>CM023533.1:64608952-65208952 GCA_013350335.1 Chimonanthus salicifolius
CCATATGATTCTATTTGATTTAAATCCCAAAATCCACTTTGTGGGTTCGGCCATACCCCATGGCCGAACCTCACCCATTTAAACTTTGATAAATCTTTTATTTACTTTACATCCATATCCCAAACTTTCAAAATGCACTTGGTAGAGTTCGGCCATACTACATGGCCGAATCTTACCACCTTAGGTTTTGGCTCATAAGTCCATTCTTTTGATCATTCATCTTTTCATCCTTATTTACAATAATGCCATTATACTATCCTTTGCCTATTTTTCCTTAGACAACAAAGTCCATCACATGACATTGGTGGGGTTCGCCACATAACATGGCCGAGCCTCACCCTAAATTTTAATCCTATTTTCCATCATCACCTTAATACTAAGTCCATAATGTGTGATTTCCATCTTCTTGAAAGCCAAACCAAACAACCAAATACTTACATGGGGTTCGGCCATCCAAGGTGGCCGAACCCATGTTTTGGTCTTCTAAAACATGTTTTTGGTGTTATTTAAACATACAATATCAATATAATATTGCTGCCTTTATACCTCTTAAACACCATCTAAATCAGTTCATCTACTTGTCCCAAATGACCATATTATTTCATGGAATTCGGCCATCCAAAATGGCCGATCCAAATGGTCCATTTCATCAGTTTTGAAACACACTGTTTTAAACCATGCTAACTTCAGTCCTTTGTCATACAGATCCATGTTTTAACCCTTTCCAAAACATGTATTTTGAATCTTAAATAATAACCCAAAACAGTCCACCAACTTCATGGTTTATATGTTTCAAATACATCAAAACCAAACCATTATTTGCATGGGGTTCGGCCCTCCATGGTGGCCGAACCCTATGACTTTTGGTTTTGAATTTCTTAATCATTCATCTATGTCTAAAACAAACTTCCTTATTTATGTTTAACCTTTTTAAAACATACACTTAAAATCATCTAAAACAGTCCCATATTGTATAGTTTTAATTTCCAAAAACCATCCAAATAAATCAATTATTTCCATGGGTTTGGCCATCCAATGGGGCCGAACCCTATGGTCCATCTTTTTATCTCATTCATGTACTTCCAACCAATATTAACCTTTGTTAGATTCGGCCATCCAATGGCCAGATCATGATTTAAAAATTGTTCATCGAAAAACCTACCGTTTCCGCGACTCCTCCAATTGATCTTCCCTCCGGCTTGTTCCTTGTCCTTTCTTAGCCTCTCCTTCTTCTTGATTCCTTGATGGTCAGGGACTGATTTAAACAACCAGCTGCTGCTTTGGTAGAAAACGCAAAAGAGAGAAAGAGATAGAATTTTTGACTTGGATGGAATACCTTGATGCCAACTCTTTTGCTCAAGGTATACTTTTGTCTTGGTGAAATAAATCAATCAAGGACTGATTTCATATCAATAACCAGCTACTGCTCTTAGTTTTTGGGAAGATAAAGAACGACCAAGAGGAGAGAGATAGGGAGAGAAAAACTGAAACTTCTTTGGCTAAATTTCATTCAGCCCATGTGATCTCTTTGGTACCCCAAAATTGTAACTCCTATTGCATTTATCTTTAACTCTTATTTCATTTGGGGGTTTCATCCTTGAGATGAAGCCCTCCAACGTTTTTTAACCCTTGACCTTCCATCTAAGGTGGTTAATCCTCATGGTTCCAATGCATGTAACATTTTGAATATGAAACATTTGTGTAACCTTTATTTCTTAATACCTTCCTTGGGGGTTTCATCTTTGAGATGAACCTCCAAGGGTACCCAACGGCCTATGCATATCCTTGTAATTGTTTGCATTCTCTCCTTTATTCATGCATTTGTAACTCTCAAAGCCACCACCCCTCATATCTCCTTAGTAGCCGTTACATGCATGAAATGTCTCATGCATCCAACCAACGTCCCTTGCAACCCGTGTAACTTCAAAAAGTAACTCCCATTCAAAATGTAACTCCCATTTTATTCATCACATAATGGGAGTTACATGCATGGTAATGCCTCCCATGCACCAACGTTTTCCTAGTGTTTGAATTTAAACAACCTACAAACCCTCTATCTCTACATCTCACTCATTTAAAAAAAATACATATTCATCCAACTCATTTACCCAACCTAACTCATTCATTTAATTTAACTTAACTAATAAATTAAACTCAACTAAACCCATCATTCATTTCAACTCAAACCATAACTCGAAGCAATTAATAAACTTAAATTGACTAAGCTTGAACTCAATCCATGGTTAATCATGCCATTCACGACCCATTGGGTCCCATCTAGCCATTTTGACCCATTTATCAAAATTTGACCCAAATATGTTTCTTGACCCGTTTAAATTCATCTTATCCATTTATTTGTTTTGTAAACAAACTACCATCCTTTGGGTCTTGATTGAGCCATTGACCCATTTAAATTCAAATCAATTTTATCACAATGGCAATTCCGTAAATATGAATATTTCATATAAAATGATAATTTTGAAATTCCAGGGTGTTACAATACAACTACTCTTTTTATAATTTTCGTCCCGAAAATTGAACGAAGTAGGATTTCAACGTAAATCATACAAACAATTCAGGGTGAGATGTTCTCATCTCCGATTCCAAGTCCCAAGTGGCTTCCTCAACACCATGTCGATCCCATACCACCTTGACGAACTGAATCGCTCGGTTACGCAACACCCTTTGCTCACTCTCCAATATTCTGACCGACTTCTCGACATAAGTGACGTCGCTTTGCACATCTATATCTTGCACATTCAAAACATGAGACGGATCAGGGTTGTACTTCCTCAGCATCGACACATGGAATACATCATGTAGAGACGCCAATTGCGAAGGAAGTGCCAACTGATAGGCTACATCTCCCATCCTTCTGATAATTGAAAACGGTCCCACATATCTTGGCGACAATTTTCCTTTCTTCCCAAATCTCATATGCCCTTTTCGTGGCGAAGACCTTCAAGAATACCATGTCTCCTACTTCAAATTCGAGAAACCTCCTCCTTTTATCAGCATAGCTCTTTTACCGACTCTGTGCGGTCAACAAATGTTGACATATCAACTGGATCTGTGCAGTAGTTTTCTGCAACCAACTCAGGTCCTATCAGTGCAGGTTCGCCGACCTCGGTCCAGCACACTGGTGACCTGCATGGTCTACCATACAAAGCTTCGAATGGTGCCATCTGGAGTCTTGCTTGGTAGCTATTGTTATAAGAAAACTCCACCAATGGCAAATGATCCTCCCATCCACCTTTGAAGTCTAGCATGCACGCCCTCACATGTCCTCCAACGTTTGTATTGTTCTTTCCGATTGTCCATCGGTCTGTGGATGGAATGCTGTGCTAATAAGTAGATCGGTTCCCATGGCCGACTGCATGCTCTGCCATACCCTGCCGGTGAATCGGCCATCTCTATCAGACACTATAGTCTGTGGGATACCATGTAATCTGATGATGTCTTTGATATATCTCCGACCCAATGTCTCTGATGAATCCGTCATCTTGATAGGAATAAAATGCGCGGACTTGGTCAATCGGTCTACCACAACCCATATAGCGTCATTGCCTTTCGAGGACCTCGGCAACCCCGTCACAAAGTCCATGGAAATGTGCTCCCATTTCCATTCCGGCACTGCTAAGGGTTTGAGTAACCCTGGTGGCTTCTGATGTTCCGTCTTAACCTGCTGACAAGTTAAACAATGAGCCATGAACTCAGCAACGTCCTTCTTGAGTCCATGCCACCAATAATGTCTTTTTAAGTCATGATACATTTTTGTGCTACCCGGATGAATGGACAACTTGCTCTGATGTGCCTCTATCAGTAATTCTTTTCTGCAGCTTCTTGGCACATAAATTCTACCCCGGAACATAAGACCCTGTCCTGGTCGTAATTCCCAATCCGGTACAACCTCGCCAATAGACATCTTGGCCCATGTCTCTGCCATTTCCGGATCTGTTCGTTGCTCCTGTTCAATCTTTGTAACCATGTTGGATCGTATGATCAAATTATACATACTCCCATGGTTTGTGATGTATAGATTAAACTCACGAATGGAATTCAACATCTCCCATTCAGTCCTGATCAAACATGCCACTGATGCATGAGACATGCGGCTGAGAGCATCCGCCACTTTGTTGGCCTTTCCCGGATGATATCGGAGCGCAAATTCATAGTCCGCCAGATATTCCATCCATCTGCGCTGCCTCAGGTTGAGCTCTTTCTGATCAAATAAATACTTCAAGCTCTTGTGATCTGAAAATACTTCAAACTTCTCCCCATATAGATAGTGTCTCCAGCTTTTGAGAGCGAAGACCACCGCAGCTAATTCTAGATCATGTGTGGGGTAGAGGCGTTCATGTATCTTTAATTGTCTTGAACCATATGCCACCACCCGATCACGTTGCATGAGTGAACATCCCAGTCCCTCTCCTGATGCATCACATTGTACTTCATAACCTTTGCCTCTTTCCGGCAAACTAAAATAGGAGCAGTTGTAAGTCTCTCTTTCAGCTCCTCAAATCTCTGATTGCACAACTCTGACCATTCATATTTGACTCCTTTCTGCGTGAGTCGAGTCAATGGAGATGCTATTTTAGAGAAATCCATGATGAACTTCCTATAATATCCAGCCAAACCCAGAAAGCTACGGATTTCAGTGACATTCTTTGGTGCTTTCCACTCACTTACTGCTGCCACCTTAGCCGGATCAACGGCTATACCATCTGCTGTTATAACATGCCCCAAGAATTTGACCTCAGGTAGCCAAAATTCGCATTTGCTTGCTTTGGCATACAACTGGTTTTGTCTCAAGGTGTTCAATACTATTCGTAGATGCTCAGCATGATCCTCCTGACTTTTGGAATAGATCAGGATATCGTCAATGAACACTATAACAAACCGATCCAGATATGGACGGAATATTCTGTTCATTAAGTCCATGAACACAGCCGGTGCGTTGGTAAGCCCAAATGGGATGACTACAAATTCAAATAGTCCATACCGTGTTCTGAAAGCTGTTTTCTCGATATCTTCCTCCCTGACCCGGATTTGATGATAACCGGACATCAGGTCAATCTTGGAAAAATGACTGGATCCCCTCAACTGATCGAATAAATCATCGATCTTGGGTAGAGGATACTTGTTCCGGACAGTTAGCTGATTCAACTTCCGGTAGTCCACACACATTCTGAGTGAACCATCCTTCTTTTTCACGAACAACACTGGAGCTCCCCATGACGATGTGCTGTTCCGAATGCAACCCAGTCTGAGTAATTCATCAAGCTGTTTCTTCAACTCGGACATTTCTGCTGGTGCCATCCGATAATGGGGTAGAGACATTGGTGAGGTACCAGGATATAACTTGATCTCAAAATTGAGCTCCCTCATAGGCGGTATACCTAGGAAGTTCTTTTGGAAAAACATCAACAAATTCTTTCACAATTGTTGGAAGTTCAGTGACTGGTGCTTTGTTGATGACAATATTGTTCAACACCAAATGATGCAACCCTTCCTGCAGTCTGCTTTGCTTGTCGGCACGAACTATATACTGTTTTCCCTCGGGTGACCAAAATGTCACTCTTCGGCGATAACAATCAATATTGGTTTCATAACCAGCCAACCAGTCCATGCCAAATATAATATCGTACTCAGTCATGCCGAGTACCAGATAATTGAACTCAAATCTGAGTCCAGCGAGTTCTGTATTTATGGCCGTGCATATGAGTCCCAAAGACGTGTCTCCGACAGGGGATACTACTGTGAGTGTGGTGGACAACTTTTGAACTAGTGTTCCAGTAGCAGTTATAAAGGATGCAGATATAAAAGAGTGCGATGCTCCAGAATCAAACAATGCATAAGCATAAGAACTATTGACAACGGCCATACCTTGAATCACAAAATGATCCACATCCTTAGGAGGTTCCAGAGCAAATAGTCGTCCGGATCCCGTAGGATTAGGCGCCCGTCCCGCCTAATTATATGTCTTGCCTCCTCGGGAGTTAGCTGGCCTAGCTGGTGGACGGAAAGATCCTCTGGAATATGAGAGCCTATTGAGCTTTGGACAGTCTCACTTGAAGTGACCCGGCTGATTACAGTGGAAACAGTTGTTCACCCCTTTGAATGACTGGGTGACTGATGCAGATAGGGAGGGCTGGTTGGGACGAAAGCTCCCCGCGGACCCAGTAGGTGGTGAGGGTCTACTGAAGTTCGGACGGAACCTCTTGTTGGGCTGAAACCCACCCCTCCCACTTGGAGCTCGACAATTGTCAAACCGCATTATTGCATTCAACTCCTGTTCTGCTATTGTGGCCTTGCTGACCACCTCAGCCAATGTGGTGCACTTAAATATGGTCACTTTGGCCCTGATGTTTGGCCGTAGACCCCTCTCAAACTTTCTTGCCTTGCGAAGTTCTGTGTCCACCATATAGAATGCATAAATGGATAAACTGAGAAATTCACGGTGATACTCTGCCACCGTCATAGAGCCATGTACCAAGGACAGAAATAGTTCCGTCTGTCGCTCCTTCTCCTCCTCCGGAAAGTAATGTTCCAGAAAGGTTGCTGAAAACTCATTCCATGTCATGGCCGTCCTTTCCCTAACTGGTATGAGTTCCCTCTGCTTCTCCACCACCTCCCACCATTTACCGGCATCTTCTATCAATTGTGAAGTAGCCAGTAAAATCCTGTCAGCATGACTCGAGATCTTAAGTAATTTTAAGATTTGAGTGATCTTCTTCAGCCAGTGCTCGGCTCTGACAGCCCCTTCCTTCCCTTTGAAGTAGGGAGGACGCTGTTGTTGAAATTCTCGTGCCATACTCCGGTCTCTGGTATCCCTGGAACTTTCACTCCCATTCATATGTTGCTGGAGTACAGAGGTTACTACTGCTTGGACTAAGCCCTGAAGCTCAGGCGGCACATGTGGTATATGTACACCACTGTTCCCTTCTCCCTCCTTCCGTGATGCATTCTCACTCCCCTTTTCTTCCCTCCAAGAGTGCTATGATTCTTCCCCATTGTGAGACTTTTCATGAGCAGCTTGCTCCTCATCAGGTTGGGTTACCTCTTTCTCATGTATAGACGGCTCCTTCTCATGCACAGATTTTTCGTGTTGTGATAACACTTTCTCATGTTGCGTGATTTGCAACACCTTTTCCTTCCCTTTCTGGTTCTGAGGGATCCTTTTCTTTGGAGCCATTTCCCTAAGTCATAAAAACATTATTGACTTAGTTTCCTCGTACAGTTTGTATTTTTCACAATTTTGGGGAGATTTCCAAATAAGCAAACTTGGTTTTCTATTTGTTTTTGAGGGGAGAGTCTCTAAATTCCCTATGTTTGTTTTTCTCAATTGGGGAGTATTGGGGAATGTATATCCTATTTTTTTCTACGTTTGACAGATCAATTATAATAATGTACTTTTGCTATCTTTCACTGTTGTTCTCAGATTGATTTGTTCAGTCTGAGTCCACGAAGTAAATTAATCCGGCCCCCAGTCAGCGGACTCCGAAGAGTCGGTCAGTTGGGATTCTTATCCGTCAGTGAGACATGAAACCATCTTAATCTTACTTCGAAAGATTCAACTTCCCGTTTCGCTCTGATACCAACTGTAACACCCCCCTCCCTTTTCACTCTAATTTTTAGAGTTTATTTTTTTTTTTTAAATATAATAGTTATGTGATCGGGGTGGAGTGTCACGACGCGAGTTAATTTCGGATCTCTAAATCCGACCCTTAACTGGCCAAGCCCATGTGCGTATGAATTAAGTCCATAAAACTGATCCGCACATGGTACATATTTAACTAGCGGAATTAATTTAGTCTAAATCTAACTGAAGTTATAATAGATCCTATGACTAATCCAATTTTCCATTCTTAGATAGCAAAGTACCTAATTTATTCTCCAAAATTATTATATAACCTTAGTCTACCATTCATTCCAAACCATCCAAATAAATCCAACCATAGCATCTACTTAACTACTTATTACATGCCAACCTCTAATTACCAAATTACATTGTCCAAATAAATCAAATAACAAGTCCATAAATAATCCATTCATAGTCCATTCCAATTATTCAAACCGCCCAAGTTTCCAAACTGGGTCCTCTTCTCGATCCACGTTCTTCCCTTTCCCTGCATCATCCACTAAGGATATAGATAGGGCGTTAGATCAACGCGCCCAGTAGTGTTTCCGAATAGGGCTACCACATGGTTAGTCAAACATGCAAATAATATAATGATAGTACATGTGTAACAAAATTCAATAAAAAACATGCTATGTATGAAATGAACATGTAATGAGTCCCACCCATCACCATTCAACATAGACATCACTTGACGGAATTCTCATCGTCAAGGTAACCCACAGTGGTCTTTCGGACGCCCCGACGGAGTGTGGCCTCCGGATTCCTCCTGATGGGATTCTCATCATCAGGGTACCCCACAGTGGTCTTTCGGACGCCCCGACGGAGTGTGGCCTCCGGTTACTACACCATCATCCCATGCCATGCATGAGATGTCTATGCAAACATGCCATTTGTAAATATAACATTTGATTCAAATAACTTATTCAAATAAACATAAAACAACAAATAAGTTATGTGGTTACAACAAAGTAGGAAACCTACAATAGTTTACTTTGTTCGACCCTTCCTTTGGACCGTCTTTCGATCACGACTTTGTACACCGTTCTAGAAATCCGAATGCCCTATGTACATGGCAGCAAGTTAATCATTTGACCATATGATTCTAATTTGATTTAAATCCCAAAAATCCACTTTGTGGGGTTCGGCCATACCCCATGGCCGAACCTCACCCATTTAAACTTTGATAAATCTTTTATTTACTTAATACCATCTAAGTATCCCAAACTTTTCAAATGACACTTGGTAGAGTTCGGCCATACTACTTGGCCGAATCTTACCACCTTAGGTTTTGGCTCATAAGTCCATTCTTTTTATCATTTCATCTTTTCATCCTTATTTACAATAATGCCATTATACTATCCTTTGCCTAATTTTTCCTTAGACAACAAAGTCCATCACATGACAATTGGTGGGGTTCGGCCACATAACATGGCCGAGCCTCACCCTAAAGATTTTAATCCTATTTTCCATCATCACCTTAATACTAAGTCCATAATTGATGTGATTTCCATCTTCTTGAAAGCCAAACCAAACAACCAAATACTTACATGGGGTTCGGCCATCCAAGGTGGCCGAACCCATGTTTTGGTCTTCTAAAACATGTTTTTGGTGTTATTTAAACATACAATATCAATATAATATTGCTGCCTTTATACCTCTTAAACACCATCTAAATCAGTTCATCTACTTGTCCCAAATGACCATATTATTTCATGGAATTTGGCCATCCAAAATGACCGATCCAAATGGTCCATTTCATCAGTTTTGAACCACTGTTTTAAACCATGCTAACTTCAGTCCTTTGTCATACAGATCCATGTTTTTAACCCTTTCCAAAACATGTATTTTGAATCTTAAATAATAACCCAAAACAGTCCACCAGCTTCATGGTTTATATGTTTCAAATACATCAAAACCAAACCATTATTTGCATGGGGTTCGGTCCTCCATGGTGGCCGAACCCTATGACCTTTGGTTTTGAATTTCTTAATCATTCATCTATGTCCAAAACAAACTTCCTTATTTATGTTTTAACCTTTTTAAAACACACACTTAAAATCATCTAAAAACAGTCCCATATTTGTATGGTTTTAATTTCCAAAAACCATCCAAATAAATCAATTATTTCCATGGGGTTTGGCCATCCAATGGGGCCGAACCCTATGGTCCATCTTTTTATCTCATTCATGTACTTCCAACCAATATTTAACCTTTGTTAGATTCGGCCATCCAATGGCCGGATCATGATTTAAAAATTGTTCATAGAAAAACCTACCGTTTCCGCGACTCCTCCAATTGATCTTCCCTCCGGCTTGTTCCTTGTCCTTTCTTAGCCTCTCCTTCTTCTTGATTCCTTGATGGTCAGGGACTGATTTAAACAACCAGCTGCTGCTCTTGGTAGAAAACGGCAAAGAGAGAAAGAGATAGAATTTTTGACTTTGGATGGAATACCTTGATGCCAACTCTTTTGCTCAAGGTATACTTTTGTCTTGGTGAAATAAATCAATCAAGGACTGATTTCATATTAATAACCAGCTGCTGCTCTTAGTCTTTCGGAAGATAAAGAACGACCAAGAGAGGGAGATAGGCAGAGAAAAACTGAAACTTCTTTGGCTAAATTTCATTCAGCCCATGTGATCTCTTTGGTACCCAAAAATTGTAACTCCTATTGCATTTATCTTTAACTCTTATTTCATTTGGGGGTTTCATCCTTGAGATGAAACCCTCCAACGTTTTTAACCCTTGACCTTCCATCTAAGGTGGTTAATCCTCATGGTTCCAATGCATGTAACAATTTTGAATATGAAACATTTGTGTAACCTTTATTTCTTAGTACCTTCCTTGTGGGTTTCATCTTTGAGATGTACCTCCAAGGGTACCCAACGGCCTATGCATATCCTTGCAATTGTTTGCATTCTCTCCTTTATTCATGCATTTGTAACTCTCAAAGCCACCACCCCTCATATCTCCTTAGTAGCCATTACATGCATGAAATGTCTCATGCATGCAACCAACGTCCCTTGCAACCCTTGTAACTTCAAAAAGTAACTCCCATTCAAAATATAACTCCCATTTTATTCATCACATAAATGGGAGTTACATGCATGGTAATGCCTCCCATGCACCAACGTTTTCCTAGTGTTTGAATTTAAACAACCTACAAACCCTCTATCTCTACATCTCACTCATTTAAAAAAAATACATATTCATCCAACTCATTTACCCAACTCACCCAACCTAACTCATTCATTTAATTTAACTTAACTAATAAATTAAACTCAACTAAACCCATCATTCATTTCAACTCAAACCAAACTCAAGCAATTAATAAACTTAAATTGACTAAGCTTGAACTCAATCCATGGTTAATCATGCCATTCACGACCCATTGGGTCCCATCTAGCCATTTTGACCCATTTATCAAAATTTGACCCAAATATGATTCTTGACCCGTTTAAATTCATCTTATCCATTTATTTGTTTTGTAAACAAACTACCATCCTTTCGGTCTTGATTGAGCCATTGACCCATTTAAATTCAAATCAATTTTATCACAATGGCAATTCCGTAAATATGAATATTTTCATATAAAATGATAACTTTGAAATTCCAGGGTGTTACAAAAACAAGAAATACAAGATGTTGATTTGGCAATTTCCCAAACTATGTAAACACAAAACTTTATGAGAAAACTAAGTCAAGCAATGTTTCAATGACTTAGGAAAATGCCTCCGAGAAGAAGACGTACCCGACAAAACCCGTATCAAGAGGAAGAGGTACAACACCCACACCAGGAAGCGGGACAAAATAGTGTGAACATTCTTGAAGTACCTCCTGAGTTACAGAGCCTGGTACAGGCAGTTGTCACTTCCGTTCTACAGCAACATCAGAACGGCAATGGAGGCGCAACCTCCAATGAATCACAAGATCAAAATATGGTTAGGGACTTCCAACGGCAGCGTCCTTCTTATTTCAAAGGGAAAGAGGGACCCGCGTGAGCAGAATACTAGGTTGAGAACATTACAAAGCTCTTGAAGCTGCTTAAGATCACCGGAAGTGAGGACAGGATATTGCTGGCTACCTCACAATTGGTGGATGATGCCGGCAAATGGTGGAGAGTTATAGAACGTCAGCAAGCACAGATTCTAGTGGGGGAAAGGACCGAGATGACATGGGACAATTCGTTGGAATGTTTTTGGATCATTATTTTCCAAAGGCAGAAAAGGAGCGCCAGACACAAACGTTCATATCTCTGGTCCAGGGCACCATGACGGTTGCGGACTATTATCAAGAGTTTCTCCGTCTATCATGTTATGCTTTGTACATGGTAGACATAGAATACAAGAAGGTTCGGAAGTTTGAACGAGGCCTGCGACCTAGCTTAAGAGCCAAGGTCACAATATTCAAATCCGCTACTTTGACGGAAGTGGTTAGTAGAGCTAGTATAGCTGAGCAAGAGCTGATGGAAACAGTCAAGTTTGCGGATAATTACCGAGGTCAGAGCGGGGGAAATGATTTCCACCCGAACAAGAGAATCAGACCCAACTTTGGGAGACCCTCACCTTTTGCTGGGTCACTGGAGGTTTTCATCCCAATCAACCCTCCACGTTAGGATCCGCCTCTCAGATTCCTCGAGGTGTGAACATTTGTTTCCAGTGTGGCCAGCAGGGCCATTTCAAGAGGGAGTGTCCACAGATCAATAGACCTTCTCACTCTAGGGGATCCTTCCGTCCTCCAGCTCGACCAGCTCAGTCTCAATCATCCAGAGCATATAACCAGAGAGGACGGGCACCTATTCCGACAGGATCTGGATGACTGTATACTTTGGCTCCTCCTTCAGAGATGGTGGATCACTCAGTGATTCAAGGTATGGCAGTAGTTGGTAGTTCTTATGCTTTTGCATTATTTGATTCAGGAGCATCCCACTCCTGTATATCTGCTGCTTCATATCTGCTACTGGCACCTTAGTACAACAACTGTCCACGGCACTTACTATTGTACCCCCTATTGGAGACACATCACTGGGTCTAATCTGCACTTCGGTAGACATTGAACTTGTTGGGTTCAGATTCAAGTTCAGCTATCTGGTACTCGAGATGACAGAGTACGACATCATATTTGGCATGGATTTGTTGGCTAACTTCTAGGCCAGCATTTACTGCCATCTCCGCAGGGTGATATTTTGGTCACCCGAGGGAAAACGATATGTGGTACATGCCGACAGACAAAGCATTCCAATGACCAGGAAAATACACAAAGAAATGAACCGCCTAGCACTGAACAACATCAGACTAGACAATGCGCCAATGACTGAACTACCTGCGATAGTGAAAGAGTACGCAGAGGTTTTTCAGACAAAACTCCCTGGTTTGCCTCCAAAGAGGGAGATTGATTTCGAGATCAAGTTATATCCTAGCACTGCTCCAGTATCATTGCCGCATTACCGGATGGCCCCAGCAGAAATGTCTGAGCTGAAGAAACAAATTGATGAATTACTCAGACTAGGATGCATCCAGAACAACTCATCATCCTGGGGAGCATCGGTATTGTTTGTAAAGAAGAAGGATGGTACTCTTCAGATGTGTGTGGATTACAGGAAATTGAATCAGTTGACGGTCAGAAACAAGTACCCTCTACCCAGAATTGATGATCTATTCGATCAACTCAGAGGTTCCAGTCATTTCTCCAAGATTGATCTGATGTCAGGCTACCATCCAATCCGTGTCAGGGATGAAGACATAGAGAAGACGGATTTCAGAACTCGGTATGGACTATATGAGTATGTGGTCATGCCGTTTGGACTCACCAATGCACCAGCTGTGTTCATGGATCTATTGAATAGAATATTCTGTCCTTATTTGGACAAGTTTGTAATTATCTTCATCGATGATATCTTGATTTATTCCACAAGTGAGGTGGAGCATGCTGAACACTTGCGGATAGTTCTGGACACCCTAAAGAATAATCAATTATATGCCAAGGCAAGCAAATGGAGTTCTGGCTCTCTGAGGTCAATTTCTTAGGACATGTCATATCAGCGGAAGGAATAACCATGGACCCGGCTAAAGTGGCAGCAAGTTAGAGACTGGAAAGCTCCAAGGAATGTGAAAAAAATTCGCAGCTTTATGGGATTGACTGGTTATTATCGGAAGTTTATTATGGACTTCTCCAAGATTGCAGCTCCACTCATGAGACTCGCTCAGAAGGGAGTCAAATTTGATTAGTCTGATGTGTGCAACCGAAGGTTCGAAGACCTGAAGGAGAAACTTACGACTATTCCTATTCTGATTTCGCCGGAAAGAGGCAAGGGCTATGAAGTATAATGTGATGCTTCAGGAGAAGGACTTGGGTGTTCTCTTACTCAAAGTCATCATATAATGGCTTATGGTTCAAGGCAGTTGAAAACACATGAATGGCACTATCTCACACATGATCTGGAATTAGCCGCAGTGGTCTTCGCCCTCAAAAGTTGGAGACACTATCTATATGGTGAGAAATTTGAAGTATTTTCTGACCATAAGAGTTTGAAGTATTTATTTGATCAGAAGGAACTCAATATGAGGCAGCGCAGATGGATGTAATATCTGCAAGATTATGAGTTTGCATTGCGATATCATCCTGGCAAAGCGAACAAAGTGGCGGATGCCCTCAGTCGTATATCACATGCAACAGTGGGCAATTTGATTATGAAGGAATGGGAGATGTTGACCACCATCCGGGAATTTAATTTGTATGTCAAGGACCATGGGAGTATGTACAATCTGATGGTAAGGTCCAACATGGTTTCCAAGATTGAGAAAAAACAGCGGGCAGATCCAAAAGTGGAGGAAATATGGGCCAAGATGTCTACTGGTGAGGTCGTACCAGAATGGGAATTACGACCAGGATAAGGTCTCTTATTCCAAGGCAGGACATATGTGTCTCAAAGCTGTAGAAGAGAATTGTTGATCAAAGCACATCAAACAAAACTCTCTATTTATCCGGGTAGCACCAAAATGTACCATGATCTGAAGAGACATTATTGGTGGCATGGACTCAAAAGAGATGTAGCAGCTTTTGTTGCTCATTGTCTGACATGTCAGCAAGTCAAGACAAAACATCAGAAACCACCAGGATTACTCAAACCCTTACCAGTACCAGAATGGAAATGGGAACATATTTCCATGGATTTTGTGACAGGGTTGCCAAGGTCATCAAAGGGCAACGATGCAATATGGGTTGTGGTAGATCGATTGACCAATTCTGGACATTTTCTCCCAATCAAGATGACAGATTCATTTGAGACTTTGGGATGACGATATATCAAAGATATCATCAGACTACATGGTATCCCCAAGACCATTGTGTTCGATAGATATGGCCGATTCACCAGCAGGGTGTGGCAGAGTATGCAATCGGTTATGGGGACCAATTTGTTGATCAGCACAACTTTCCATCCACAGACCGACGGTCAGTCAGAAAGAACAATATAGACGTTGGAAGATATGCTGAGAGCTTACATGCTAGACTTCAAGGGAGGTTGGGAAGACCATTTACCATTTGTTGAGTTTTCATACAATAACAGTTACCAGGCAAGCCTCAAAATGGCTTCATTTGAGGCATTGTATGGTAGACCCTATAGATCACCAATGTGTTGGACAGAGGCTAGTGAGCCTGCACTTATTGGACCTGATCTCGTTGTAGAGACCACAGAACATATTAAAGTGATACGACAACATCGAAAGAGTCGTCAAATGAGCTACGCTGACAAGAGAAGGAGATTCCTTGAGTTTGATGTGGGAGACTTGACTTAGTGTTCTTGAAGGTCTCGCCACAAAAGGGGTACATGTGATTTGGAAAGAAAGGGAAGCTGCCACCCAGATTTGTGGGACCCTTTCCAATCCAAAAGAGGGTGGGGGAAGTAGCTTATCAATTGAAACTCCCTCCACAATTGTCATCTCTACATGATGTGTTCCATGTTTCTATACTGAGGAAGTACAATCCCAATCCCTCACATGTGCTGAATGTACAAGACATAGAAGTACAAAGCGACGTGACTTGCGTCAAAAGGCCTGTCAGCGTGATTCAAACAGAACAAAGGGTGTTACGGAACCGAGCAATTCAATTCGTCAAGGTGGTATGGGACCGGCATGGTAATGAGGAAGCCACCTGGGAACTTGAATCATAAATGAGAGCAGCTCATCATGAATTTTTTGTATAACTTGTTGAAAAACGCTACTTCGCTCGATTTTCGTGACGAAAATTTCAAAAGAGGGTAATATTGTAACACCCCAAATTTTCATCACTTATAATATATTGATTTTGGTCGAATTTGAATTGCAAATGGATTGAATATTAAAATTAATGGTTGAAATGGACCTTAGATGGGTAAGGAGTTGGGTCAATTACCTAATCAATATTCAATGGATCATGGATAGAGTTTGATTGAAAGTAAATTGGGTAAATATAATTAAATGGGTCAATTACCCAATTAGGACCCAATGGGTCATAGATGAGTTAATTTTAAGTAAATGGGTAAGGTTAATTTAATTGAATCAGCTACCCAATTAAGACCCAATGCATAAAATCCACCTCATCAAGTGAGGTGGCATTGCCATGTGGCATGCATGGAAGCCAACTAAGAAAAAGTGCCACATCATCGAGTGACATGCCCAAGGTGGGACCTAAATGCAATGTGGTGCATGGTCGGCTAAGCCATGGTTCACTTGGTCAGCCATGGGTGAGTCCAAAGGAATAGAGTTAATGCTGAGGTGTTGATTGAGTTGAATTATTTCGAGTTGGAGATTAAATTACTTGAGTTGAGTAGGAATTGAGTTCAAATGAATTAAGGTCAGTTAAGATGAGAAGTTGAAGAGAACTTTATCACAAGTGAGTTGAATAGGAAGATGGAGAGTTTCCATCTCATGACGGAGGAGACCCAAGGAACTCGATTGAAGTTAAGTGTCTCCTTGGTTAAGCCAAGGGACACCTTGAATAGACAAAGACATAAAGAGGGGAAGAGGAAGAGCCTTGGACTGTTACAAAGGGATATCAACCAAGGGGCTATTCACACCCCTTGGCCGACCACTCTCTCTAGAGCAAAAAAAAAAAATACTCCTATCTTCTTCTTCTTTATCTCTCTTCCACTTACACCATCAATACTTAGAGAAATTACTGAAGAACAAAGAAAGGAAGGAAGGAGTAAGGAAGGAACACAAACCAAAAGAAAGAAAGAGACGGGGAAAAATGTATGTTTTAAGTATGAGAATAATGTAGGATTAAGACTAAGGGTGAACCATAGACTTGGCCATAGTGTGGTCGAACCTATGGGTTCCACAATCAATGGAATGGATGGCTGAATTATTATGAGGCCATGGAAATTAGAAATCCATTCAAGGAATGATTAAAGGTTGAAACAAACATATGATGATATTCGAATTCATGTTGTGATATTAAGATTTTATAGTTATGAAAAGATTCTAGCTTTGGCTAGAGGGTAGAGAAAATCCACTAGGATTTATAAGAATAATATATATAAATGTAAGAATGATAAGGAGTGGATTTTATAAAGAAAGGATGTACAAAATAATCAAACAAAAGAGACTGACAAGCAGTCAGTCGACCGAATCTGGGATTCAGTCGACTGAACTAGTGTGGCTGACGATAGAAAACCATTTTTGGGAGTTTCAACCGACTGAATCTTGTGATTCAGTTGACTGAACAAGGTCTGGAATAAAATATATGGGATTTAATGGTGTTGAGTCGACTGAATAGAGGATTCAGTCGACTGAACATAGACGAAACAAATAAGAAAAGGAATCTGGTGTGTTTCAACCGACTGAATCTATGATTCAGTCGATTGAATTATTACTTATCAAACATGAAAACTGTTGGTTGAGGATTCAACTGACTGAATCCATGATTCAGTCAACTGAACCTATACTGGCCGAACACACAGTTAATCTGATCCAAAGTCAACCGATTGAATCTGTGATTTAGTCGACTGAAAGAAGATTGACTGAGAATACAAAGGGTTTGACTGAAAGGTTGCGAATTAAGAAATAAACAGTACTGAGTTGGGTTTCAGCAGACTGAATGTGTATTTCAGTCAACTGAAAGTCTGCGGTAAGGCAGAGAATTGTAGTTGGGCATGATTCAGTTGATTGAATTGAAAAGTTTAAATTTTTGAATATTTTCCAGAAACTTCAATTTATCTGGAAGGATGTAGTGATGATGGAAATTAATTGGATAATCAAATTGATATATGTATGTGATTAAATTCATTAAGGTAAAGAGATATTGCAAACGGTTAACGATTCTTTATGACGTGATCGTTGATCGGTATCTTCACAAACAGCAAAGATAGTATACTGGGATTTGGTAGGATTCCTACCTTACTGAAATACATATGGATCTTATATATACATTTGTGTTGCTGATTTGTGTTTCCAAATAGGATGATTTACTTTGATCTAAGAAATGTATATGATTATGAACTGTTTTCGATGGTAACATGTGATTTGAAATGAAAAGGCATTATTACATTCATGATCTCATGCATGACATGGGAGCGAGTACATGGACAGCAAGCCAAGTTATGAGCTATTCGGGCATGATTTGGGGCTTGAAAACTAGCTTGAAAGAAGCTATGTGAACCATTGTTATTTTGGCCTTGTCCGGGATTGATAGAGAGGGGTGCGACGTAATCTGGGCCAAAGAGCTCCGGGGTAACTAGTCCAAAAACCCTGCGCAGAGGGAAGAGTCCACGCTCCATCGATAATTTCGATTAACACACGTGGGGAGGTACAACAGTGACCTGGTAGTGCTGTCACAAAATAGTGCGGAAGTAAATGGCCAAGGGAACACCTTGATATGGTTTCATTATATCAAGGAAACTATTGATATGATTTGTTTGGTGATCTGATATGGAAATTGGGTGAGGGATCATTGGCATATGACACCCATGACATGACACATACATTAGCATGATTGGGATATGATTATCATGCGCTGTTTTTTTTTTTTTTTGGTACTATGATGTGCTACAGTTTTGATATGATGTACTTATTCTGATTTTATATTGATCCCTATGTGTATATAACCCTATTTGAAATTCCTACTGGGCGCGTTGACTAACGCCCTACTTCTACCCTTTAGATGATGGAACAGGAAATGGAAAGGACATGGGACATGAAGAAAGCCAAGCTTAGGAGCTTGGGCAATTTATGCTTATTTACTTAATTGATTTTGGAACAATGTATTGAGATGACTGATATTTTAGGATTGTAAAAACTTAGATTTATTTTGCTATGGTTTGATGATATTTAGATATTTGAACTTTAGTTAAATTTTATATGATTGACTTCCTTGCTTAATATTGATGTTATGTTTATCGATGAAATCTTATTCATATGTTTATTCCGCAGTTATTTGTAAACGTGTGAACTGCTTTAGTGGACTTGGTCCACGTATACATATTTGTGGCCAGTTAAGGGTCGGGTTTTGGAAACTCAGACTTAACTCTCGTCGTGACGTTCCCTCCCTCTCTCACTCATTTATAAAAAAAAAATATACTCTGATTTTTGGCGAGTGAAAAAGGGCGGGTGTTACACTTCAATCTTGATTACCTTGAGTCTTCAAGCTTCTAGCAAGTGTTTTTTCTGAGTCATGGAATTGACAAACTTAGGGACTCAGCAAGCCGGGGCAATAACAATCTCCCCCTTTGTCAATTTCATGACAAAACCTAGAAGCTAACCCAATTACAAACCCACCCTTCTTACATCACATTGGAAAATAAAAATATTACATTGATTACATGTACATATTCAAATGGAAAAGAAGACATGATCTTCGCATATTCTTATTCAGCTTGCTTCATTTCATGTTTTCCTGTTCAAGCACATAAACAAGTAACACTAGAAAATTGTTAGAGGGGTTAGTCCAAAACATAAATATGTATGCATGGACTAAACTAGATTTGTATTCATGCTCCCCATACACCTTGATTTCCTAGAAAGCAACACTACCCATAGCATATCCAAGCTATCAGTGTTGAGAATATTTTCTCCCCCAATTTTCTTTGAGTTTGAAGTCCAAAACTCCAAGCATAGACATTCTCCCATGTCCATTGATTTTTGAATATTCCTTCCCTTCATGGCTCTGTCTTTCTAGAGGCCCAAGTACTTAGGTTTCTTCCTATCTTACCAATTACTCCCCCCATAATTGGATTTGATGTTTAACAACTTCTACTAAATTCTCCCCATTTTGTCATACAATTGACAAAAGTTTAGTAGGCAGACATTGATTTTCCTTTCATTTTGAAGGAATTGGATTTCAAGCACTCTCCCATGCTTCTTGCATTTAGTGCTTCCATGAGTTCACTTTCAATTCATTTAATCTTTCCATTGATCAATGCATGCTTCTCATGCATTCAAGCATTGACCCTCCCGACCCACAGTAGAATGCAAATTGCCATTGCATTACTATTTTTCTTCTTCTTTCCCAATTTTTATGGTCTTTACAAATTTCTTGATTAATTAACAAATTTGTAGAGGATTAATAATGTTAATCAAGAGAGATGAGTTGTGTAATCAAAAGTGTGTACAATTATAAGAACAATCACACAAGTAACGATCAACACCTACAAGACCAATTTATAGTGATTCGGTTAAACAACCTACATCCACTCTAAGGACCCACCCAACCTCGGGTTATTCCGTATTCACTATGTGGAGACTTACAACCTCACAATTAGAGTTGGAATTTCACCTCACTCAATCGGCTGGAATTCCACCCACCACTGTGCCAGAGACGACGCTCTAGAGTTTTTTTATAGTGGTTCCGGAGTACCTCTCCTTAATCCACTTTCCTAAGGTTCGACTAACCCAAGGTCTACTTCCTTGTCCCTCTATTTTTTATAGTGGTTCCGGCTTCCTTGCCTTAGTTCAATTCACAAGATGATTTATAAAATAAAATCATGAAGAAGCACTTGCCTTTGTATGAGCTCACTTGTAGATGTATGCTTCTTGAAGACTTCTCCTTCCCAATGTGATGTTCAAGATGTTCCTTGAGTATATGCTAATCACACATTGAGAAAAGGTTGTTAGGATATGGATTTGCAAGTTGATCCTAGGCTTGATTTTTTTTTTTTTTTTCTCTCTCTCTCAATCTCAATCAAATGGTTGATTGGTAAATGATTCACCAAGGTAAAAACTTATAGAGAGGACATGATCAAACAAATGATTTACCAAGTGTTTAATGTGTGTATGAGAGAGGTTGGAAGAGGTTTGGGATCTTTGGGATTGTAAAGCCCTGCTCTTTTTCACTTGCATAAATCAGAGTATAATTTTTTTTATAAGTGAGAGAGGACGGGTCGTCACGACGCAAGTCAAGTCCGAGTTTCCAAAACCCGACCCTTGACTGGCCACCATTACATGTGCATGGATTAAGTCCACTAAAACATTTGCACACGCTTATCTTATTGTTTGCGGAATAATTTATATGAATATGATGATATTCATACTCTTGTCATCATTAGGCAAAGAAAGCTAATCACCATAAAATTCCAATAAAACTTAAAGATTATCAAAGCACAGCAAATAAGTTCTAAGTTATTACAATCCAAAATATAAGTCCTCCGAATACATTATCGAAATCAAAACTAAGTAATTTTAAAACTTAAATCTTCCCAAACTCCTATGCTTGGCTCCCTTCTGGTCCCACGTATTTTTCCTTATCATTTCCTATTCCATCATCTATAGGGTAGAAGTAGAGCATTAGTCAACATGCCCAGTAGGTATTCCAATTAGGGTTATGGTACACATAGGAGTAATATTAGATTAACATAAATCAAGGGTATATACATCATTAATGTCATATTTGTAAAATACCTTGTGAGTAATAAGACAATGCATGATGTCGATATCATAATCATGCTAACATAAGTGTCATGTCATGGGTGTCAATGCCAAATGAAATCCCACCCCATGTCTATACCCAATCACATCATAAATCAATCAATGGTTTCCTTGGCCAATTATGTTCACAATGTTTGAGGCGGCAACCACCAGGGCACTGTATACCCATCAACAAATTAACCGGGATTACCGATGGAGTGTGGACTCCTCCCTCTGCGCAGGGTTTCGGGACTAACTATCCAAGAGCTCTTTGGCCCAATTACGCCGTACATTTTCTATCAATTGGACGTGACCAAATCTCAACAGTTCATATAGCTTCATATAAGCTAATCTCAAGCCCAAGTCATGTCCATACCGCTTAGAACTTGGCTTGCTGGTCGCATGTGTTCCCTCCCATGCCATGCATGAGGTAATGTATGCAAGAATGCCATTTCATTTAAAATACATAATATCATTGAAAATAAACTCATAATCATATACAATTTATGTAATTAATGTATTCATTATATTTGAAATAAAACAAGTGTCATATTATACTCCATGGTGTTCTCAATGAGGTAAGAATCCTATCAATGTCCTATATACAATCTTTCAAGGATAACGCTAACGGTCATGTGAGATGAATTGCAATCCCTTTGCGAACCTCTTTACCTCATCAAATTCAACGATATATATTAGTTTGATTTCCCATTTTAATTTCATCACCTTTACATCCTACCAGATAAGCGGAGGCATCTGGAGGATAATCCAAAATAAAAACTTTCTAATTCAGTCCACTGAAACATAACCAGATCCCATATGTGCTTTACCCGCACACTTTCAGCCGACTGGATCATAAGATTCAGTCGGCTAAAACACAACTAGATACTATATATGCTTGGCGAGTACACTTTCAGTCGACTGAATCATAAGATTCAGTCGGCTGAAATACAATCAGATACCTTATGTGTTTGGCCAGCAAACTTTCAGTCGACTGAATCATAAGATTCAGTCGGCTGAAACACAAATAGATCCCTTATGTGTTTGGCTAGCAAACTTTCAGTTGACTGAATCTTACTGAAACACAACCAGATCTCATATATGCTGGGCCAGTATACTTTCAGTCACTGAAATACAACCAGATATTATTCATTCTTGGCCAGTTCACTTTCAGTCGACTGAATCATAAGATTAGTCGGCTGAAATACAATCAGATCCTTTGTGTGCTCGACCAGTTCACTTTCAGTGGACTGAATCATAAGATTCAGTCGACTGACTTTGTGTCAGATCCTTTTGTTTGCATGCATTGTAAGGCCCTTCTCCTTGAAATCCATCCTTTATCATATTTAAACATGGATTTCATCTTCAACACTTCACTTAGTAAATTTATCCTACCCACTAGCCAAGGTTAGGGTTTTTCATAATCTATCCAATCATTGTATCATAACATGGTTCGAATTTAATCTTATGGTTGTTTTGTTTCAAGCCATTACCATCCTTTGGATGGATTTCCAACTCCGTGGCCTTATGACAATTTTGGCTATTCATTCCAACCAATCATGGAACCCATGGGTTCGGCCACACCATGGCCAAACCTATGGTTTCCTTAGATTTATTCCCATATCATTAAGTCTTAGACATACCTTGCTTCAATCTTTTCTTTTCTTTTGGTATGTCTCTTCTTCCTTAATTATTCTTCTACTTTCTTTGTTCTTCAAAGTCTCCAAGTGTATGGAGGTGGAGCGGGGAGAGAGAGAGGAGAGGAGTAGAGAGAAAATCCTTGCTCAAGAGGGGATCGGCCAAGGGGCTTGGAGTGCCCCTTGGTTTGGGTTTTTATGTTTAAGACTTAAACTCTTCCTTTTCTCTCATTATAGGGAGTCCCTTGGCTTCCCAAGGGTGGCTTCATGGCTCTTGAGATGAAGACCCTTGGGTTCCCATGTAACACCCCGATTTTTCAAAGATATAAATATTTACAAAAATGCCATTGGAATGGTAAATTAGATGGTTATTTGGGTCAAAGGATCCAATTGGCACCCAATGGGTCATGGTAGGCTTGTTTGACCCTTGGATGAGCTCAATTCTAATTGGGTTAGGTTGAATGGAATGTGAGTGCAAAATAGGATAAATGGGTAAGCTATGTACAAATGGGTAAACCCCATTTAAATGGACAATGGTCACTCAAATGGGTCATGGCGCCTAATTGGGTCAAGAGGGTCAAATGGGATCCAATGGGTCAAGCTGACCATGTTGACCATGGTTGACCTTATGGACCCTCAAGTGAGTTCAAAGGGTGAGTCAAATCATGTTGAGTTGGGGCTGAAGTGAGTTGGATTTGAATCAAACAATGGAGTTGACTCAAGTGCATTAAATGAATGGTATTAAATGGGGTGAGTTGAGCTAATGAGTTGGGTGAGTTAAATTGGAAACCAAAGAGACCATTAATTCAAGTTAGTCAAGTGGGAGGTGAGGAGTTGCCTTGATCTCAAACACCACAAAGACAAGTCCCACACGTTGGTGGCTTGGGAGTAATGTTTCATGCATGAAACCCCCACATGGGGTGTTAATGGGAATCAAGGGGAGATGGATGGTCTCAAGAGACCACCAAAGGGTGCAGCCGATTGGACAAGGGAGGTGAAGAGGCTTGGGTGTTTCATCACAAGGATGAAACACCCAAGTAAACCATAATGGAGGAGATGAAAAGACATGGGGGTTACCAAGGGGTGTCACCAAAGGTCACCACCTTTGGGTAACTCTCATTAACCAAGGAGTTAGAGTTTTACATCACTCTCTCCCTTTCCTTTCCTTGGTCGTCCCCTGCCTCTCAAGACCAAGAATATTGGCTGGTTGTCTCTCACCCAATTCAGTCCTTGGCCGATTCCTCCATCAAGACAAAAGGACTTGGAGAAAAGGAGTTGCATCTCTAGGTTTAACACTTTCACCCAAGGCTAAGTTTCTCTCTCATTTTCTCTCTCAAAATCTACCTCCTTGGCCGAACCAGTCCTTGGTGTTTTCACCATTGATCAAAGCACACAATCAGCTAAGGACTAAGGGAGCAAGAAGGAAGGAAACAAAAATCAAAGGCAAGAAGAGAGGCTTAGAGGATTGGTAAGTACTTCATGGAATTTTGGTTAATAAATTGGTTAAAGGGAACATAATTTGGCCATGGTATGGCCGAATCTGTCAAAGGTTAAACCATGGATTTTGGTGTTTAAAAAGGGTTCAAATCATGGATCATAGGGTTAGGCCACTTTGGATGGCCGAACCCCATGAAAGTAATTTGATAATCTATATGGTTTTTGAGAGATAAAAACCATACCATGTATGAAGATTTTAAAGGGTTTTAAAATGGAGTTAAGTTATTATTTTGGGTCGGCTATGGGATGGCTGAACCCTATTGTTTTTATGGCTTAGATGCAGTGAATAAACTATGTATAGTTATTGGAGAAGTGCATCAAGAGAACCATAGGGTTCGACCATGTGTATGGCCGAACCCCACGGACCATTTTATGGGATGTTTAGAATTAAGAATATGCTTGGAAATTATAAATGGTTTTAAACCTTGCTGTGGATTTAAAAGGTTGTAAAAGATTCAAGAAAAATGAGGGAAATAACATCATGGGTTCGGCCATGGTGTATGGCCGAACCCCATGACCTATTTTATGGGTCATTTCATGGGTTAAGTATGAATCTAAGCATGTGTAAGTGAATAGGTATTAAGTTAAGGAAATGGCTGATTTATAGTGGGTTTTGTGTCATGATTAATAAGGCATGGATGGACCCATGTTTATGGATCAGTTAGGGATATGGACATGCATAAATAAAAGGTGATTAACCATGGGAAGAATGAGTGGCAAGGATGTAAATATTGCCAAAAATGAAGAACCATGAGTTCGGCCATGGTGTATGGCAGAACCCCATGGGGGATGATTGTGGACTTAGGGTTTAATTAAAGGACTAATTAAAGATGGTGAGGTTCGGCCATGTTGTATGGCCGAACCCCACAAAGGAGGATTTGTTTGGATGATGGTGGTTAGCAAAATTAAACATTGGTTAGACCAATGGCAAAACCGTAAATACAAGTTATCATGGAATGAAGGATAAAAGGACTTGAAAGAGGGGTCGAACCAAAGTGGTATGGTTCGGCCATGCTGCATGCCCGAACCCTACTAAGGTAAATTAGTTGATATAAGATGTTTATGTAAGTTATACGATAGTATTGATCAAATGAAAAGGGAGATCAAATCCAAAGTGGGTGAGGTTCGGCCATAGGTATGGCCGAACCCCACAAGGTGGTTTTTGGGAGTTAGATTTAAATGGAAATTAAATGATTAGTATCTTGACTTGCTGTTATATAAACAAGGTATTGGGACTCTTTGAACGAAGCACGAGCTGTGAATAGGTGACGGTTAAGAAGAACGGACTTTTAAGTGACATTTCAATAGGTTTCCTACCTCTTTGTGACCACACATTATATTGATGTTTTATCTTGATTTATATGAGATATTTGTTAAAGTATTATGTTTCAAATGAGATTTGAATGTTAAGATTTATTTACAAAGGGCATGTATCATGTATTCATGGACATCTCATGCATGGCATGGGGTGATGGATATGGAAACCGGAGCCCACACTCCGTCGGAATGCCCGTGATGCAACTGTGGGGCCTCCTTAGGTGACGAGAGTCCCACCAGGAGGAATACCTTGATGATGAGAGTCCCATCAAGAGTAAACGAGAGAACACGGTGGATTACATTGACGATGAGAGTCCCGTCAAGTGATGGCTATGTATACTTGTGATGGGTGGGACTCATTACATGTGCACACATACATAGCATTGTTTTATAAGATTTTGATAATTATGTATCATTATGTTATATGCATGTTTTTATACTAACCATGTGGTAACCCTAATCGGAGGACCTACTGGGTGCGTTGATCTAACGCCTTATTTCTATCCTTAGTGGATGACGCAGGAAAGGGAAAGGCAAACGTTGAGGATCACGAGGAAAGCTAAGCATAGATGCTTGGGTGTTGGAATGGAGTTTATTTATTGACATTTTGAATACATTGTTATGGACATGTAATAATGTAGATAACTGCTATGGTTTGATTTAAGTTTGAATGAATGTTTAGTTTAAAGTAATCATGACTTGTACTTTGCTATCTAAGAATGGAGTAATCTTAGTATTAATTATATTTCCGCAATCAGTTTGTATATTCCGCAAGTTCTTATTTAGTTCCATGCGTGGACCGATATTCATGGTGTTAGTCCATGCACACATGGGTGGCTAGTTAAGGGTCGGACTAGGGTAGTCCGGACTTCGTTCGCGTCGTGATGCTCCCCGCTCTCTTTCACTTTATTTATTTAAGGAAAAAAATTAGACTCTGATCTTCGAAGCGGAGAGGGCGGGGCGTTACAATTGGTATCAGAGCAAAACGGGAAGTTGAATCATCGAAGTAAGATTAAGACGGTTTCATGTCTCACTGATAGATAAGAATCCCAACTGACCGACTCTTCGGAGTCCGCTGACTAGGGGCCGGATTAATGTACTTTGATAGACTCAGACTGAACAATCAATCTGAGAACAACAATGAAAGATAGCAAGGTAAAGTACAGTCATCATAAGTGGATATATCAAACATAGCAAAGTAGGATACACTTCCCCGATATCCCCAACATTGAGAAACAAACAACAGGAATTTAGAGATTTTCCCCAGAAACAAAGCAAAACAAAGAGTGATGATTTGGCAATTTCCCCAACCAAGATACATTGTATTATACATAAGAAATCCCCCAAAACCAAGATTGGTTTTATTGGAACTGTTGTTGATTATTCTTGTGTTCTAATGTTATGATACAGATATGTTGAGTAACGTTGAGTATACAGAGTTGTGGGATAGAGGAACCCTTAGCAATCCCATAAATATGGTGTCTTTTTCCAACAACTCCAACATGGAAGTTAACGTAGACAATCAAGAGGGATTTCCCAAGGAGGTTGAAGTGGATCTAGCACCTTTTCCAGAAGAGCATATGTAAGATTTTCCAATGATAAGAGAGTCGGTAGGGGAGATAGAACCCGATTATATGTGTGAGTTGTGCAATCAGGATGGGCACAACTGTACATACTGCCCCCATCCTCTTGAAGTTGTTTGCCCGGTTTGTGGACTTCATGGGCACGGGAAAGAAAGGACTAATTGTCCTTACATTGGAGGACCAGGGATAATACCTTGTTTGACGTGTGGAGTATTGGGACACATGTCAGTGTGATGCCCTGACAGTTTCTTTATGTATGTTGATGATGTAGGCTCTTCTACGGAGGACTAGGCTAAGAAATAGAAAGAAAAATGGCTCCAACGAGAAAGATCCAACAAAATCAGAAAGGGAAGGAAAAAGTGTTACTTATTGACTTAGGTGAAATGGCCCCAAAAAGAAAGACTCGACAAAACAATAAAGGGAAGGAGAAAGTTGTACATGAAGAAGAGAAGGAAGAATCACAACATGAGAAGGAACAATCTCAACTTGAAAATGAGAAAGAAAAATCGCACAATGATGAAGATGAACGGCGTTCACGGCGGGAAGAGGAAGAGCGAGGCTCTCGCTATGATGAACGGGAGGAAGAGGTGAACAACAACAACAGTGTGAGTATACCAGTAGTGCCTCCTGAACTACAATGCTTAGTTCAAGCGGTAGTTACTTCTGTTCTCCAGCAGCATCTGAATGGAGGTGGAAGCACAAGTGAGGCCAATGACCGGAACATGGTCAGGGACTTTCAGCAACAGCGCCCTCCTTACTTTAAGGGGAGAGAAGGGCCTGTTGGAGTGGAGAACTGGTTAAAGAAGATTTCCCAAATACTGACTCTACTGAATATTAAGAGTCATGCTCATAAGATCTTACTGGCCACATCACAATTGGTAGATGGTACTGGTAAGTGGTGGGAAGTAGTGGAGAAACAGCAAGCACTGGTACCGGAAAGGGAAAAGACTACAATGACATGGGAATGGTTCTCAACAACCTTTCTAGATCAGTATTTTCCCGAGGAGGAGAAGGAGCGCTAGACTCAAACCTTTATATCATTGGTACAAGGTGTAATGGTCCGGAATTTTAAAATTAATATAAATGTGGATATTATTTATTTTAGTGATGGAAATTAGAAAATTTGTGGATTAGATGGTAAATGGGCCAAAGTTTGGGCAAAGGCCCAAGTATGGCCCAATGGATTATGGAGTTGATTTAAATTCATTTAAAGGGACAATGAGGGTTAAATGGGTCAAGAATGGTCAAATTGGGTCAAATACCCATTTGGGACCCAATGGGTCAAGATGGTTAAGCTCTAAGGTAAATGGGTAAGATGAAAGTGTAATTGGGCCATGGGTCCAATGGTGATTCATTTAGAATGAATGGAATGAAATTTAAATTACCTAAGTTATTTGGAATTAAACCAAGGTGATGTGGCCAAGTGGGACCCACCTCCACCTCACCAAGTGAGGTGGCGTGTGGACCCAAGGTTTGGTGGGGCCGACCACCATGGTTGAATTGGTCAACCATGGGTGGATGTATAAGGTAATTTAAGTAAATGAGAATTAAAGTAACCAAAATATCTAAATATTAAATGATTAAAATTATCCAAATAAGGTGGTCAAACTGGGGTCAAAAGGTGAAAACCAAATCACCTCATCCCAAACTCAAAAAAAATAAAACACGTTGGGACTTATGGGGGTGGAGTCATAAGCCATAAAGCAAGATAAATATCTTGTGGGTGGGTGGAGAGAGTTAATGTAAAGTGAAGGTTAAATAACCAAAGAGATAAAGATGGGTTTACACCTTATCCTTTTCATTTTACCCTCAACTCACTCTCTCCATCTCTCCCATTCTTCCATTGCCGTCCCACCTTACAAGGAAAAGAGGCGAAGAAAATTAAGAAAGAAAAGAGAAGAGCTCAAGGAGAGGAAGAAAAGGTTGGACCACCACCTCAAGGTAAAGATCTTGAGACATTTTTCCCATCTCCATCCTCTTCCCTCTCTCAATTCAAACCCTACCTTGGCCGATCCTAAGGTTGGGGGTTGTCACCATTGATCAAGCATCTTGACCTATCAAAGATCAAGAAGAAGGAGAGAGGAGGCTAAGGCAACCGACGGGAGCGGCGGAAGCTGAAGGAGACGACGGATTGTGAGTATTTCTTAAACAAGAAATTTTGGATTTTTAGGTTTTAAGATTTGGGATTTATTTTTGTAGAATTTAATGGTGGTTACATAAATTTATGCCATGGATGTTAAACCCATCAAATGAGAGGGTGGAAGATGGAGGAAACCCTAAATGGGTAAATTAGGGTTAGGGTAAGAAAATAAATAAATGGATTATGTGCATTGGGTAATTTATGAAATTAAGAATGGAATTAGGTTATTGGAAGGAAATCATGGGCCATAGGGTTCGGCCATGTAGCATGGCCGAGCCCCATGGTGGGTGATTAGCTAGTTGATGTAAATAATTAGGGTTTTAAAGAATGGAAGACAATGAGGGTTTTTAGCTAATGAAATTTAGGGTTGTACATGAATGCATGTGGGTAAGTTTTTAAAATGGTTTTATGATGAAAATGCAAATGGATTTTATGGCATTGGAAGGTATAAAAGAGAATGAATTATGAACCATGGGTTGGGCCATGGTGTATGGCCGAACCCTAGGTTGTTGTATGTGAAGTTAATTAGGGTTTTAGAGTATGAAGCCATGGAAAAAAAAAATGGGAAGATTGATGAAATTAAAATTTTTGTGAATATAGGTATTTTGGAGCAATGAATGGTGGATCATGAACCATGGGTTCGGCCATGGTAAATGGCCGAACCCTATGGTGATGTAATGGTGATCAAATGATGGGTTTAAAGGATGGAAAATGTGGATTAATGTGTTAATGAGTTAGGGTTTCAAATGAACAAATGTAGTGATCCAAATGGGGCTAAGAGTAGTGGTTTAAAAGTGTGATTTAAACGACCTCAAGGAAGGATTTATTTTGGATCTAAATGGTGTAAATAGATCCAAGAAAAAATGGGGAAAGGACACCATGGGTTCGGCCATGGTGTATGGCCGAACCCATGGCCCAACTGTGATCCATTTTGGTGGGTTAAATTGGATGATGAATGGTGTGTGTGTGGCCTCCAAAGGAAATGAATGAGTAATGGACTCATTGAAGTTAAATACATGAGGTAAATCCCATGGGAAGAGCTGATGAATTAGGTATTTTGAACCCATGGCCATTGGTGAACCATTTAAAGGGTTAAGTATGGGGTTATGGATGGGTTTAAATGAATAATGGTGAAATTAATAAAAAGGCTAATTTTAATGATGTTATGACATGGTTCAATGGGTCATTAATGGACCTAAGTTAGGGATCTAAGTCTATGATCAATTATGGATTAAATCATGCACGGATAAACGAGTGTTTAATTATGGAAAATGAGGTAGTGGCAAAACCGTAATTAGTGGCCAAATTCAAGAATTCCATGGAAATTGATCATGGACTTAGGGGATCTAATGTAATAACCTTATAAGTGATTAATAAAGCCTAGGGTGGCCGAATTTTAAGACTTATGGGATTAAAAGGTTTAATAGATGACATGGGACCCACAAAACCTAAATAGTGACCGGTTTTTCATATGGGCTTAGAAATGGTTAAAACTTGAACTGATTTGGAAATTTAATAAGGTATTGGATATCGCGGGCAGTACGCGTGACGGTAGCCGGACTATCGGACGAAAACGAAACTAAGACGCTAGTCGGTATTCAGTAGAATTCTAACCTTTTTGTAAGCCATGGATTGAGTGATGGTTGCTTTGAATTATCTTGGAAATTATATGGGTTGTTTGAATATTGGTTTTGAATTATGTATTATGTAAGGGTTTTTACTTGATTTATTCTTGTAAGCATATAATTGGTTTAAAATGGGTTTTTCAAAGCTATGATGTGTTTATTGAGGCTTTACTTGATCTATTTTTGATAATCAAGTCATATGTTTGATTTATGGGATTTTTAAATGTCATGGTGGTTATTATATTCATTACACGGTATATGGCACCTGCATCTCATGCATGGCATGGGAGGGATATGGCAGGGGAAGGATGAAATGAAACCGGAGTCCATGCTCCGTCGGGGAGACCGAGAATAGGCATGGGGACACCTTGACGAGGCTTTGCCGTCAAGGGGGATATTTTACGATTGGATCATATCTTGATGAGGTTTTTCCATCAAGAGGGTCATGGCACGATGATGGTATGGATTATATTTTGAACATTATGTATGGATGAAAAAGGGGCATTGTACAATGATGATGAGATTGATGGGTGGGATTCATGATATAAAACACCCATTGTATTACATTGTACCAAATGGCATGATTTTGATATAATATTTTTATATGCTTTGTTATCACTAATCCATGTGCTAGCCCTACTCGGATTCCTACTGGGCGCGTTGTCTAACGCCCTACTTCTACCCTAACTGATGACGCAGGAGGTGGCGAAGCGGAAGGACTAGACGGGAGCCAAGCTAAGGAGTTGGAAAGGAGTGCTAGATAGTTACTAATGTTTATTTTGGATAATGTAATTTGAAATAGTTTAGCTTGTCGGAAATGTAATATGTTAGACTTATTGCTATGTTTTGAATTTAGTGGTAAACATATGAAGTTATGGCATTTTGGTAATTAAATGATGAAATCTTCCCTGCTATCTTGAAAAAAAAATTTGGTAGGATAGTCTATAATGTCTTTCCGCATTTAATGTAATTTTTTGTGAGCTTTCTTCTACAGGTAAACTATTCTCTCTGGACTCCGTTCCACGCACCCGTAGGGTTGGCCAGTTAAGGGCCGGGCTTTAGAAGCTCGGACTTAACTCGCGTCGTGACGTTCGCGCCCTTTGTCACTATTTATAAAAAAAAAAAAAATAGACTCTGATTTCGGTGAAAAGGGGCGGGCGTTACAGTTGGTATCAGAGCGAATTCGGAAGAATGAATCTCTCGGAGTAAGATTAAGACGGTTGCACGTCTCACTGACGGCTAAGAATCCCAACCGACCGACTCTTCGGAGTCCGCTGCACGGGGGCCAGGTTAATTTACTTCGATTGACTCAAACTGAAATGTTTAATCTGAGAACAACAATTAACGGAAAGGAATGATAACAAGGGAAGAAAGATTCATTCTAGGAGAGATTTATTGAAACATAGCAAGATAGGGTTTACTTCCCCAAAAGTGAGAAGACATCTAGGTTTTCCCCCAAATTGATGAAATAGTACTAGATTTATCAGACATAGTAAAGTAGGATGTACTTCCCCGGTATTCCTAATTTGAACAACAGACAATAGGAATTTAGAGATCCCCCCCCAGAAACAAAGGAAAAACAAGTGTGCTTATTTGGCAACTTTCCCCAAACAAAATACATTGTGATATACATAAGAAATTCCCCAAAACCGAGATTGGTTTTATTGGAAATTGCAGTTGATGATTTTTGGGTTCTATTGTATTCTACGAATACAGGTATGTCAAATGAAGGGGAGTGTACGGAATTATGGGATAAGGGAACCCCTAACTGTCTCATAGATTTGGTGTCTGCTTCCAGCATAGAAGTTAGCATGGACATTCAGGAGGGACCTCCCGAGGAAGATGAAGAGGATTTAGTGTCTCTTTCTGAAGAGAATGTGGAAGACTTTCTGATGATAAGATAGTTGATAGGGGAATTGGAACCAGTTATATGTGCGAGTTGTGTAACCAGGTTGGGCACAACTACACATATTGCCCCTACCCTCTTGAAGTGGTATACCCGATTTGTGGACTACATGGACACAGGAAAGAGAGGACTAACCATCCTTATATTGGAAAATAATTAATGATTTTGGGGTTTTAAATGAAGGAAATAAGTGTGATATTAAATTGCACAAGCATACTTGTATTGTGAGTGCATGTGAATATACATGTGTTGAATTCTTATAGTTGAGTGTATGAGGTGATGAAATGTGGAAAGATTAATAGTTATGATCATACTAATTAAGTGAGGAAAGAGTATGTAAAAAAATGTACAATGATGAACTGCATGCATCAAATGAGGATAAGAGGCATGAACTTTTGATGTGGGGTATATGTTGCATATGCTTATGAGTGAGGTAAATGTGAATAAAAAGGGTGGGAAGTATTTGTTAATGTGATGTATTGGGTATACTTGGGGGGGGGGGGGGGGGGGGGGGGGGGGGGGGGGGGGGGGGGATGATGGTACAATGGCTTTTAGAAATGGTTTTTATATTGGTGATAACCCATGGTTTGATAATTTGTCATGACCAAGTGAAGAGATTTATGTTATGACATATAATGGGTGATGATGTAAATGCTCTGTGAAGGGGTATAAGAGGTTCTCATGTGAACAAAGTGCCATTTGAGAGATGTTGGATAAACAATGTACTTGAAAGAGACCGTAATGCATGGGTTAACTTGCCACATGAAACTCGTGAGAAGATGATATTATGAGGAGAATGTGAAGGGTCTAGCTTGCAAAGACTAATATATTGTATGAAAAAAAAAAATCTTGTATGTATAATGCAATTGCATTCTCCCAATGTGTTGTGTAGATTATGAACGAGTGATGATAGGCCTTGAAATGGGTTTATGGCCTTAAAAAGCATGAATGAATGATGGACCATGAACTTATGAAAATATTTTATTTAGTGATTGCACGAGGATTCCCTATGATGTTACTAAATTGTGAATTATCAATCGTTGCAATGAGTTATGTTATTCGATGATTGTGTGTAATTTCAATTCTACGTGGCTTGCTAATGAAGGCATATGAACCGGATGATGTGGTAACCATTGATAACGTAGGCATGTGGGATGGAATTTGGTGGTTGGTGAAATTTGTAATACTTGTGAATGTTTTAGTGGTGAATGGGTACTATATGACATAACCTAAGTAAGCTTAGATGTATCACTATTGTTAGGAAGCTATGAATATGTGGAATAATCCAGAAGGGTAGGAAATTAGTATCTATATGACTTGGATTGATGTCGGGTATTGGTATTGTAGGAGTTATGAACAAAAAGGGTTAGTCACATAGTGACGTATATACAAATAAAGGTATGATTGCTATTGAGAGATAGACCTAAGGGAAAGGTTAAGAGTCTAGTGAAACTTGAATGGGAAGCTATGGGCGACTGCCGAGTGAGACTGATCACCTGACTCTGTAGTTGGCCGATGGAATTCCAGGAGGGTGAAGCTAGAAACCTAGTTAAAATGGAATCAACAATGGACTTGAGCATAGGCTTGTACTGGCAGACTAACTCACACAGAGAGTAGACGAAAGAACATATTGAAGGAGTACGTATGGGAAATGTCTTGGTAACAAATAAAGTGAAATAGAATACATTAATCTACATAAAATCGCAAATGGGTTCATAAGGAAAAGAGATAATATGAGACAGAGTAATTTCTGTAAGAATGGAACTCATAGGTCGATATGAGTGATATTGATGTAATTAAGAGATATTTAGCACAATTGAAAGGGAATAACGAATAGACCCAGAAATGGAGGAGATCTGGACCAAGATATCTACATGTGAGGTAGTATCAGAATGAGAGTTACGACCGGGATAGGGTCTTGTGTTCCGAGGTAGGACGTAGGTACCTAAGAGCTGCGGAAGGGAGCTGTTGGTTGAGGCACACCAAACCAAGCTCTCTATCCATCCGGACAGCGCCAAAGATGTACCATGATCTTAAGAGGCACTATTGGTGGCATGGACTCAAGAGAGATGTGGCAGAGTTTCTGCTCGCTACCTAACTTGTCAACAGGTCAAGGTGGGGGCATCAGGAGCCACCAGGGTTACTCAAACCCTTACCAGTGTCGGAGTGGAGATGGGAACATGTAGCCATGGACTTTGTAACAGGGCTGCTAAGGTCATCAAGGGGCAACGATGCAATATGGGTCGACGGTACATCCGAAATATTATCAGACTACACGGTGTACCCCGGACAATTGTGTCCGACAGAGATGGCCGATTCACTAACAGAGTATGGCAGAGCGTGCAATCGGCTATGGGGACCGATGTGTTGACCAGCACAACATTCCACCCATAGACTGATGGACAGTCGGAAAGGGCAATACAAATATTGGAGGATATGCTGAGAGCATGTATGTTGGATTTTAAGGGTGGATGGGAGGATCACTTGCCATTGGTGGAGTTCTCCTACAATAATAGTTACCAGGCAAGCCTCTAGATGGCTCCATTTGAGGCCTTATATGGTAGGCCGTGTAGATCTCCAGTGCGTTGGACAAAGGTCGGTGAGCATGTACTGATTGGACCGAAGTGGGTTGCGGAGACTACGGCTCAGATTAAATTTATATGGCAACATTTACTCACGGCGCAGAGCCGTTATAAGAATTACGCCGATAAGAGGAGAAGTTTCCCCAAGTTTGAGGTGGGAGACTTGGTGCTTTTGAAAGTCTTACCACGGAAGGGACACATGAGATTCGGAAAGAAGGGGAGACTGTCACCTAGATTGTGGGGTCGTTTCCAATCCTAAAGAGGGTGGGGGAGGTGGCCTATTAGTTAGCACTTCCTCCACAGTTATCATCTTTACATGACGTATTTCATGTGCCCGCGTTGAGGAAGTACAATCCTGACCCTTCACATGTTCTGAGTGTACAAGACATCGATGTACAAAGCGATGTGACATATGTGGAGAAGCTGGTTAGAATAGTCGGGAGCGAGCAAAGGGTGCTGCGGAACCGTGCCATTCAGTTCGTCAAGATGTTATGGGAACGACATGGAAGTGAAGAAACCACCTGGGAATTGGAGCCAGAGATGAGTGCCGCTCATCCGGAGCTCTTTGTATAAGATGATTTGAACCCCTACTTCGCTCGAATTTTCGGGACGAAAATTTTAAAAGAGGATTGTATTGTAATGGCCCGGAATTTTAAATTAATATAAATGTGGATATTATTTATTTTAGTGATGGAAATTAGAAAATTTGTGGATTAGATGGTAAATGGGCCAAAGTTTGGGCAAAGGATGAAATGAAACCGAAGTCCATGCTCCGTCGGGGTGACCGAGAACAGGCATGGGGACACCTTGTCGAGGCTTTGCCGTCAAGGGGGATATTTTACGATTGGATCATATCTTGATGAGGTTTTTCCATCAAGAGGGTCACGGCACGATGATGGTATGGATTATATTTTGAACATTATGTATGGATGAAAAAGGGGCATTGTACAATGATGATGAGATTGATGGGTGGGATTCATGACATAAAACACCCATTGCATTACATTGTACCAAATGGCATGATTTTGATATAATATTTTTATATGCTTTGTTATCACTAATCCATGTGTTAGCCCTACTCGGAGTCCTACTGGGCGCGTTGTCTAACGCCATACTTCTACCCTAGTTGATGACGCAGGAGGTGGTGAAGCGGAAGGACGAGACGGGAGCCAAGCTAAGGAGCTTGGAAAGAAGTGCTAGATAGTTGCTAATGTTTATTTTGGATAATGTAATTTGAAATAGTTTAGCTTGTCGGAAATGTAATATGTTAGACTTATTGCTATGTTTTGAATTTAGTGGTAAACATATGAAGTTATGGCATTTTGGTAATTAAATGATGAAATCTTCCCTGCTATCTAGAAAAGAAAATTTGGTAGGAGAGTCTGTAATGTCTTTCCGCGTTTAATGTAACTTTTTGTGAGCTTTCTTCTACAGGTAAACTATTCTCTGTGGACTCCGTTCCACGTACCCGTAGGGTTGGCCAGTTAAGGGCTGGGCTTTAGAAGCTCAGACTTAACTCGCATCGTGACGTCCTCGCCCTTTGTCACTATTTATATATAAAAAAAAAAATAGACTCTGATTTCGGTGAAAAGGGACAGGCGTTACACAAGGCTCCATGACGGTAGCTGAATATCACCGGGAATTCCTCAGTTTATCATGTTATGCAGTTTACATAGTGGATATGGAGTACCGGAGGGCTCGCAAGTTTGAGCGTGGTCTACGGCCAAACATTAGGGCCAAAGTGACCGTATTCAAGGCAGCCACACTGGCAGAAGTGGTCAGCAGGGCCACCATAGTTGAGCATGAGTTGGCTGAGTCCGCGCGATTAGACAACCGTCGAGCTCAGAGTGGGAGGGGAACATATCAGCCTAATAAAAAGTTCCGACTGAACTTCAGCAGACCCTCACCATCTATTGGGTCCACTGGGGGCTTTCGTCCCAACCAGCCCACCCAGTCTGTATCACTCACTTAGGCTTCTAGAGGGATGAACAACTGCTTCCACTGTGATCAGCCGGGTCACTTCAAGAAGGATTGTCCAAAGCTCAATAGGCTTTCTTACTCTAGGGGATCATTTCGTCCACTAGCCAGACCAGTTAACTCCCGGGGAGGCAGGACGTATAATCAAGTGAGACGGGTGCCTAACCATACTGGATCGGGACGATTGTTTACTCTAGCACCTCCAGTAGATGAGGATCATTCAGTAATTCAATGTATGGAGGTAGTTAGTAGTTCTTATGCCTATGCACTATTTGATTCTGGAGCTTCACACTCCTTTATAGCTGCATCATTTGTAACTACTACTGGTACCTTAGTTCAAAAATTAGCTACAACACTCACAATTGTATCCCCTGTCGGAGACTCGGCATTGGGACTTATATGCATGGCAGTTAATACTGAACTCGCTGGACTCAGATTTGAGTTAATTATCTGGTACTCGACATGACTGAGTATGATATAATCTACGGCATGGACTGGTTGGCTAAATTCCAGGCCAACATTGATTGTTATCGCCGAAGAGTGACATTTTGGTCACCCAAGGGAAAACAATATGTGGTTCGTGCAGACAAGCAGAGGAGACTGCAAGAAGGGTTGAACCATTTGGTAGTAAATAATATCATCATAAACAAGGCACCAATTACTGAACTTCCGGTAATTGTAAAAGAATTTACGGATGTTTTTCCAAAAGAACTCCCTGGTTTACCACCTATGAGGGAGATCAACTTTGAAATCAAGCTGTATCCTGGTACTTCACAAGTGTCTTTACCACACTATCGGATGGCACCAACAGAGATGTCTGAGCTAAAGAAGCAGATTGATGAATTGCTCGGCTGGGTTGCATCCGAAACAGCACATCGTCTCAGGGAGCTCCAGTGTTGTTTGTAAAGAAGAAAGATGGGTCACACTGAATGTGTGTGGATTACTGGAAGTTGAATCAGCTAACAGTCCGGAACAAGTACCCTTTACCTAGGATCGATGACTTATTCGATCAATTGAGGGGTTCCAGTCACTTTTCGAAGATGATTTGATGTCCGGATACCATCAGATTCGAGTTAAGGAGGAAGATATAGAGAAGACAGCCTTCAGGATGCGGTATGGACTATATGAGTTTGTAGTCATGCCGTTTGGACTCACAAATGCACCGGCTGTGTTCATGGATTTAATGAACAAGATTTTTCATCCGTATCTAGACCAATTTGTTATTGTGTTCATTGACGATATCCTGATCTATTCCAAAAGTCAGGAGGAACATGCGGAGCACTTACGGGTAGTCTTGAACACCTTGAGAAAGAACAAGCTATATGCCAAAGCCAGCAAATGTGAATTTTGGCTATCTGAGGTTCATTTTTTGGGTCACGTTATATCCGAAGGAGGTATAGCCGTGGATCCCGCTAAGGTGGCATCATTGAGAGATTGGAAAGCACCAAATAATGTAATCGAAATCCGTAGTTTCTTGGGATTGGCTGGTTACACAGAAGTTTTATTAAGGATTTCTCCAAGATAGCATCTCCACTAACTCGACTCACTCAAAAAGGGGTCAAATATGAATGGTCAACATTGTGCGACCAAAGATTTGAAGAGCTGAAGATGAGACTTACCACTGCCCCTATTTTAGTTTTGCTGGTAAGTGGCAAGTGTTACGAGGTATATTGTGATGCCTCATGAGAGGGACTGGGGTGTACACTCAGTCAGAGTAATTGCGTGGTGGCTTATGGTTCAAGACAGTTGAAAATACATGAACGCCTTTATCCTTCGCATAATCTTGAACTAGCCGCAGTGGTCTTCGTTCTCAAAAGTTGGAGACACTATCTCTATGGAGAGAAATTTGAAGTGTTTTCTGATCATAAGAGTTTGAAATACTTGTTTGATCAGAAAGAACTCAACTTGAGGCAGTGCAGATGGATGGAGTATCTGGCGGATTATGAATTCGCGCTTCGATATCATCCAGGCAAGGCAAACAAGGTGGTGGATGCCCTCAGCCGCATATCACATGCATCAATGGCATGTTTGATCAGAACGGAATGGGAGATGTTGAATACTATTCGAGAGTTTAAACTCTATCTCAATAACCATGGGACCATATACAATTTGGTTATACAATCCAACATGGTTACCAAGATTGAACAAGAGCAACGAGTAGATCCGGAAGTGGAGGAAATATGGGCCAAGATGTCTACTGGCATAGTCGTACCGGAATGGGAATTATGACCAGGACAAGGTCTTTTATTCTAGGGTAGAGTTTATGTGCCAAAAAGTTGTAGGAAAGAGCTATTGATTGAGGCACCTCAAACCAAGCTCTCCATTCATCCGGGCAGCACCAAAATGTATCACGACTTGAAGAGACATTATTGGTGGCACGGACTCAAAAGAGATATGGCGGAATTTGTGGCACACTGTTTAACTTGTCAGCAAGTTAAGACGGAACATCAGAAGCCACCAGGGTTACTCAAGCCCTTATCAGTACCAAAATGGAAATGGGAGCACATTTCCATGGATTTTGTGACGGGGTTGCCGAGATCGTCAAAGGGCAATGATGTTATATGGGTCGTGGTAGACCGACTGACCAAGTCTGGGCAATTTATTCCTATCAAGATGACGGATTCATCTGAGACGTTGGGTCGGCGGTCTATCAAGGAAATCATTCGGCTACATGGCATTCCTCGAACTATAGTATCATCATGCAGTCAACTATGGGGACAGATCTACTGACTGGCACCGTATTTCATCCACAGACTGATGGACAGTCGGAGAGAACGATACAAACCTTGGAAGATATACTGAGAGCATGCATGTTAGATTTCAAGGGTGGATGGGAGAATTCTCGTATAACAACAGTTACCAGGCAAGCCTTCAGATGGCCCCATTCGAGGCTTTATATGGTAGACCGTGTAGATCACCAGTGTGCTGGACAGAGGCTGGCGAGCCTGCACTAATAGGACCCGAGTTGGTTGCAGAGACCACAGCGTAAAAACAGTTGATACGGCAACATCTATTAACTGCACAGAGTCGTCAGAAGAGCTATGCTGACAAGAGAAGAAGGTTTCTTGAATTTGAAGTGGAAGACATGGTGTTCGTAAAGGTCTCGCCATGGAAGGGACATATGAGGTTTGGAAAGAAGGGGAAACTGTCACCAAGATTTGTGGGACTGTTTCCCATCATAAGAAGGATGGGGGATGTAGCATACCAATTGGCACTTCCTTTACAATTGGCATCCCTATATGATGTGTTTCATGTATCGATGCTGAGGAAGTATAATCTTGAACCTTCCCATGTGTTGAATGTGCAAGATATAGAAGTGCAAAGTGACGTGACATACATTGAGAAGCCTGTCAGAATAGTGGAGACTAAGCAAAGGGTGCTACGAAACAGAGCGATTAAATTTGTCAAAGTGGTATGGGATCGACATGGTATTGAAGAGGCCACTTGGGAACTCGAATCGGAGATGAGAATAGCTCACCCTGAATTATTCATGTAATTTATTTTGGAACCCTACTTCACTAGATTTTCGGGACGAAAAATTTAAAAAGAGGGTTATATTGTAACATCCCGATTTTTCAAAGATATAAATATTTACAAAAATGCCATTGGAATGGTAAATTAGATGGTTATTTGTAACGCCTCACCCTTTTTCACCCGTTTTCCGAAAATCAGAGTCTATTTTTTTTTAAAAAATAGAAGAGTGAGAGAGGGCACGGACGCCACGACGCGAGTTAAGTCCGAGCTTCTAAAGCCCGATCCTTAACTGGCCAACCCCACGCGTGCGCGGAACTAAGTCCACGAAAATGGTTCACGCGTAAGAAATAAGCTCGCGGATTATAATCATTGCGGAACATGATAATAGAGTCTATCCTACCGTTTTTTTTTTCGATAGATGGGAAGATACAACATTAAATTACCAAATGTAATTGTCCATAAGTAACGTCCAAACCATCACAAGAAATGTAAATTTATACAACCCAATAAGCTAAGTTACTTTAAAATTACATCTCCAAAATGTAAACGTAAATAAACTAAGACTGCGCTTCCCAAGCTCCTAAGCTTGGCTCCTGTCATGTCCACCGCTTCCTCCGTCTCCTACATCATCAGCTAGGGGAGACGTAGGGCGTTAGTCAACGTGCCCAGTAGGACTCCGAGTAGGGCTAACACATGGATTAGTGATAACAAAGCATATAGATAAATATTGTAATGAAAAACCATCAAATGAATGCTATACCATGGGTGTCTGTGTTATGAATCCCACCCATCATCCCTACCATCATGCTGTCATATCCCCCTTGACGGCAAAACCTCATCAAGATACAAGCCATCACAAATCATCTCCGTTGACGGTAAGGCCTCGTCAAGGTGTTCCCATGCTTATTTCTCGGTCGCCCCGACGGAGCATGAATTTCAGTTGTTCCTTATGGTACCCCCTTGATGGGTGAATCACATCAAGATATCCCCATGTTTGGTTCTCGGTCGCCCCGACAGAGCATGGTCTCCGGTTATAGCCTATCAGGCTATCCCAATGACTGCTTCTCGGTCGCCCCGACGGAGCATGGACTCTGGTTCCATTTCATCCTTCCCTTGTCATATCCCTCCCATGTCATGCATGAGATGTAGATGCCATATGCCATGTAATAAATATGATAGTACAAACCATGGCTTTAAATATTATTTGATTACCACAAATAGGTCAAGTAAAACATTAATATTCACATCATAATCTTAAAACCCACATTAAAACAATCATATGCTTACTAAAATAAATCCAGGAAAAACCCATATATAACACATAATCCAAGGCTTACAAAAAGGTAGGAATCCTACCTAATACCGCGTAGCGTTCCGTTACGTTTTTCGTTCGATAATCCGGTCGCCGATCGCGTACCATTTGCGACTTCCCGATACCTTATTACATTTACCGAATTAGTCCATACGTTATCCATGATTAAGTTCCTAACCGATCATAACCCTAGATCCATTCAATGATCCTTAAATATATTACAAGTTTATTAAAAATCGGTCCTTAACTTAGCCCATTATCCATTGGTTAAAACACATACATAAATCCGATTTTTGGCCATTTCAAATATTCCAATGAGCGAGCCTAAAACGCAGCATCTATACGTTTCCTTTAATCATTCATAATGTCCTCTTAATATATCCAATTCCATGTTCAATCCACATAGGGTTCCGCCATGTACTTTGGCCGAACCATGGTTCTTCAAAGTGGCTAATAATTATCATTTTGCCACTCTCTCCTCTATGATTAATCATTCACCCACTTATGTCTATTTTAAGTCTAAATTTCATCCATAACTTAGACCCATTTATAATTCCATAACATATCCAAAATCAGCCACCTATTGTTTAATTTTGAAAAACATTTAATCCCCATATGTCCTTTCACATTTGGCCCTAAAGGTGGCCCACAAAGGGATCATGGGTTCGGCCATACACCATGGCCGAACCCATGGTACCCTATCTCCATTTTCTTGGGTCCATTTGACTCCCTTCAATCCTATCTCTAATGGAATTTAAATCATTCATTTAAAACCTTATTTTTCATCCCATTTTAAACATTACACAGTCCCATATATCCATTTCAATTTAATCATTCTTCTCCATCATTTTCTATTCATAAAAGTCCTAAAATATCACCATAGGGTTCGGCCATACACCATGGCCGAACCCATGGTTCATGGTTCCCTTTATTGGAGCCACATGAGGCCATTATTTCCTCAATGTTAGTCCATGGTTTTCTTTGCTAAAATTCCATTTAAAAATCACTAATTTTCATTCATTTGGTCCTTTAATACTTTATATCATACAATTACAAATCCATTGAAATTATCACTTCCTCCATCATCTTCCATCTTTTCATTTTTATAAAAACAATTAACCATCACCATAGTTCCATTCTTAAAAAAAATTCTAAAATATAATCCATGGATTCCATCATAAAACTTTTTCCAAAAATTTGACTACATTTAACCCTTGAAACCCTAACCATTCTCCATCATTTTTCAAACCTTAAAAAGCATTAATCCATGAGCATTTAAGAACCCTAACCCTCATAAATCACTAACCATGGGGTTCGGCCACCTTGTATGGCCGAACCCTATAGTCTATGATTTCTATAAAATATCATATTTCCATTATTTTGAGGCCTACTTGAAGTCATCTACATACCTCATAATTTTTCTTATTTAACCCCTTTAAAACTTACCAACCTTTTAATCATTTTAAAATCTTGAAATCCTCATAAAACCATTAATCATTCTCCATAATTTTAAACCTTCAAACCCTAATTAAAATCATCCAACATTTACCATGGGGTTCGGCCATGCTACATGGCCGAACCCTATGGCCCATTAATCCATTAAAATCCAATTTTCCTATGCTTAATAAAGACTTAAAAATTCCATTAAAAATTCCATTCTTCCATTTCATCCATTTCTTAATCCATTCCTCCATTTTTATCCATTTCTTATCCTACCTTTTGATGGATCTTAGATCCATGGCCCACAACGTTTTTGGCCACATTTAGTCTAAGAAATGGATTCCATATCCTAAAGAAATAAACTCTTGTTTTAAGAAAATCTTACCACCCGACGACTCCTCCGGTCCTTCTTTGCTTTTGGGCTTTCCTTAGCCTTATCTTCTCTTCTTCTCCTTGATGGACGGTCAAGATGAGCTTGATCAATGGTGGGACCCTCAAGGTTTGGATCGGCTAAGATAGGGTTAGGCTGAGAGGGAAAGAGTATGGAGATGAGGGAGAAATCTTCAAGGGTCTTGGTGGCCCAAAGCTTACCTTCCCCTTCTCTTTTCTTCTTCTTTCTTTCTAAGTTTTTCTTCTAAGTTCTTTCTTCTCTCTTGCAAGGTAGGGGACGGTTTTTGTGTGTGAGGAGAGCTAGAGTGAAATGGGTTAGTTTGGAAGGAGATGGAGATGGAGATGGTTGGAGTAGCCTTCACTCAAACATTAACTTCCTCACCAACCAAGCATGGGCTAGCTTGACTTTGGTGGTGGTGGTTGAGACCCAACCACCAAGCATGGCTCCCTTGTCCTCTTTGACTTGTCTATGTTGACCCTAATTAATCAACCTAATTAGTTAAGTTAAGCCCTCACTTAGGTTAATTAATTTCCATCCAATTTAATTCCATTAGATTATCTATCTAATAAATCCACCCATGGTTGACCAAATCAACCATGGTGGACGGCCCCCACCTATACCTACCCCACCCGCCACCTCACTTGATGAGGTGGAGGTGGGCCCCACTTGCCATGTTATTTTAATTCCATTGATTTTAACTTAGGTAATTTTACAATAATTTTAATCAATTTAATTTACCTTAATCCACCTTAGTCTTCTTAAATTTATCCATGGTTGACCAAGTCAACCATGATGGTTGGCCCCACTTTTCCTTGGTCCACACGCCACCTCAATGGGTGAGGTGGAGGTGGGCCCCATTTGGCCATATTACTTAATCTTGATACATCTTAACTTAGATAGTTTTATAATTATCTAATCTATTTAATTTATCTTAATTGGATCACCATTGGGTCCATGGCCCAATTATATTTTGTCTTTCCCATTTATTTTAGGGCTTACCTACTTTGGCCCATTGGGTCCCATATGGGTATTGGGCCCAATTTGACCATCCTTGACCCGACTAGTGTAACACCCCGCCCTTTTCTCTCTAATTTTCAGAGTTTATTTTTTTTTTATATAATAATAATCAACAATTGATCGGGGCGGAATGTCACGACGCGAGTTAAGTTCGGATCTCTAAATCCGACCCTTAACTGGCCAAGCCCATGTGCGTATGAACTAAGTCCATAAAACTGATCCGCACATGGTACATATATAACTAGCGGAATTAATTTAGTCTAAATCTAACTGAGGTTATAATAGATCCTATGACTAATCCAACTTTCCATTCTTAGATAGCAAAGTACCTTATTTATTCTCCAAAATTATTATATAACCTTAGTCTACTATTCATTCCAAACCATTCTAATAAATCCAACCATAGCATCTACTTAACTACTTATTTCATGCCAACATCTAATAAACAAATTACATTGTCCAAATAAATCAAATAACAAGTCTATAAATAATCCATTCATAGTCCATTCCAATCATTCAAACCGCCCAAGTTTCTGTACTTGGTCCTCTTCTCCAACCACGTTCTTTCCTTTCCCTGCATCATCCACTAAGGATATAGATAGGGCGTTAGATCAACGCGCCCAGTAGTGTTTCCGAATAAGGCTACCACTTGGTTAGTCAAACATACAAATAATATAATGATAGTACATGTGTAACAAAATTCAATGAAAACATGCTATGTATGAAATGAACATGTAATGAGTCCCACCCATCACCATTCAACATAGACATCACTTGACGGGATTCTCATCGTCAAGGTAACCCACAGTGGTCTTTCGGACGCCCCGACAGAGTGTGGCCTCCGGATTCCTCCTGATGGGATTCTCATCATCAGGGTACCCCACTGTGGTCTTTCGGACGCCCCGACGTAGTGTGGCCTCCGGTTACTACACCATCATCCCATGCCATGCATGAGATGTCTATGCAAACATGCCATTTGTAAATATAACATTTGATTCAAATAACTTATTCAAATACCATAAAACAGCAAATAAGTTTTGTGGTTACAACAAGGTAGGAAACCTACAATAGTTTACTTTGTTCGATCCTTCCTTTGGACCGTCTTCCGATCACGGCTCGCTCACCGTTCTAAAAATCCGAATACCCTATGTACATGGCAGCAAGTTAATCATTTATCCACCTAATTTCCAGCAAAGCTTAATGTTCCAAGAACCACCTAGTGGGGTTCGGCCAAAGCCATAGCCGAACCTCATCCATTAAAACTTTGGTCATTCATTTATTTAATTAAAACCTATCTAATTATCCAAACTTCTAAAAGAACCTTGGTAGGGTTCGGCCATACATTATGGCTGAACCTTACTACTTTGGTTTTAGCCCATTTATCCCATCATATGATCATTTTATTTTTGATCATTTCAGCCATAATTACGATTGTGCCATTGAGACCAACCTTTGCTTTAAATTAGCTAACTTCCATCACCAAACATAAAACCATCTTTAGTGGGGTTCGGCCATACACAGGGCTGAACCTCACCACTTAATTTGATCCTTCTTAAACCTTCCATATCTTCATATAAACCAACCATTATGTCCCACAATTACCATTAGTGGGGTTCGGCCATACACATGGCCGAACCTCACCAATGTGATTTTATCCCCAATTTCCATCATTCATGTTGGCTGATTACTTACACATACTAACTCCATAAACAACATATATTATTCTTAAATCAAAGCATATAAATAATACCTAATGTCCATCATAAACTTAACCTAATTATTCCACAAAACAGTCCATGAGTTTACATGGTTTCCATGGTTTTCATGGGGTTCTCAACATGAAAACCAACATCATTTTGCATGGGGTTCGGCCCTCTATGATGGCTGAACCCAATGATTACGTTTACTGTTTTTAAACGTCAATTAATCATGTAATAACAGTATATTAAAATCATGTTTTTACCCTTCATACAACCATCCTAAAATTAGCCCAATTTCATAGGGTTCGGCCATGCTTATTGGCCGAACACCATGAAATTACCTTTGAACCTTTAACCCTTTATCTTGGGTCTGAAACTAGCACCCAAATCCATGTTTTTAACCATTCTAAAACATGCATTTACATCTTAAATAATAACCCAAAACAGTCCACCAACTTCATGGTTTATATGTTTCAACTACATCAAAATCAAACCATTATTTGCATGGGGTTCGGCCCTCCATGGTGGCCGAACCCTATGACATTTGGTTTTGAATTTCTTAATCATTCATCTATGTCGAAAACAAACTTCCTTATTTATGTTTTCACCTTTTTAAAACACACACTTAAAATCATCTAAAAACAGTCCCATATTTGTATGGTTTTAATTTCCAAAAACCATCTAAATAAATCAATTATTTCCATGGGGTTTGGCCATCCAATGGGGCCGAACCCTATGGTCCCTCTTTTGATCTCATTCATGTACTTCTAACCAATATTTAACCTTTGTTAGATTCGGCCATCCAATGGCCAGATCATGATTTAAAAATTGTTCATCGAAAAACCTACCGTTTCCGCGACTCCACCACTTGATCTTCACTCCCGCTTGTTCCTTCCCTTTTGCTGAACTTGTCTTGATGAAAAAGGGATCAATCCAAGGACTGATTAACACCCAGCTGCTGCTCTTAGTGTTTGGGAAGACAGAGAACGGCCAAGAGAAAGGGAGAGAGAGAGAGAGAGAGAAATGGGCACCCTTTGTTTAATCATAATCAGGCCAAGATTAACCTTGTGTAACTCCCATTGCCTTTACCCTAAACTTTATGTTACTTGGGGGTTTCATCATGAGATGAAACCTCCCTTCTTAACTCCTTTTCTCATTACCTTTGCATGTGAGAGTTTCATTTAAAAAAATGAAACTCTTCTAGGCTCCAACGGTTTTAGCCCCTACCTTCAACATGTAAACCAGGAGTTGAATTTGAAATGCCATTATCTCTTTGTGTAACTTCATAAACAGCAGCTCCAACTTTGGGGTTTATTTGCATGAAAATAATGATCCAAACTACACCAACGTCTTCCATGTATAATTTTGTGATTATTTGCATTCTCTACTTTATTGATCTCTCATTATCCTTGCATTTGTACCTCTCAAACAGCCATCCCACTAACTCCATTGTAGCTGTTACATGCAAGCAATATTCTCATGCATCCAACGTCCCTATGCATTCTATGTAATTTCAAAGTGTAACTCCCATTCAAAATGTAACTCCCATTTTATTCATCACCTAAATGGGGGTTACATGCATGGTAATGTCTCCCATGCTCCAACGTTTTTCCTTGCTCAAAATTTGGAATTTAAAACACTTCTCCTCTCATTCACACACTTCACTCACTTACATTAAAAATACATATTCATCCAACTCATTTATTCAACTCACCCAACCTAAGTCATTCATTTAATTTAACTTAACTAATAAATTCAACTCAACTTAACCCATCATTCATTTCAACTCAAACCAAACTCAAGCAATTAATAAACTTAAATTAACTAAGCTTGAACTCAATCCATGGTTAATCATGCCATTCACGACCCATTGGGTCCCATCTAGCCATTTTGACCCATTTATCAAAATTTGACCCAAATATGATTCTTGACCCGTTTAAATTCATCTTATCCATTTATTTGTTTTATAAACAAACTACCCTCCTTTGGGTCTTCATTGAGCCCTTGACCCATTTAAATTCAAATCAATTTTATCACAATGGTAATTCCGTAAATATGAATATTTTCATATAAAATGATAACTTTGAAATTCCAGGGTGTTACAATACAATACTCTTTTTATAATTTTTGTCCCGAAAATCGAACGAAGTAGGATTTCAAAGTAATTCATACAAACAATTCAGGGTGAGATGTTCTCATCTCCGATTCCAATTCCCAAGTGGCCTCCTCAACACCACGTCGATCCCAAACCACCTTGACGAACTGAATCGCTCGGTTACGCAACACCCTTTGCTCACTCTCCAATATTCTGACCGGCTTCTCGACATAAGTGACATCGCTTTGCACATCTATATCTTGCACATTCAAAACATGAGATGGATCAGGGTTGTACTTCCTCAGCATCGACACATGGAACACATCATGTAGAGACGCCAATTGCAAAGGAAGTGCCAACTGATAGGCTACATCTCCCATCCTTCTGATAATTGAAAACGGTCCCACATATCTTGGCGACAATTTTCCTTTCTTCCCAAATCTCATGTGCCCTTTTCGTGGCGAGACCTTCAAGAATACCATGTCTCCCACTTCAAATTCGAGAAACCTCCTCCTCTTATCAGCATAGCTCTTTTGCCGACTCTGTGCGGTCAACAAATGTTGACGTATCAACTGGATCTGTGCAGTAGTTTCTGCAACCATCTCGGGTCCTATCAGTGCATGTTCGCCAACCTCGGTCCAGCACACTGGTGACCTGCATGGTCTACCATACAAAGCTTCGAATGGTGCCATCTGGAGGCTTGCCTGGTAGCTATTGTTATAAGAAAATTCCACCAATGGCAAATGATCCTCCCATCCACCTTTGAAGTCTAGCATGCACGCCCTCAACATGTCCTCCAACGTTTGTATTGTTCTTTCCGATTGTCTATCGGTCTGTGGATGGAATGCTGTGCTAATAAGTAGATCGGTTCCCATGGCCGACTGCATGCTCTGCCATACCCTGCCGGTGAATCGGCCATCTCTATCAGACACTATAGTCTGTGGGATACCATGTAATCTAATGATGTCTTTGATATATCTCCGACCCAATGTCTCTGATGAATCCGTCATCTTGATAGGAATAAAATGCGCGGACTTGGTCAATCGGTCTACCACAACCCATATAGCGTCATTGCCTTTCGAGGACCTCGGCAACCCCGTCACAAAGTCCATGGAAATGTGCTCCCATTTCCATTCCGGCACTGCTAAGGGTTTGAGTAACCCTGGTGGCTTCTGATGTTCCGTCTTAACCTGCTGACAAGTTAAACAATGAGCCATGAACTCAGCAACGTCCTTCTTGAGTCCATGCCACCAATAATGTCTTTTTAAGTCATGATACATTTTTGTGCTACCTGGATGAATGGACAACTTGCTCTGATGTGCCTCTATCAGTAATTCTTTTCTGCAGCTTCTTGGCACATAAATTCTACCCCGGAACATAAGACCCTGTCCTGGTCGTAATTCCCAATCCGGTACAACCTCGCCAATAGACATCTTGGCCCATGTCTCTGCCATTTCCGGATCTATTCGTTGCTCCTGTTCAATCTTTGTAACCATGTTGGATCGTATGATCAAATTATACATACTCCCATGGTTTGTGATGTATAGATTAAACTCACGAATGGAATTCAACATCTCCCATTCAGTCCTGATCAAACATGCCACTGATGCATGAGACATGCGGCTGAGAGCATCCGCCACTTTGTTGTCCTTTCCCGGATGATATCGGAGCGTAAATTCATAGTCCGCCAGATATTCCATCCATCTGCGCTGCCTCAGGTTGAGCTCTTTCTGATCAAATAAATACTTCAAGCTCTTGTGATCTGAAAATACTTCAAACTTCTCCCCATATAGATAGTGTCTCCAGCTTTTGAGAGCGAAGACCACCGCAGCTAATTCTAGATCATGTGTGGGGTAGAGGCGTTCATGTATCTTTAATTGTCTTGAACCATATGCCACCACCCGATCACGTTGCATGAGTGAACATCCCAGTCCCTCTCCTGATGCATCACATTGTACTTCATAACCTTTGCCTCTTTCCGGCAAAACTAAAATAGGAGCAGTTGTAAGTCTCTCCTTCAGCTCCTCAAATCTCTGATTGCATAGCTCTGACCATTCATATTTGACTCCTTTCTGCGTGAGTCGAGTCAATGGGGATGCAATTTTGGAGAAGTCCATGATAAACTTCCTATAATATCCAGCCAAACCCAGGAAACTACGGATTTCAGTGACATTCTTTGGTGCTTTCCACTCACTTACTGCTGCCACCTTAGCCGGATCAACAGCTATACCATCTGCTGTTATAACATGCCCTAAGAATTTGACCTCAGGTAGCCAAAATTCACATTTGCTTGCTTTGGCATACAACTGGTTCTGTCTCAAGGTGTTCAATACTATTCGAAGATGCTCAGCATGATCTTCCTGACTCTTGGAATAGATCAGGATATCGTCAATGAACACTATAACAAACCGATCCAGATATGGACGGAATATTCTGTTCATTAAGTCCATGAACACAGCCGGTGCGTTGGTAAGCCCAAATGGCATGACTACAAATTCAAATAGTCCATACCGTGTTTTGAAAGCTGTTTTCTCGATGTCTTCCTCCCTGACCCGGATTTGATGATAACCGGACATCAGGTCAATCTTGGAAAAATGACTGGATCCCCTCAACTGATCGAATAAATCATCGATCCTGGGTAGAGGATACTTGTTCCGGACAGTTAGCTGATTCAACTTCCGGTAGTCCACACACATTCTGAGTGAACCATCCTTCTTTTTCACGAACAACACTGGAGCTCCCCATGACGATGTGCTGTTCCGAATGCAACCCAGTCTGAGTAATTCATCAAGCTGCTTCTTCAACTCGGACATTTCTGCTGGTGCCATCCGATAATGGGGTAGAGACACTGGTGTGGTACCAGGATATAGCTTGATCTCAAAATTGAGCTCCCTCATAGGCGGTATACCAGGAAGTTCTTTTGGAAAGACATCAACAAATTCTTTCACAATTGTTGGAAGTTCAGTGACTGGTGCTTTGTTGATGACAATATTGTTCAACACCAAATGATGCAACCCTTCCTGCAATCTGCTTTGCTTGTCGGCACGAACTATATACTGCTTTCCCTCGGGTGACCAAAATGTCACTCTTCGGCGATAACAATCAATATTGGCTTCATAACCAGCCAACCAGTCCATGCCAAATATAATATCGTACTCAGTCATGTCGAGTACCAAATAATTGAACTCAAATCTGAGTCCAGCGAGTTCTGTATTTATGGCCGTGCATATGAGTCCCAAAGACGTGTCTCCGACAGGGGATACTACTGTGAGTGTGGTGGACAACTTTTGAACTAGTGTTCCAGTAGCAGTTATAAAGGATGCAGATATAAAAGAGTGCGATGCTCCAGAATCAAACAATGCATAAGCATAAGAACTATTGACAACGGCCATACCTTGAATCACAGAATGATCCACATCCTCAGGAGGTTCCAGAGCAAATAGTCGTCCAGATCCGGTAGGATTAGGCGTCTGTCCCGCCTGATTATATGTCCTGCCTCCTCGGGAGTTAGCTGGCCTAGCTGGTGGACGGAAAGATCCTCTGGAATATGAGAGCCTATTGAGCTTTGGACAGTCTCTCTTGAAGTGACCCGGCTGATTACAGTGGAAACAGTTGTTCACCCCTTTGAATGACTGGGTGACTGATGCAGATGGGGAGGGCTGGTTGGGACGAAAGCTCCCCGCGGACCCAGTAGATGGTGAGGGTCTACTGAAGTTCGGACGGAACCTCTTGTTGGGCTGAAACCCACCCCTCCCACTTGGAGCTCGACGATTGTCAAACCGCACTATTGCATTCAACTCCTGTTCTGCTATTGTGGCCTTGCCGACCACCTCAGCCAATGTGGTGCACTTAAATATGGTCACTTTGGCCTTGATGTTTGGCCGTAAACCCCTCTCAAACTTCATTGCCTTGCGAAGTTCTGTGTCCACCATATAGAATGCATAAATGGATAAACTGAGAAATTCACGGTGATACTCTGCCACCGTCATAGAGCCCTGTACCAAGGACAGAAAAAGTTCCGTCTGTCGCTCCTTCTCCTCCTCCGGAAAGTAATGTTCCAGAAAGGTTGCTGAAAACTCATTCCATGTCATGGTTGTCCTCTCCCTAACTGGTATGAGTTCCCTCTGCATCTCCACCACCTCCCACCATTTACCGGCATCTTCTATCAATTGTGAAGTAGCCAGTAAAATCCTGTCAGCATGACTCGAGATCTAAAGTAATTTTAAGATCTGAGTGATCTTCTTCAGCCAGTGCTCGGCTCCGACAGCCCCTTCCTTCCCTTTGAAGTAGGGAGGACGCTGTTGTTGAAATTCTCGTGCCATACTCCGGTCACTGGCATCCCTGGAACTTTCACTCCCATTCATATGTTGCTGGAGTACTGAGGTTACCACTGCTTGGACTAAGCCCTGAAGCTCAGGCGGCACATGTGGTATATGTACACCACTGTTCCCTTCTCCCTCCTTCCGTGATGCATTCTCACTTCCCTTCTCTTCCCTCCAAGAGTGCTGTGATTCTTCCCCATTGTGAGACTTTTCATGAACAGCTTGCTCCTCATCAGGTTGGGTTACCTCTTTCTCATGTATAGACGGCTCCTTCTCATGTACAGATTTTTCGTGTTGTGATAACACTTTCTCATGTTGCGTGATTTGCAACACCTTTTCCTTCCCTTTCTGGTTCTGAGGGATCCTTTTCTTTGGTGCCATTTCCCTAAGTCATAAAACATTATTGACTTAGTTTCCTCGTATAGTTTGTATTTTTCACAATTTTGGGGAGATTTCCAAATAAGCAAACTTGATTTTCTATTTGTTTTTGAGGGGAGAGTCTCTAAATTCCCTATGTTTGTTTTTCTCAATTGGGGAGTATTGGGGAATGTATATCCTATTTTGCTACGTTTGATAGATGAATTATAATAATGTACTTTTGCTATCTTTCACTGTTGTTCTCAGTTTGATTTGTTCAGTCTGAGTCCACGAAGTAAATTTATCCGGCCCCCAGTCAGCGGACTCCGAAGAGTCGGTCAGTTGGGATTCTTATCCGTCAGTGAGACATGAAACCGTCTTAATCTTACTTCGGAAGATTCAACTTCCCGTTTCGCTCTGATACCAACTGTAACACCCCGCCCTTTTCTCTCTAATTTTCGGAGTTTATTTTTTTTTTATATAACAATAATCAACAATTGATCGGGGCGGAATGTTACGACGCGAGTTAAGTTCGGATCTCTAAATCCGACCCTTAACTGGCCAAGCCCATGTGCGTATGAACTAAGTCCATAAAACTGATCCGCACATGGTACATATATAACTAGCGGAATTAATTTGGTCTAAATCTAACTGAGGTTATAATAGATCCTATGACTAATCCAACTTTCCATTCTTAGATAGCAAAGTACCTTATTTATTCTCCAAAATTATTATATAACCTTAGTCTACTATTCATTACAAACCATTCAAATAAATCCAACAATAGCATCTACCTAACTACTTATTACATGCCAACATCTAATAAACAAATTACATTGTCCAAATAAATCAAATAACAAGTCTATAAATAATCCATTCATAGTCCATTCCAATCATTCAAACCGCCCAAGTTTCTGTACTTGGTCCTCTTCTCCAACCACGTTCTTTCCTTTCCCTGCATCATCCACTAAGGATATAGATAGGGCGTTAGATCAACGTGCCCAGTAGTGTTTCCGAATAGGGCTACCACTTGGTTAGTCAAACATACAAATAATATAATGATAGTACATGTGTAACAAAATTCAATAAAAACATGTTATGTATGAAATGAACATGTAATGAGTCCCACCCATCACCATTTAACATAGACATCACTTGACGGGATTCTCATCGTCAAGGTAACCCACAGTGGTCTTTCGGATGCCCCGACGGAGTGTGGCCTCCGGATTCCTCCTGATGGGATTCTCATCATCAGGGTACCCCACAGTGGTCTTTCGGACGCCCCAACGGAGTGTGGCCTCCGATTACTACACCATCATCCCATGCCATGCATGAGATGTCTATGCAAACATGCCATTTGTAAATATAACATTTGATTCAAATAACTTATTCAAATACCATAAAACAGCAAATAAGTTTTGTGGTTACAACAAGGTAGGAAACCTACAATAGTTTACTTTGTTCGATCCTTCCTTTGGACCGTCTTCCGATCACGGCTCGCTCACCGTTCTAAAAATCCGAATACCCTATGTACATGGCAGCAAGTTAATCATTTATCCACCTAATTTCCAGCAAAGCTTAATGTTCCAAGAACCACCTAGTGGGGTTCGGCCATAGCCATAGCCGAACCTCATCCATTAAAACTTTGGTCATTCATTTATTTAATTAAAACCTATCTAATTATCCAAACTTCTAAAAGAACCTTGGTAGGGTTCGGCCATACATTATGGCTGAACCTTACTACTTTGGTTTTAGCCCATTTATCCCATCATATGATCATTTTATTTTTGATCATTTCAGCCATAATTACGATTGTGCCATTGAGACCAACCTTTGCTTTAAATTAGCTAACTTCCATCACCAAACATAAAACCATCTTTAGTGGGGTTCGGCCATACACAGGGCTGAACCTCACCACTTAATTTGATCCTTCTTAAACCTTCCATATCTTCATATAAACCAACCATTATGTCCCACAATTACCATTAGTGGGGTTCGGCCATACACATGGCCGAACCTCACCAATGTGATTTTATCCCCAATTTCCATCATTCATGTTGGCTGATTACTTACACATACTAACTCCATAAACAACATATATTATTCTTAAATCAAAGCATATAAATAATACCTAATGTCCATCATAAACTTAACCTAATTATTCCACAAAACAGTCCATGGGTTTTCATGGTTTCCATGGTTTTCATGGGGTTCTCAACATGAAAACCAACATCATTTTGCATGGGGTTCGGCCCTCTATGATGGCTGAACCCAATGATTACGTTTACTGTTTTTAAACGTCAATTAATCATGTAATAACAGTATATTAAAATCATGTTTTTACCCTTCATACAACCATCCTAAAATTAGCCCAATTTCATAGGGTTCGGCCATGCTTATTGGCCGAACACCATGAAATTACTTTTGAACCTTTAACCCTTTATCTTGGGTCTGAAACTAGCACCCAAATCCATGTTTTTAACCATTCTAAAACATGTATTTACATCTTAAATAATAACCCAAAACAGTCCACCAACTTCATGGTTTATATGTTTCAAATACATCAAAATCAAACCATTATTTGCATGGGGTTCGGCCCTCCATGGTGGCCGAACCCTATGACATTTGGTTTTGAATTTCTTAATCATTCATCTATGTCCAAAACAAACTTCCTTATTTATGTTTTCACCTTTTTAAAACACACACTTAAAATCATCTAAAAACAGTCCCATATTTGTATGGTTTTAATTTCCAAAAACCATCTAAATAAATCAATTATTTCCATGGGGTTTGGCCATCCAATGGGGCCGAACCCTATGATCCCTCTTTTGATCTCATTCATGTACTTCTAACCAATATTTAACCTTTGTTAGATTCGGCCATCCAATGGCCAGATCATGATTTAAAAATTGTTCATCGAAAAACCTACCGTTTCCGCGACTCCACCACTTGATCTTCACTCCCGCTTGTTCCTTCCCTTTTGCTGAACTTGTCTTGATGAAAAAGGGATCAATCCAAGGACTGATTAACACCCAGCTGCTGCTCTTAGTGTTTGGGAAGACAGAGAACGGCCAAGAGAAAGGGAGAGAGAGAGAGAGAGAGAAATGGGCACCCTTTGTTTAATCATAATCAGCCCAAGATTAACCTTGTGTAACTCCCATTGCCTTTACCCTAAACTTTATGTTACTTGGGGGTTTCATCATGAGATGAAACCTCCCCATGTTCCCAACGTCCCTTGTTGATTGGACTTGTGTAACCCCCACTTCTTAACTCCTTTTCTCATTACCTTTGCATGTGAGAGTTTCATTTAAAAAAATGAAACTCTCCTAGGTTCCAACGGTTTTAGCCCTACCTTCAACATGTAAACCAAGAGTTGAATTTGAAATGCCATTATCTCTTTGTGTAACTTCATAAACAGCAGCTCCAACTTTGGGGTTTATTTGCATGAAAATAATGATCCAAACTACACCAACGTCTTCCATGTATAATTTTGTGATTATTTGCATTCTCTACTTTATTGATCTCTCATTATCCTTGCATTTGTACCTCTCAAACAGCCATCCCACTAACTCCATTGTAGCTGTTACATGCAAGCAATATTCTCATGCATCCAACGTCCCTATGCATTCTATGTAATTTCAAAGTGTAACTCCCATTCAAAATGTAACTCCCATTTTATTCATCACCTAAATGGGGGTTACATGCATGGTAATGTCTCCCATGCTCCAACGTTTTTCCTTGCTCAAAATTTGGAATTTAAAACACTTCTCCTCTCATTCACACACTTCACTCACTTACATTAAAAATACATATTCATCCAACTCATTTATTCAACTCACCCAACCTAAGTCATTCATTTAATTTAACTTAACTAATAAATTCAACTCAACTTAACCCATCATTCATTTCAACTCAAACCAAACTCAAGCAATTAATAAACTTAAATTAACTAAGCTTGAACTCAATCCATGGTTAATCATGCCATTCACGACCCATTGGGTCCCATCTAGCCATTTTGACCCATTTATCAAAATTTGACCCAAATATGATTCTTGACCCGTTTAAATTCATCTTATCCATTTATTTGTTTTATAAACAAACTACCCTCCTTTGGGTCTTCATTGAGCCCTTGACCCATTTAAATTCAAATCAATTTTATCACAATGGCAATTCTGTAAATATGAATATTTTCATATAAAATGATAACTTTGAAATTCCAGGGTGTTACATTACCACCTTTTTCTGTGGTGCCATTTATTCCTAATTCATGGAAACATCATAGACTTAGTTTCCATTAACAACATGCATTAAATGCCATAAATCCTCATACAATCATAAATCATATATTTTATATAAATTCAAACTTCAACTTTGTACAAAGGTGGGTAGGGTGAAACAAAACCCTATGTATAACAAAATATGCACCCTTACAAAATAGCCCTCTTTTTAATACCCTCCATATTACTTCCTACCCTAGTCTTCCGTAGAAGACTCCGCATCAAAAGCGAACTTGAAACGGTTATCAGGATACGTCATCGCCGTGTGCCCCAATACCTCACAAGTCGTGCAGGGTATTAATCCAGGTCCTCTGATATATGGACAATTAGTCCTCGCCTCCCCATGCCCATGTAGGTCACAGGACGGGCAAACAATGCCTAGTGGATGAGGACAATACCGGCAGTTGTGCCCATCTTGATTGCACAGTTCACATGTGTCATAGGGATCTATCTCCCCAAGCGACTCCAATATAATAGGTACATCAGCAATGGGGTCCTCCAGAAGATGTGCTAGATCATTTTCTCCTTCCTCAGGAGGTTCTACGATCCCAGGCATATCATCCACCAGATCCTCTGGAACAGGTGCTAAGTCCATATCATCCTCCTCAGGAGGTCCCTCCTGAAAGTCCACATTAACTTCCATGCTGACACTGTCGGAAGTTGATACCAAATCTACCGGACAACTAGGTGTCCCTTTATCCCATAACTCAGTGTACTCTTCGTTGCTTGACATATCTGTGCCACATCATTTCAAACACAAAAATATTCAACAATAATTCTAAATTAACCACTCTTGGTTTTCAGGGAATTTGATCATGCATAACATCATGTACTTTGTTTGGGAAGATTGCCAAATCAACACTCTTTGTTTTCTTTTGTTTCTGGGGAAATCTCTACATTCTTGTTGTTTGTTTTTCAATGTAGGAGTTTCAGGGGAGTACATCCTACTTTGCTATGTTTGATATATCCAATTATGATGACTGTACTTTACTTTGCTATCTTTCATTGTCGTTCTCAGATTGATTGTTCAGTCCGAGTCACTCGAAATAAATTAATTTGGCCCCCAGTCAGCGGACTCCGAAGAGTCGGTCAGTTGGGATTCTTATCTGTCAGTAAGACATGAAACCGTCTTAATCTTACTTCGATGATTCAACTTCCCGTTTCGCTCTGATACCAACTGTAAAGCCCCGCCCTCTCCGAGAATTTCAGAGTCTATTTTTTTTTATTTAAAGTAATAATAAAACATTGAAAGAGAGCGGACGGCGTCACGACGCGAGTTAAGTTCAGACTACCCAAGTCTGAACCTTAACTGGCCACCCATGTGTACATGGACTAGACCTTGATAATGAACACACATGGAACTAACATCAACTTGCGGAATAGTATAAGTTAATTGCGGAATAATATGAAAAGATAGCCAGTACCAGTCTCAACTAATAATTACATAAATCAACCATACATTGTCAATATCCTAAACAAACCATAGCAAGTAACTACTTTATTACATGTCCAACAAAAGTATTCAAATGACAGTAATATAAAGTAATCCAATCCATCATTCAAGTGCTTAGGCTTGGCTCCCCTCCCAGTCATCGACCTTCTTTTTCCCTTTATTTGTACCTGCAATCTCCTCTGAGGATAGAATTAGGGCGTTAGATCAACGCGCCCAGTAGGTTGCCGAATCAGAGCTACCACATGTTAGCATATAAAACATGCATATACATATCATAATACATGATCATCAAAACAGGTAAAACAATGCTATGAAATATGCACATGCACTGAGCAACCCCCATCATGTACATTCATAGCCATCACTTGACGTGCCTTGCACCGTCAAGGTAAATTACAACACACTTTCATCTCTTCATCATTGACTGATTCATATCACGTATGAGTCCTCCTGGCGGGACTCTCATCGCCTAAGGAGACCAATGTGACTATGATCATCATGTTACTCCTCCTGGTGTGACTTGCACCACCGAGGCAGGATGTAACCCATAAATTGCAACACTATAGAACCTCATTCATAATCCCATGTCTATGCATGAGATGCCAATGCCTGTATGCCATTTGTTAATGCATAATATATCATTTGAAACACTTAAAATAAAACAAGAGTATCATAAGAAAGCTGGGTAAAACTGTGGTTACAAGTAGGTAGGAAACCTACTGAAGAATCACTTCAGCATCCGTTCTTTCTTAGGCTTTATCCGATCACCGCTCGCAGTCGTGCACCGTCACAGAAATCCGTCACCTTATTCACATAAATCATGGATCAACTTTAATCCCTTACTTTATTTGATTCCCATTTTTTTGAGTCTAAGTCCACAGATACCAACTCATGGTTGTGACCCTTATTTACAAACATGCCATTGCTACCAATACCTTGATTAAACTCTACAACCTTAACCGCAACCTTAACATGGTTTAGTCATGTTTTGGACGACCAAAACAGCAAACATAATTCCATCTTTAATCACATACACATCCATAAAATGACCCATGAAAACAGTCCATGGGTTTCGGCCATACTCATGGCCGAACCCTTATGGTTCTTTGCTCAATAATGTCCTTTATTTAAATACTAATTGGCTCTACCCCTTAGCCATGTTAAACCCATAGTCTAGCCATCCTATGGCCAACCCAAAATCAGTAACCATAACACATAAAAATCTCCACCATTTGGTATGGTTTTATCTCTCCAAAACCATACCAACTTATCAACCAATTTTATGGGGGTCGGCCATCCAATGTGGCCGAACCCTATACCCATGTTTTGGACCCTTTTTCACTTACATTTCATGTCCATTAAATCATGTAAGAATCAGCATAATATTATCGGATTTTACCTTTCAAAAACCATACAAAAACAGTCCATAAAAAGTCTATGGTTTACATGTTTTCCAACATGAAAACCAACATTCTTTTACATGGAGTTCGGCCCTCCATGGTGGCCGAACCCAATGGTTATGTTTACTGTTTTTAAACCTCAGATAATCATGTTATAACAGTATATTAAAATCAGGTTTTACCTTTCAAACAAACATCCAAAAATTAGCCCAATTTCATAGGGTTTGGCCATGCTCATTGGCCGAACCTTTGGTTTTGAACATTTAACCCTTTATCTTGTATCTGAAACCAACACCCAAATCCATGTTTTAACCTCCTTAAAACATGCATTTTAAATCCAACAATAACATCTAATATCAGTCCCAAATCATATGGTTTTAATTTCCAAAAACTATCAAAAACAACCACTTGTTTCCATGGGGTTCGGCCATGCTAAGTGGCCGAACCCAATGGTCCATTTCCATCTTTTAATCCACTGATTTTAGACCATATAAACTTCAGTCCCTATGTCATTAAGATCCATGCATTTAACCATTCTAAAACATGTATTTAAATCTTAAATCAAAACCCAAAAACAGTCCACAAAATTCATGGTTTTCATGTTTCAAAACATGAAAACCAAGCAATCTCTTACATGGGGTTCGGCCCTCCATGGTGGCCGAACCCAATGGTTATTTTTACCATTTTAAATCCTCCATAATCAAGGTTAAACACTGGTGTATTCGGCCATGACCATGGCCCATACATACCCCACTTTATTAATCCAAAAATCCATGAAACACTTACCAAACTCCAAGCTCTTGTCTTGCCTTTTGATCCTTGCTTCCTTTCCTTCTTTCTTCCTTTGTCTCAGCTGGTTAGAAGCATAAATCACTGGTGAAATCACCAAGATGAAATTCGGCCAAGAGTGTGTTCTTGAGAGAGGGAGAGAAAGATGGGAATTCTAAGACTTTTGGCATGTAAATTCGGCCAAGCATGGGTGTTGGCTGCTTTTGTTAAACAGCCCCATATCACCCATTTACTCCTCATCAAACCTTGCACAAACCAATGGGTCTTGGGTGCTATCCAAGGCACCCCTTGGCACCTACCCATGCAGCCATACAGCTTCCCAAGCAACTCATCTCAAACCCATGCATTTCATTTACCATTCATCATGGAACTCACCCCAAACAAGTCCCCAACGTGTCGGACTTGTTTTGGTGGTCTAAGCTGAGCCAAACTCTTCCAATTCCCACTTAGCTCACTGAGTTTACAGCCCCTTCAATTTCCCTTTTGACTCTCTTGAACTCAAGGCTATTTAGATTCCCATCCCAACTCACCCAACTCACATACTTAATGCATTTCATTTAATGCACATGTGTTGACTCACTACTTGATTTAATTCCAACTCACTTCAGTCCCACTCAACTGATTTGACTCGTGTTTTAACTCCCTTGAGGGTCCACACAGTCAACAATAGTCAACTTGACCCGTTGAGTCCACTTTTAGCTCCTTGACCCGTTTTGACTCCATGACCCGATTATGATATTTTGGTCATTTGTAATTGATTTTTACATATGGATCAGGCCTACCCATTTTTCCTCCACTTGATTTCCAATCAAATACGCTTAACCCCTTTAATTTAAGTTCACAAAAAGGTCAAATCATCCATTCTGACCCGATGGGTCCCATTTGGGCCCTTTGACCCCTTTAGCCATTTTTTACCCAAATGATGAAAATTACCCATCCAATCAAACTTAACATTCATAATGTTCTCATATGATTTTAATTTGAGCAATGGGCCCCACTATTTCCTTACTTAACATCACAAAATAATTAATTTAACAACTCAGGGGCATTTTCATAATTTTCCACTTCACTGAGAAACTGGGGTGTTACAGGTTTCTAGTTACACTCTCCTGGAATTCCATTGGCTAACTATAGAGCCAGGTGATCAGTCGAACTAGACAGTCGTCCATAGTTTCCCATTCAAGTTTCACCAGACACTTATCTTTTCCGTTGAGTACATCTCCAAATCTTAACACATCTTTCTTTGCACATAAGTCTCTATGTGACTAACAACTTTTGTTCCAACTTCCACGATACCAATTTCCGGCATCAATCCAAACCACCAGGGGAATAATCAACCATGGTTAAATACATCCATCCTGGTTAAGTTTTTTTTTTCATTAAATATCATCTATTCCTGTTTAATAATCACCCATGAATATAACCCACCTATGGGTATAATCCATTCATGGAAACAATCCACCCTTGGTATCACTCTGTTCATGAATATAAGCTATCCATTATTAATATCCGTCCATGAATATAACCCACCTTCTGGGTATAATCCATTCATGGAAACCATCCATCCTTGGTATCACTCTGACCATGAGTATTATCTATCATGAGTAATAACCATCCATGAATATAACCCCCCTAGGGTATAATCCATTCATGGAACACAATCATTGAGCAACTCATCTACCCGTGAGTACTATCTATCCATAGTTAATAATCATCCATGAATATAACCCACCTATGGGTATAATCCATTCATGGATACCATCCATCTATAGATCCATCACATTTACCATGAGGCCACTATATCAATTGTTAAATCTACATATCCTCCAATAGTCATCATCGTTTATCAATAAGAAATACTATAATAAGTGTAGTGGCATTTGTTGTACTACGATGCTAGTAACAGATGCGAAGGCAGTATATCAAATAGCGCATAAATATACAGACTACGATTTACTGCCATACCTTGAATTACCGCATGTTCCATTGTCTCTGGAGGAGAAGTCAGAGTGTTTAGTCGATCAGATCCTTGTGACTGAGCTTGTTGAGCCAGACTAAGGGGAGAACTCCTGAAGTGAGGAGATCCATCATTCAGTGGACAAACTCTTTTGAAATGGCCCTACCGACCACAACGGAAACAGGTGCTAGGAGATCTACCTTTCTGTGGACACTCTCTTTTATAATGGCCCGGTTGATCACATTGGAAACAGGTACTGGGAGATCTAACATTCTGTGGACGCTCTCTTTTGAAAAGGCCTGGTCGACCACACTGGAAACAGGAACTTCCAGTGAAACCAGTAAAGGCTGAAGATCTCCATAAGTAAGGTCTGAGTCTTTTGCGAGAGCAAAAAGTATTTCTCCCACCCAGACCTTTTTGGTCCTGTGTTTTATTCGGGTTTGTGTCTCCATTTCCGCTCACGAGTTGTTGTAGAACGGAAGTGACCACCACCTGTACTAGGTTCCGTAATTCCGGAGGTACTTCAGGAATGTTTGAACCATTCCGACCCTCTCCGTTATGTTCTTCTTCCTTTGGAGACATTTTTCCTAAGTCATGGAAACATCAGTTGACTTAGCTTCTAAGTAAAGTTTTGTGTTATTCATAATTTGAGGAAATTGCCAAATCAGCACTCTTTGTATTTCTTTGTTGTTGAGGAAACTTCCTATATATCGAGTATCATTTCTCAATTTGAGAAAATCCTGATGTTCTGCTGTTCTCGGGGAAAACCTCCCTAAGTATTATGTATCACTTCTTAGTTTGGGGATTTTGCCAAATCATCACTCTTTGTATTCTTTTGTTTCTGGGGAAATATCTAAATTCCTGTTGTTTGTTTCTCAATGGGGGATATCAGGGGAGTACATCCTACTTTGCTATGTTTGATATGTCAAGTTATGATGACTGTACTTTACTTTGCTATCTTTCATTGTCGTTCTCAGATTGATTGTTCAGTCTGAGTCACTCGAAGTAAATTAATCTGGCCCCCAGTCAGCGGACTCCGAAGAGTCGGTCAGTTGGGATTCTTACCCGTCAGTGAGACATGAAACCATCTTAATCTTACTTCGATGATTCAACTTCCCGTTTCGCTCTGATACCAACTGTAACGCCCCGCCCTTTCCGAGAATTTCAAAGTCTAATTTATTTTTTAAAATAATAATAAAACATCGAAAGAGAGCGGGCGGCGTCATGACGCGAGTTCAGTTCAGACTACCCAATTCTGAACCTTAACTGGCCACCCATGTGTACATGGACTACACCATGATAATGAATCACACATGGAACTACCATCAACATGCGGAATAATCTAGATTAATTGCAGAATAGAAAGACTAGATAGCAATAACAGTCTCAAGCATTAATTATCATAAATCAACCATCCAAAGTTATTAACCTAATCAAACCATAGCAACTAGTGACTCATTACATGTCCAACAAAATATAGTTGAAATGACAGTAATATAAATAAGTCCAGTCCATCATTCAAGCGCTTAGGCTTGGCTCCCCTCCCGGTCGACGACCTTCTTTTTCCCTTTACTTGTACCTGCATTCTCCTCTGACGATAGAATTAGGGCGTTAGATCAGCGCGCCCAGTAGGTTCCCTAATCAGGGCTACCACATGTTAGCATATAAAACATGCATATATATCATAGTACATGATTAGTAAAAATAGGTAAAACAATGCTATAAAATATGCACATGCAATGAGCCTCCCCCATCATGTACATTCATAGCCATCACTTGACGTGCCTTGCACCGACAAGGTAAATTACAACACACTTTCATCACTTCATCACTGACTGATTCATATCAAGTATGAGTCCTCCTGGCGGGACTCTCATCGCCTAAGGAGACCATTGTGACTATGATCATCATGTTACTCTTCCTGGCGTGACTTGCACCGCCGAAGGAGGACGTAACTCATAACTTGAAACACTGTAGAACCTCATTCATAATCCCATGTCTATGCATGAGATGCCAATGCCTGCATGCCATTTGTTAATGCATAATATATCATTTGAAACATATATAATAAAACCAGAGTCTCATAAGAAAACTGGGGTAAAACTGTGGTTACAAGTAGGTAGGAAACCTGCTTAGATTTTGTTTAAGTATCCGATCCTCTTTGAGCTTCTCCTGGTCACGACTCGCACGTCGTTCAACTCTTGTCACCTTGTGATACAATAATCAGTAAATCATATTGTCACTTAAGTGTCCATTCACATATGATCCAAAACATCTTGTAAGTCCTTTGATCAATCCCTTCATTTGACTTGTATTCACAAATTTGCCATTGGTCTAACCAATGTCTAATCTTGCTCATAAACAAAAATCATAAAAGTAATCTACCTTAGTGGGGTTCGGCCATACAACATGGCCGAACATCACCACTTTATTCTTGATCCTTTACACCTTTCATATATCAATCTTCAATTTGATTTTTAACCAATCAAGTTACAAGTTAGCCACTAGGTCTACTAAATGACCACTAGTGGGGTTCGGCCATACTACATGGCCGAACCTCACCATACTGATTTTGTCTCTTCTTTCATCATATATAGTGGCTGGTTACTTACTTATCACTAAGTCCAAAGATAAATCATGTGTTTACTTAATCCAACTCATACAAACAAATAATAATTTCCAACAAAACAATCTATGGGGTTCGGCCATGCATATGGCCGAACCCTATGATTCTCCTACTCAATGATCCATCATTTGTTCACAAGTTAAGTTCTACTTTTTAACCATGTTAACTACATGGTTCAGCCATCCCATGGCCAACCAAAATCAGTAACCTTATCACATAAAAATCTCCACCATTTAGTATGGTTTTATCTCTCCAAAACCATACCAACTTATCAAACATTTTTATGGGGTTCGGCCATCCAATGTGGCCGAACCCTATGCCCATGTTTTGGATCCTTTGTAACTTACATCACATGTCCATTAAATCATGTAAGAATCAGCATAATATTATTGGGTTTTACCTTTCAAAAACCATCCAAAAACAGTCCATAAAAGTCTATGGTTTCCATGTTTTTCAACATGAAAACCAACACTCTTTTACATGGGGTTCGGCCCTCCATGGTGGCCGAACCCAATGGTTATGTTTACTATTTTTAAACCTCCAATAATCATGTAATAAACAATATATTATTATCAGCTTTTACCTTTCAAAGAAACCATCCAAAAACCAACACAATTTCATGGGATTCGGCCATCCAAGATGGCCGATCCCCATGGTCCATTTTTTTCCAATTTTAATCCACTGATTTAGACCACATAAACTTCAGCCTTTTCTGACATCCGAATCTATGTTTTAAACCTTTCTAAGACATGCATTTGAATCTTAAATCAACCCAAAAACAGTTCATAAAACCCATGGTTTTCATGTTTCCAAAACATGAAAACCAAGCAATCTTTTACATGGGGTTCGGCCCTTCATGGTGGCCGAACCCAATGGTCATCTTTACCATTTCTAAACCTCCATTAATCAAGTTAAACATTGGTGTATTCGGCCATGACCATGGCCCAATACACACCCCATTTGTTCCATGTTTTTTAACAACACTCAATGGAAATACTTACCAATTTTCCAAGCCTTTCTTCTTGACTTTTGATCCTTGCTTCCTATCTTTTATTTCTTCCTTTCTTCATTAATTCCTTGCTGGTTTAAGCTTGAATAATTGGTGCCAAAAACCTCTGTTGTTCCAGCCAAGAACACGAATTGGAGAGAGGGAGAAAGAGATGGGAAAAACTTGGGTTTGCAATGACAAAAATCGGCTAAACATGGGGTTCATTGCTTTTGTATTTCAGCCACCATGACCTCTCAATTCCCTCATAACTTCTTAACAAAATCGATGGGCATTGGGTGCCATCCAAGGTACCCCTTGCACCTACCCATGCAGCCATTCAGTTTACCATTCATCTCATCTCAATCCCATGTATTCTCATTTAAAATACATTATGGAAATCACCAAAACAAGTCCCCAACGTGTGGGACTTGTTTTGGTTGGTTTGAGACCAGCCAGCCTCTTCAAATTTCCACTCAACTCACTGATTTTACAGCCCCTTCAATTTCCCTTTTGACTCTCTTGAACTCAAGGCTATTTAGATTTCCATCTCAACTCACCCAACTCACATACTTAATGCATTTCATTTAATGCACATGTGTTGACTTACTACTTGATTTAATTCCAACTCACTTCAGTCCCACTCAACTGATTTAACTCATATTTTAGCTCCCTTGAGGGTGCACACGGTCAACCATAGTCAACTCAACCCGTTCGGTCCATTTTTAGCTCCTTGACCCGTTTTTGACTCCATGACCAAATTATGGTATTTTGGTCATTTGCAATTGATTTTTACATATGGGTCAGGCCTACCCATTTTTCCTCCACTTGATTTCCAATCAAATCAGCCTAACCCCTTTTAATTTAAATTCACAAAACGGTCAAATAATCCAGTAAGACCCGATGGGTCCCATTTGGGCCTTTTGACCCATTTAGCCATTTTTGACCCAATTGCTGTAAATTACCCATCCAATCAAACTTAACATTCATAATATGCTCATATGATTTTAATTTGAGCAATGGGCCCCACTATTTCCTTACTTAACATCTGAAAATAATTAATTTAACACATCAGGGGCATTTTCGTAATTATCCACTTCATTGAGAAATTACCCATCCAATCAAACTTAACAATCATAATGTGCTCATATGATCTTAATTTGAGCAATGGGCCCCACCATTTCCTTACTTAACATCACAAAATAATTAATTTAACACATCAGGGGCATTTTCGTAATTATCCACTTCATTGGGAAATTGGAGTGTTACAGTTACCCAAAGGTGGTGTCCTTTGGTGACACCCTTGGTAACCTCCATGTCTTTTCGTCTCCTCCATTATGGTTTACTTGGGAGTTTCATCCTTGTGATGAAACACCCAAGCTTCTTCACCTCCCTTGTCCAATCGGCTGCATCCTTTGGTGGTGTCTCTTGAGACCGTCCATCTCCCCTTGATTCCCATTAACACCCCATGTGGGGGTTTCATGCATGAAACATTACTCCCAAGCCACCAACGTGTGGGACTTGTCTTTGTGGTGTTTGAGATCAAGGCAACTCCTCACCTCCCACTTGACTCACTTGAATTAATGGTCTCTTTGGTTTCCAATTTAACTCACACAACTCATTAGCTCAACTCACCCCATTTAACACCACTCATTTAATGCACTTGAGTCAACTTCATTGTTTGATTCAAATCCAACTCACTTCAGCCCCAACTCAACATGATTTGACTCACCCTTTGAACTCACTTGAGGGTCCATACGGTCAACCATGGTCAAGATGGTCAGCTCGACCCATTGGATCCCATTTGACCCTCTTGACCCAATTAGGCGCCATGACCCATTTGAGTGACCATTGTCCATTTAAATGGGGTTTACCCATTTGTACATAGCTTACCCATTTATCCTATTTTGCACTCACATTCCATTCAACCTAACCCAATTAGAATTGAGCTCATCCAAGGGTCAAACAAGCCTACCATGACGCATTGGGTCCCAATTGGATCCTTTGACCCAAATAATGTAATAGCCCGAATTTTCGAATCAATATATATTTGGCATTTATTGATTTTAATTTGAATTTTGACATGATGGAATACCAAATGGATCAAAAGTTGGGACAAGGGTCCAAGAATGGTCCAATGGGCCATCGATTGGATGAAATCCATTTAATGGGTCAATGAGGACTAGCTGTAACACCCTGGAATTTCAAAGTTATCATTTTATATGAAAATATTCATATTTACGGAATTGCCATTGTGATAAAATTGATTTGAATTTAAATGGGTCAAGGGCTCAATGAAGACCCAAAGGAGGGTAGTTTGTTTATAAAACAAATAAATGGATAAGATGAATTTAAACGGGTCAAGAATCATATTTGGGTCAAATTTTGATAAATGGGTCAAAATGGCTAGATGGGACCCAATGGGTCGTGAATGGCATGATTAACCATGGATTGAGTTCAAGCTTAGTTAATTTAAGTTTATTAATTGCTTGAGTTTGGTTTGAGTTGAAATGAATGATGGGTTAAGTTGAGTTGAATTTATTAGTTAAGTTAAATTAAATGAATGACTTAGGTTGGGTGAGTTGAATAAATGAGTTGGATGAATATGTATTTTTAATGTAAGTTGGTGAAGTGTGTGAATGAGAGGAGAAGTGTTTTAAATTCCAAATTTTGAGCAAGGAAAAACGTTGGAGCATGGGAGACATTACCATGCATGTAACCCCCATTTAGGTGATGAATAAAATGGGAGTTACATTTTGAATGGGAGTTACACTTTGAAATTACATAGAATGCATAGGGACGTTGGATGCATGAGAATATTGCTTGCATGTAACAGCTACAATGGAATTAGTGGGATGGCTGTTTGAGAGGTACAAATGCAAGGATAATGAGAGATCAATAAAGTAGAGAATGCAAATAATCACAAAATTATACATGGAAGACGTTGGTGTAGTTTGGATCATTATTTTCATGCAAATAAACCCCAAAGTTGGAGCTGCTGTTTATGAAGTTACACAAAGAGATAATGGCATTTCAAATTCAACTCTTGGTTTACATGTTGAAGGTAGGGCTAAAACCGTTGGAGCCTAGGAGAGTTTCATTTTTTTAAATGAAACTCTCACATCCAAAGGTAATGAGAAAAGGAGTTAAGAAGTGGGGGTTACACAAGTCCAATCAACAAGGGATGTTGGGAACATGGGGAGGTTTCATCTCATGATGAAACCCCCAAGTAACATAAAGTTTAGGGTAAAGGCAATGGGAGTTACACAAGGTTAATCTTGGGCTGATTATGATTAAACAAAGGGTGCCCATTTCTCTCTCTCTCTCTCTCTCTCTCTCCCTTTCTCTTGGCCGTTCTCTGTCTTCCCAAACACTAAGAGCAGCAGCTGGGTGTTAATCAGTCCTTGGATTGATCCCTTTTTCATCAAGACAAGTTCAGCAAAAGGGAAGGAACAAGCGGGAGTGAAGATCAAGTGGTGGAGTCGCGGAAACGGTAGGTTTTTCGATGAACAATTTTTAAATCATGATCTGGCCATTGGATGGCCGAATCTAACAAAGGTTAAATATTGGTTAGAAGTACATGAATGAGATCAAAAGAGGGACCATAGGGTTCGGCGCCATTGGATGGCCAAACCCCATGGAAATAATTGATTTATTTAGATGGTTTTTGGAAATTAAAACCATACAAATATGGGACTGTTTTTAGATGATTTTAAGTGTGTGTTTTAAAAAGGTGAAAACATAAATAAGGAAGTTTGTTTTGGACATAGATGAATGATTAAGAAATTCAAAACCAAATGTCATAGGGTTCGGCCACCATGGAGGGCCGAACCCCATGCAAATAATGGTTTGATTTTGATGTATTTGAAACATATAAACCATGAAGTTGGTGGACTGTTTTGGGTTATTATTTAAGATGTAAATACATGTTTTAGAATGGTTAAAAACATGGATTTGGGTGCTAGTTTCAGACCCAAGATAAAGGGTTAAAGGTTCAAAAGTAATTTCATGGTGTTCGGCCAATAAGCATGGCCGAACCCTATGAAATTGGGCTAATTTTAGGATGGTTGTATGAAGGGTAAAAACATGATTTTAATATACTGTTATTACATGATTAATTGAGGTTTAAAAACAGTAAACGTAATCATTGGGTTCAGCCATCATAGAGGGCCGAACCCCATGCAAAATGATGTTGGTTTTCATGTTGAGAACCCCATGAAAACCATGGAAACCATGAAAACCCATAGACTGTTTTGTGGAATAATTAGGTTAAGTTTATGATGGACATTAGGTATTATTTATATGCTTTGATTTAAGAATAATATATGTTGTTTATGGAGTTAGTATGTGTAAGTAATCAGCCAACATGAATGATGGAAATTGGGGATAAAATCACATTGGTGAGGTTCGGCCATGTGTATGGCCGAACCCCACTAATGGTAATTGTGGGACATAATGGTTGGTTTATATGAAGATATGGAAGGTTTAAGAAGGATCAAATTAAGTGGTGAGGTTCAGCCGTGTGTATGGCCGAACCCCACTAAAGATGGTTTTATGTTTGGTGATGGAAGTTAGCTAATTTAAAGCAAAGGTTGGTCTCAATGGCACAATCGTAATTATGGCTGAAATGATCAAAAATAAAATGATCATATGATGGGATAAATGGGCTAAAACCAAAGTAGTAAGGTTCAGCCATAATGTATGGCCGAACCCTACCAAGGTTCTTTTAGAAGGTTGGATAATTAGATAGGTTTTAATTAAATAAATGAATGACCAAAGTTTTAATGGATGAGGTTCGGCTATGGCTTTGGCCGAACCCCACTAGGTGGTTCTTGGAACATTAAGCTTTGCTGGAAATTAGGCGGATAAATGATTAACTTGCTGCCATGTACATAGGGTATTCGGATTTTTAGAACAGTGAGCGAGCCGTGATCGGAAGACGGTCCAAAGGAAGGATCGAACAAAGTAAACTATTGTAGGTTTCCTACCTTGTTGTAACCACAAAACTTATTTACTGTTTTATGGTATTTGAATAAGTTATTTGAATCAAATGTTATATTTACAAATGGCATGTTTGCATAGACATCTCATGCATGGCATGGGATGATGGTGTAGTAACCAGAGGCCACACTCCGTCGGGGCGTCCGAAAGACCACTGTGGGGTACCCTGATGATGAGAATCCCATCAGGAGGAATCCGGAGGACACACTCCGTCGGGGCGTCCGAAAGACCACTGTGGGTTACCTTGACGATGAGAATCCCGTCAAGTGATGTCTATGTTGAATGGTGATGGGTGGGACTCATTACATGTTCATTTCATACATAGCATGTTTTTATTGAATTTTGTTACACATGTACTATCATTATATTATTTGTATGTTTGACTAACCAAGTGGTAGCCCTATTCGGAAACACTACTGGGCGCGTTGATCTAACGCCCTATCTATATCCTTAGTGGATGATGCAGGGAAAGGAAAGAACGTGGTTGGAGAAGAGGACCAAGTACGGAAACTTGGGCGGTTTGAATGATTGGAATGGACTATGAATGGATTATTTATAGACCTGTTATTTGATTTATTTGGACAATGTAATTTGTTTATTAGATGTTGGCATGTAATAAGTAGTTAAGTAGATGCTATGGTTGGATTTATTTGAATGGTTTGGAATGAATAGTAGACTAAGGTTATATAATAATTTTGGAGAATAAATAAGGTACTTTGCTATCTAAAAATGGAAAGTTGGATTAGTCATAGGATCTATTATAACCTCAGTTAGATTTAGACTAAATTAATTCCGCTAGTTATATATGTACCAGGTGCGGATCAGTTTTATGGACTTAGTTCATACGCACATGGGCTTGGCCAGTTAAGGGTCGGATTTAGAGATCCGAACTTAACTCGCATCGTGACATTCCGCCCCGATCAATTGTTGATTATTATTATATAAAAAAAAATAAACTCTGAAAATTAGAGAGAAAAGGGCGGGGTGTTACAGTTGGTACCAGAGCGAAACGGGAAGTTGAATCTTCTGAAGTAAGATTAAGACGGTTTCATGTCTCACTGACGGATAAGAATCCCAACTGACCGACTCTTCAGAGTCCGCTGACTGGGGGCCGGATTAATTTACTTCGTGGACTCGGACTAAACAAATCAAACTGAGAACAACAGTGAAAGATAGCAAAAGTACATTATTATAATTCATCTATCAAACGTAGCAAAATAGGATATACATTCCCCAATACTCCCCAATTGAGAAAAACAAACATAGGGAATTTAGAGACTCTCCCGTCAAAAACAAATAGAAAATCAAGTTTGCTTATTTGGAAATCTCCCCAAAATTGTGAAAAATACAAACTATACGAGGAAACTAAGTCAATAATGTTTTATGACTTAGGGAAATGGCACCAAAGAAAAGGATCCCTCAGAACCAGAAAGGGAAGGAAAAGGTGTTGCAAATCACGCAACATGAGAAAGTGTTATCACAACACGAAAAATCTGTGCATGAGAAGGAGCCGTCTATACATGAGAAAGAGGTAACCCAACCTGATGAGGAGCAAGCTGTTCATGAAAAGTCTCACAATGGGGAAGAATCACAGCACTCTTGGAGGGAAGAGAAGGGAAGTGAGAATGCATCACGGAAGGAGGGAGAAGGGAACAGTGGTGTACATATACCACATGTGCCGCCTGAGCTTCAGGGCTTAGTCCAAGCAGTGGTAACCTCAGTACTCCAGCAACATATGAATGGGAGTGAAAGTTCCAGGGATGCCAGTGACCGGAGTATGGCACGAGAATTTCAACAACAGCGTCCTCCCTACTTCAAAGGGAAGGAAGGGGCTGTTGGAGCCGAGCACTGGCTGAAGAAGATCACTCAGATCTTAAAATTACTTAAGATCTCGAGTCATGCTGACAGGATTTTACTGGCTACTTCACAATTGATAGAAGATGCCGGTAAATGGTGGGAGGTGGTGGAGAAGCAGAGGGAACTCATACCAGTTAGGGAGAGGACAGCCATGACATGGAATGAGTTTTCAGCAACCTTTCTGGAACATTACTTTCCGGAGGAGGAGAAGGAGCGACAGACGGAACTTTTTCTGTCCTTGGTACAGGGCTCTATGACGGTGGCAGAGTATCACCGTGAATTTCTCAGTTTATCCATTTATACATTCTATATGGTGGACACAGAACTTCGCAAGGCAATGAAGTTTGAGAGGGGTTTACGGCCAAACATCAAGGCCAAAGTGACCATATTTAAGTGCACCACATTGGCTGAGGTGGTCAGCAAGGCCACAATAGCAGAACAGGAGTTGAATGCAATAGTGCGGTTTGACAATCGTCGAGCTCCAAGTGGGAGGGGTGGGTTTCAGCCCAACAAGAGGTTCCGTCCGAACTTCAGTAGACCCTCACCATCTACTGGGTCCGCGGGGAGCTTTCGTCCCAACCAGCCCTCCCCATCTGCATCAGTCACCCAGTCATTCAAAGGGGTGAACAACTGTTTCCACTGTAATCAGCCGGGTCACTTCAAGAGAGACTGTCCAAAGCTCAATAGGCTCTCATATTCCAGAGGATCTTTCCGTCCACCAGCTAGGCCAGCTAACTCCCGAGGAGGCAGGACATATAATCAGGCGGGACAGACGCCTAATCCTACCGGATCTGGACGACTATTTGCTCTGGAACCTCCTGAGGATGTGGATCATTCTGTGATTCAAGGTATGGCCGTTGTCAATAGTTCTTATGCTTATGCATTGTTTGATTCTGGAGCATCGCACTCTTTTATATCTGCATCCTTTATAACTGCTACTGGAACACTAGTTCAAAAGCTGTCCACCACACTCACAGTAGTATCCCCTGTCGGAGACACGTCTTTGGGACTCATATGCACGGCCATAAATACAGAACTCGCTGGACTCAGATTTGAGTTCAATTATTTGGTACTCGACATGACTGAGTACGATATTATATTTGGCATGGACTGGTTGGCTGGTTATGAAGCCAATATTGATTGTTATCGCCGAAGAGTGACATTTTGGTCACCCGAGGGAAAGCAGTATATAGTTCGTGCCGACAAACAAAGCAGATTGCAGGAAGGGTTGCATCATTTGGTGTTGAACAATATTGTCATCAACAAAGCACCAGTCACTGAACTTCCAGCAATTGTGAAAGAATTTGTTGATGTCTTTCCAAAAGAACTTCCTGGTATACCGCCTATGAGGGAGCTCAATTTTGAGATCAAGCTATATCCTGGTACCACACCAGTGTCTCTACCCCATTATCGGATGACACCAGCAGAAATGTCCGAGTTGAAGAAGCAGCTTGACGAATTACTCAGATTGGGTTGCATTCGGAACAGCACATTGTCATGGGGAGCTCCAGTGTTGTTCATGAAAAAGAAGGATGGTTCACTCAGAATGTGTGTGGACTACCGGAAGTTGAATCAGCTAACTGTCCGGAACAAGTATCCTCTACCCAAGATCGATGATTTATTCGATCAGTTGAGGGGATCCAGTCATTTTTCCAAGATTGACCTGATGTCCGGTTATCATCAAATCCGGGTCAGGGAGGAAGACATCGAGAAAACAACTTTCAGAACACGGTATGGACTATTTGAATTTGTAGTCATGCCATTTGGGCTTACCAATGCACCGGCTGTGTTCATGGACTTAATGAACAGAATATTCCGTCCATATCTGGATCGGTTTGTTATAGTGTTCATTGACGATATCCTGATCTATTCCAAGAGTCAGGAAGATCATGCTGAGCATCTTCGAATAGTATTGAACACCTTGAGACAGAACCAGTTGTATGCCAAAGCAAGCAAATGTGAATTTTGGCTACCTGAGGTCAAATTCTTAGGGCATGTTATAACAGCAGATGGTATAGCTGTTGATCCGGCTAAGGTGGCAGCAGTAAGTGAGTGGAAAGCACCAAAGAATGTCACTGAAATCCGTAGTTTCCTGGGTTTGGCTGGATATTATAGGAAGTTTATCATGGACTTCTCCAAAATTGCATCCCCATTGACTCGACTCACGCAGAAAGGAGTCAAATATGAATGGTCAGAGCTATGCAATCAGAGATTTGAGGAGCTGAAGGAGAGACTTACAACTGCTCCTATTTTAGTTTTGCCGGAAAGAGGCAAAGGTTATGAAGTACAATGTGATGCATCAGGAGAGGGACTGGGATGTTCACTCATGCAACGTGATCGGGTGGTGGCATATGGTTCAAGACAATTAAAGATACATGAACGCCTCTACCCCACACATGATCTAGAATTAGCTACGGTGGTCTTCGCTCTCAAAAGCTGGAGACACTATCTATATGGGGAGAAGTTTGAAGTATTTTCAGATCACAAGAGCTTGAAGTATTTATTTGATCAGAAAGAGCTCAACCTGAGGCAGCGCAGATGGATGGAATATCTGGCGGACTATGAATTTGTGCTCCGATATCATCCGGGAAAGGCCAACAAAGTGGTGGATGCTCTCAGCCGCATGTCTCATGCATCAGTGGCATGTTTGATCAGGACTGAATGGGAGATGTTGAATTCCATTCGTGAGTTTAATCTATACATCACAAACCATGGGAGTATGTATAATTTGATCATACGATCCAACATGGTTACAAAGATTGAACAGGAGCAACGAACAGATCCGGAAATGGCAGAGACATGGGCCAAGATGTCTATTGGCGAGGTTGTACCGGATTGGGAATTACGACCAGGATAGGGTCTTATGTTCCGGGGTAGAATTTATGTGCCAAGAAGCTGCAGAAAAGAATTACTGATAGAGGCACGTCAGAGCAAGTTGTCCATTCATCCGGGTAGCACAAAAATGTATCATGACTTAAAAAGACATTATTGGTGGCATGGACTCAAGAAGGACGTTGCTGAGTTCGTGGCTCATTGTTTAACTTGTCAGCAGGTTAAGACGGAACATCAGAAGCCACCAGGGTTACTCAAACCCTTAGCAGTGCCGGAATGGAAATGGGAGCACATTTCCATGGACTTTGTGATGGGGTTACCGAGGTCCTCGAAAGGCAATGACGCTATATGGGTTGTGGTAGACCGATTGACCAAGTCCGCGCATTTTATTCCTATCAAGATGATGGATTCATCAGAGACATTGGGTCGGAGATATATCAAAGACATCATCAGATTACATGGTATCCCACAGACTATAGTGTCTGATAGAGATGGCCGATTCACCGGCAGGGTATGGCAGAGCATGCAGTCGGCCATGGGAACCGATCTACTTATTAGCACAGCATTCCATCCACAGACCGATGGACAATCGGAAAGAACAATACAAACGTTGGAGGACATGTTGAGGGCGTGCATGCTAGACTTCAAAGGTGGATGGGAGGATCATTTGCCATTGGTGGAATTTTCTTATAACAATAGCTACCAGGCAAGCCTCCAGATGGCACCATTCGAAGCTTTGTATGGTAGACCATGCAGGTCACCAGTGTGCTGGACCGAGGTTGGCGAACATACACTGATAGGACCCGAGATGGTTGCAGAAACTACTGCACAGATCCAGTTGATACGTCAACATTTGTTGACCGCACAGAGTCGGCAAAAGAGCTATGCTGATAAGAGGAGGAGGTTTCTCAAATTTGAAGTGGGAGACATGGTATTCTTGAAGGTCTCGCCACGAAAAGGGCACATGAGATTTGGGAAGAAAGGAAAATTGTCGCCAAGATATGTGGGACCGTTTTCAATTATCAGAAGGATGGGAGATGTAGCCTATCAGTTGGCACTTCCTTCGCAATTGGCGTCTCTACATGATGTGTTCCATGTGTCGATGCTGAGGAAGTACAACCCTGATCCATCTCATGTTTTGAATGTGCAAGATATAGATGTGCAAAGCGATGTCACTTATGTCGAGAAGCCGGTCAAAATATTGGAGAGTGAGCAAAGGGTGTTGCGTAACCGAGCGATTCAGTTCGTTAAGGTGGTTTGGGATCGACATGGTGTTGAAGAGGCCACTTGGGAATTGGAATCGGAGATGAGAACATCTCACCCTGAATTGTTTGTATGAATTACTTTGAAATCCTACTTCGTTCGATTTTCGGGACGAAAATTATAAAAAGAGTATTGTATTGTAACACCCTGGAATTTCAAAGTTATCATTTTATATGAAAATATTCATATTTACGGAATTGCCATTGTGATAAAATTGATTTGAATTTAAATGGGTCAAGGGCTCAATGAAGACCCAAAGGAGGGTAGTTTGTTTATAAAACAAATAAATGGATAAGATGAATTTAAACGGGTCAAGAATCATATTTGGGTCAAATTTTGATAAATGGGTCAAAATGGCTAGATGGCACCCAATGGGTCGTGAATGGCATGATTAACCATGGATTGAGTTCAAGCTTAGTTAATTTAAGTTTATTAATTGCTTGAGTTTGGTTTGAGTTGAAATGAATGATGGGTTAAGTTGAGTTGAATTTATTAGTTAAGTTAAATTAAATGAATGACTTAGGTTGGGTGAGTTGAATAAATGAGTTGGATGAATATGCATTTTTAATGTAAGTGAGTGAAGTGTGTGAATGAGAGGAGAAGTGTTTTAAATTCCAAATTTTGAGCAAGGAAAAACGTTGGAGCATGGGAGACATTACCATGCATGTAACCCCCATTTAGGTGATGAATAAAATGGGAGTTACATTTTGAATGGGAGTTACACTTTGAAATTACATAGAATGCATAGGGACGTTGGATGCATGAGAATATTGCTTGCATGTAACAGCTACAATGGAGTTAGTGGGATGGCTGTTTGAGAGGTACAAATGCAAGGATAATGAGAGATCAATAAAATAGAGAATGCAAATAATCACAAAATTATACATGGAAGACGTTGGTGTAGTTTGGATCATTATTTTCATGCAAATAAACCCCAAAGTTGGAGCTGCTGTTTATGAAGTTACACAAAGAGATAATGGCATTTCAAATTCAACTCTTGGTTTACATGTTGAAGGTAGGGCTAAAACCGTTGGAGCCTAGGAGAGTTTCATTTTTTTAAATGAAACTCTCACATGCAAAGGTAATGAGAAAAGGAGTTAAGAAGTGGGGGTTACACAAGTCCAATCAACAAGGGACGTTGGGAACATGGGGAGGTTTCATCTCATGATGAAACCCCCAAGTAACATAAAGTTTAGGGTAAAGGCAATGGGAGTTACACAAGGTTAATCTTGGGCTGATTATGATTAAACAAAGGGTGCCCATTTCTCTCTCTCTCTCTCTCTCTCCCTTTCTCTTGGCCGTTCTCTGTCTTCCCAAACACTAAGAGCAGCAGCTGGGTGTTAATCAGTCCTTGGATTGATCCCTTTTTCATCAAGACAAGTTCAGCAAAAGGGAAGGAACAAGCGGGAGTGAAGATCAAGTGGTGGAGTCGCGGAAACGGTAGGTTTTTCGATGAACAATTTTTAAATCATGATCTGGCCATTGGATGGCCGAATCTAACAAAGGTTAAATATTGGTTAGAAGTACATGAATGAGATCAAAAGAGGGACCATAGGGTTCGGCCCCATTGGATGGCCAAACCCCATGGAAATAATTGATTTATTTAGATGGTTTTTGGAAATTAAAACCATACAAATATGGGACTGTTTTTAGATGATTTTAAGTGTGTGTTTTAAAAAGGTGAAAACATAAATAAGGAAGTTTGTTTTGGACATAGATGAATGATTAAGAAATTCAAAACCAAATGTCATAGGGTTCGGCCACCATGGAGGGCCGAACCCCATGCAAATAATGGTTTGATTTTGATGTATTTGAAACATATAAACCATGAAGTTGGTGGACTGTTTTGGGTTATTATTTAAGATGTAAATACATGTTTTAGAATGGTTAAAAACATGGATTTGGGTGCTAGTTTCAGACCCAAGATAAAGGGTTAAAGGTTCAAAAGTAATTTCATGGTGTTCGGCCAATAAGCATGGCCGAACCCTATGAAATTGGGCTAATTTTAGGATGGTTGTATGAAGGGTAAAAACATGATTTTAATATACTATTATTACATGATTAATTGAGGTTTAAAAACAGTAAACGTAATCATTGGGTTCAGCCATCATAGAGGGCCGAACTCCATGCAAAATGATGTTGGTTTCCATGTTGAGAACCCCATGAAAACCATGGAAACCATGAAAACCCATGGACTGTTTTGTGGAATAATTAGGTTAAGTTTATGATGGACATTAGGTATTATTTATATGCTTTGATTTAAGAATAATATATGTTGTTTATGGAGTTAGTATGTGTAAGTAATCAGCCAACATGAATGATGGAAATTGGGGATAAAATCACATTGGTGAGGTTCGGCCATGTGTATGGCCGAACCCCACTAATGGTAATTGTGGGACATAATGGTTGGTTTATATGAAGATATGGAAGGTTTAAGAAGGATCAAATTAAGTGGTGAGGTTCAGCCGTGTGTATGGCCGAACCCCACTAAAGATGGTTTTATGTTTGGTGATGGAAGTTAGCTAATTTAAAGCAAAGGTTGGTCTCAATGGCACAATCGTAATTATGGCTGAAATGATCAAAAATAAAATGATCATATGATGGGATAAATGGGATAAAACCAAAGTAGTAAGGTTCAGCCATAATGTATGGCCGAACCCTACCAAGGTTCTTTTAGAAGTTTGGATAATTAGATAGGTTTTAATTAAATAAATGAATGACCAAAGTTTTAATGGATAAGGTTCGGCTATGGCTTTGGCCGAACCCCACTAGGTGGTTCTTGGAACATTAAGCTTTGCTGGAAATTAGGTGGATAAATGATTAACTTTTTGCCATGTACATAGGTTATTCGGATTTTTAGAACGGTAAGCGAGCCGTGATCGGAAGACGGTCCAAAGGAAGGATCGAACAAAGTAAACTATTGTAGGTTTCCTACCTTGTTGTAACCTACAAAACTTATTTGCTGTTTTATGGTATTTGAATAAGTTATTTGAATCAAATGTTATATTTACAAATGGCATGTTTGCATAGACATCTCATGCATGGCATGGGATGATGGTGTAGTAACCGGAGGCCACACTCCGTCGGGGCGTCCGAAAGACCACTGTGGGGTACCCTGATGATGAGAATCCCATCAGGAGGAATCCGGAGGCCACACTCCGTCGGGGCATCCGAAAGACCACTGTGGGTTACCTTGACGATGAGAATCCCGTCAAGTGATGTCTATGTTGAATGGTGATGGGTGGGACTCATTACATGTTCATTTCATACATAGCATGTTTTTATTGAATTTTGTTACACATGTACTATCATTATATTATTTGTATGTTTGACTAACCAAGTGGTAGCCCTATTCGGAAACACTACTGGGCGCGTTGATCTAACGCCCTATCTATATCCTTAGTGGATGATGCAGGGAAAGGAAAGAACGTGGTTGGAGAAGATGACCAAGTACGGACACTTGGGCGGTTTGAATGATTGGAATGGACTATGAATGGATTATTTATAGACTTGTTATTTGATTTATTTGGACAATGTAATTTGTTTATTAGATGTTGGCATGTAATAAGTAGTTAAGTAGATGCTATGGTTGGATTTATTTGAATGGTTTGGAATGAATAGTAGACTAAGGTTATATAATAATTTTGGAGAATAAATAAGGTACTTTGCTATCTAAGAATGGAAAGTTGGATTAGTCATAGGATCTATTATAACCTCAGTTAGATTTAGACCAAATTAATTCCGCTAGTTATATATGTACCATGTGCGGATCAGTTTTATGGACTTAGTTCATACGCACATGGGCTTGGCCAGTTAAGGGTCGGATTTAGAGATCCGAACTTAACTCGCATCGTGACATTCCGCCCCGATCAATTGTTGATTATTATTATATAAAAAAAAATAAACTCTGAAAATTAGAGAGAAAAGGGCGGGGTGTTACAGGTAAAGGATCCGAAAGGAAAAGGAAAAGGTTTACAAATCGGATTGGGTGAGGGGGCATCGAAGAGAAGGACCTGTCAGGACGATAAGAGGAAAGATGAGGTGCTTGTAATTACGCCACAAAGGAAGGTGGTACCCCAACACCAAAAGGTGGCACATGAGAAGGTGCCATCAGTACAAGACGAGGAATGGTCCGTTCATGACGAAGAGAGATCAGTTCATGAACGATTGCGTGATGAGGAAGAGTCACAACATTCACGGCGAGAAGAGGGGGATAGTGACCCTACGTATCAACGGGATGAGGGGGAATATGACTCGTCATATCAACCAGAGGAGGAAGAGAACAGTAACCTGACTGTACCCTGTGTGCCTCCTGAACTGCACAGCTTGGTGCAAGCTGTAGTAACATCTATCCTCCAACAACACATGAGCGGGGGAGGAAGCACGAGTGAAAATAATGACCATAACATGGTCAAAGATTTTCAACAGCAGCGCCCACCTTACTTCAAGGGCAGAGAAAGGCCAGTCGGAGCCGAAAACTGGTTGGAGAAGATTTCTCACATATTGACTTTTTTGAACATCCAGAGTCGTGCTCATAAAATACTATTGGCCACATCACAGCTGGTAGATGACGCTGCCAAATGGTGGAAGGTGGTGGAGAAACAACAGGCACTTGTGCCAAGAAGAGAAAGAGTTGCTATGACCTGGGAGCAATTCTCAGCGACATTTCAAGAGCGCTACTTTCCGGAGGAAGAAAGAGAACGTCAAATTCAGGCTTTTATGACCTTAGTACAAGGTTCAATGACGGTGGCTGAGTATCACCAAGAATTCCTCAGCCTGTCAATCTATGCATACTATATTGTGGACACGGAATATCGAAAGGCTCGCAAGTTCGAGCGTGGGTTACGGCCAAACATAAGGGCCAGGGTAACCGTGTTCAAAGCAGCCACGCTGGCAGAAGTGGTCAGTAGGGCAACCATTGTGGAACAAGAAATGGCGGAATTTACAAAAGTAGACAACCGCCGAGCTCCGAGTGGGAGGGGTGCGTACCAACCCAACAAGAGGTTCAGATCGAACTTCGGCAGACCTTCGCCGTTTGTTGGATCAAGTGGGGGCTTTCGCCCCAACCAGCCCACTCAATCTGTGGCAGTTACACAAGCTTCTCGAGGAGTGAACACCTGTTTTCACTGTGATCAACCAGGTCACTACAAGAAGGACTGCCCAAAGCTCAACAGGCTGTCATATTCCAGAGGATCATTTCGTCCGCCAGCTAGACCGGGAAGCTCCAGAGGAGGCAGAATGCAAGGTTGGGGAGGTCGAAGGTCTGACCCTGCTGGTTCAAGACGATTATTTACTCTAACTTTTCAAGAGGAATAGGAGCATGCTGTGATACAAGGTATGGCGATAGTGAGTAGCTCATATGCATATGCACTATTTGATTCTGGAGCATCACACTCATTTATAGCTGCATCATTTTTTACTGCTACTGGTACATTAGTTCAAAGTTTAGCCACAGCACTTACTATTGTATCCCCTGTCGGAGATTCGGCATTGGGACTTATATGTACGGCGGTTAACACTGAGTTAGTTGGACTCAGATTTGAGTTCAATTATCTAGTGGTGGACATGTCTAAATATGATATTATATTCGGTATGGATTGGTTGGCGAAGTTTCATGCCAACATCGGCTGTTATTGTCGAAGAGTGACATTTAAGTCACCCGAGGGCAAGCAATATGTAGTCCGTGCAGATAAACAAAGTGGATTGCAGGAAGGGTTGAACCACGTGGTATTGAATAATATCACCATAAACAAAGCTCCAGTTACCGAACTTCCAGCAATTGTACAAGAATTTGCGGATGTATTCCCAAAGGAACTCCCTGGTTTACCACCTATGAGGGAGATTAACTTCGAGATCAAGTTGTACCCCGGCACAGCACCAGTGTCGTTACCACACTATCGGATGGCACCAGCCGAAATGTCAGGAGCTAAAGAAACAGATTGATGAACTGCTTAGGCTGGGTTGCATCCGAAACAGTACATCATCATGGGGAGCACCAGTACTGTTTGTGAAGAAGAAGGACGGTTCACTACGGATGTGCGTAGACTACCAGAAGCTGAATCAGCTAACAGTCCGGAACAAGTACCCTCTACCCAGGATCGATGATTTATTTGATCAGTTGAGGGGTTCTAGTCATTTTTCAAAGATCGATTTGATGTCTGGTTATCATCAAATCCGAGTTAGGGAGGAAGACATAGAAAAAACAACTTTTCGGACGCGGTACGGACTGTTTGAGTTCGTTGTCATGCCATTTGGACTCACAAATGCGCCGGCTGTGTTCATGGATTTAATGAGCAGAGTCTTCTGTCCCTACCTGGATCAGTTTGTAATCGTATTCATTGATGACATCCTGATCTATTCCAAGAGTCAGGAAGAACATGCAGAGCACTTACGGATAGTTTTAAATATTTTGAGGCAAAATAAGCTATATGCCAAGGCCAGTAAATGTGAATTCTGGTTATCCGAGGTCAATTTCTTGGGGCATGTCATAACAGAAAACGGTATAGCCGTGGATCCAGCTAAAGTGGCGGCAGTGAGTGAGTGGAAAGCGCCAAAGAATGTGACCGAGATCCGCAGTTTCATAGGACTGGCGGGTTATTATCGAAAATTTATCATGGACTTTTCCAAGATAGCGTCTCCGTTGACTCGACTTACTCAGAATGGAGTCAAGTATGAGTGGACAGATCAGTGTAACCAAAGATTTGAAACGTTGAAAGAGAAACTTACCCCGGCTCCTATTTTAATTTTGCCGGAAAGGGGCAAAGGATATGAAGTACAATGCGATGCTTCAGGAGAGGGACTAGGGTGTTCGCTCATGCAACGTCATCATGTGGTGGCTTATGGATCAAGGCAGTTGAAGGTGCATCAACGTCTTTATCCCACACATAATTTGGAGCTAGCTGCAGTAGTCTTCGCTCTTAAAAGTTGGAGACACTATCTCTACGGCGAGAAATTTGAGGTATTCTCTAATCATAAGAGCTTAAAATATCTTTTTGATCAGAAGGAGCTCAACCTCAGGCAGCGAAGATGGATGGAATATCTGGCAGATTATGAGTTTGCACTTTGATACCATCCAGGCAAGGCGAACAGGGTGGCGGATGCTCTCAGCCGCCTATCTCATGCGTCGGTAGCATGCTTGATCAGAACAGAATGGAAAATGTTGCACACCATTCAAGAGTTCAATCTTCATATCAACAACTATGGGAGTATGTATAATTTAATCACACAGTCCAGTATAGTCACCAAGATTGAACAAGAACAAAGAACAGACTCGGAAATGGAGGACATATGGGCCAAGATGTCTACTGGCACCATTGTACCGGAATGGGAATTACGGCCAGGACAAGGTCTTGTATTCCGGGGAAGAGCATATGTGCCAAAGAGTTGCCGGAAAGAGCTACTGATTGAGGCACATCAATCCAAGCTCTCTATTCATCAGGGTAGCACCAAAATGTACCATGATTTAAAGAGGCATTATTGGTGGCATGGGCTAAAAAGGGATGTGGCAGAATTCGTGGCACATTGTCTAACTTGTCAGCAAGTTAAGACTGAACACCAAAAGCCGCTAGGGTTACTCAAACCCTTAACAGTGCCAGAATGGAAATGGGAACACATTTCCATGGACTTTGTATCGGGGCTGCCGAGGTCTTCAAAGGGCAATGACGCCATATGGGTCGTAGTCGACCGACTGACCAAGTCCACACATTTCATTCCTATCAAGATGACAGATTCATCTAAAACATTGGGTCAGCGGTACATTAAAGAGAGCATTCGACTACATGGAATTCCCAGAATGATAGTATCGGACAGAGATGGCCGTTTTGCGGGCAGAGTATGGCAAAGCATGCAGTCAGCCATTGGGACAGACTTATTGGCTAGCACCGCTTTCCATCCACAGACCGATGGACAATCTGAAAGAACAATACAAACCTTGGAAGACATGTTGAGAGCACGCATGTTAGATTTCAAGGGTGGATGAGAGGACCACTTACCACTGGTGGAGTTCTCGTATAATAACAGCTATCAGGCAAGTCTTCAGATGGCTCCATACGAGGCGTTATATGGTAGACCGTGTAGGTCACCGGTATGTTGGACAGAGGTAGGAGAGCCTACATTGATTGGACCGGAACTAGTCGCAAAGACTACTGTACAGATTAAGTTGATACGTCAACACTTATTGACTGCACAGAGTCGGCAGAAGAGTTATGCTGGTAAAAGGAGACGGTTTCTGGAATTTAAAGTGGGAGATTTGGTATTTTTAAAGGTGTCGCCACGGAAAGGGCACATGAGGTTTGGCAAAAATGAAAACTGTCGCCAAGATATGTGGGACCGTTTTCCATCATGAGAAGGATGGGGGATGTAGCTTATCAGATAGCACTCCCATCGCAATTAGCAGTCCTACACGATGTGTTTCATGTGTCGATGCTAAGGAAACACAATCCGGATCTGTCCCACGTTTTAAATGTTCAAGATATTGAAGTACAAAGCGACATGACATACGTCGAGAAACCGGTCAGAATAGTGGAGACCGAACAAAGGGTGTTGCGAAACAGAGCGATTCAGTTCGTAAAAGTGGTATGGGACCGTCATGGTGATGAAGAGGCCACATGGGAACTTGAATCGGAGATGAGAACAGCTCACCCCGAATTATTTGTGTAATTTAATTTGAGAACCCTACTTCACTCGATTTTCGGGATGAAAATTTTAAAAAGAGGGTTATATTGTAACACCCCAGTTTCTCAATGAAGTGGAAAATTATGAAAATGCCCCTGAGTTGTTAAATTAATAATTTTGTGATGTTAAGTAAGGAAATAGTGGGGCCCATTGCTCAAATTAAAATCATATGAGCACATTATGAATGGTAAGTTTGATTGGATGGGTAATTTTCATCATTTGGGTCAAAAATGGCTAAAGGGGTCAAAGGGCCCAAATGGGACCCATCGGGTCAGAATGGATGATTTGACCGTTTTGTGAACTTAAATTAAAGGGGTTAAGCCTATTTGATTGGAAATCAAGTGGAGGAAAAATGGGTAGGCCTGATCCATATGTAAAAATCAATTACAAATGACCAAAATATCATAATCGGGTCATGGAGTAAAAAACGGGTCAAGGAGCTAAAAGTGGACCCAACGGGTCGAGTTGACTATTGTTGACCGTGTGGACCCTCAAGGGAGTTAAAACACGAGTCAAATCAGTTGAGTGGGACTGAAGTGAGTTAGAATTAAATCAAGTAGTGAGTCAACACATGTGCATTAAATGAAATGCATTAAGTATGTGAGTTGGGTGAGTTGGGATGGGAATCTAAACAGCCTTGAGTTCAAGAGAGTCAAAAGGGAAATTGAAGGGGCTGTAAACTCAGTGAGCTAAGTAGGAATTGGAAGAGTTTGGCTCAGTTTAAACCACCAAAACAAGTCCCACACGTTGGGGACTTGTTTGGGGTGAGTTCCATGATGAATGGTAAATGAAATGCATGGGTTTGAGATGAGTTGCTTGGGAAGCTGTATGGCTGCATGGGTAGGTGCCAAGGGGTGCCTTGGATAGCACCCAAGACCCATTGGTTTGTTCAAGGTTTGATGAGGAGTAAATGGGTGATATGGGGCTGTTTAACAAAAGTAGCCAACACCCATGCTTGGCCGAATTTACATGCCAAAAGTCTTAGAATTCCCATCTTTCTCTCCCTCTCTCAAGAACACACTCTTGGCCGAATTTCATCTTGGTGATTTCACCAGTGATTTATGCTTCTAACCAGCTGAGACAAAGGAAGAAAGAAGGAAAGGAAGCAAGGATCAAAAGGCAATACAAGAGCTTGGAATTTGGTAAGTGTTTCATGGATTTTTGGATTAATAAAGTGGGGTATGTATTGGGCCATGGTCATGGCCGAATACACCAGTGTTTAACCTTTATTATGAAGGATTTAAAATGGCAAAAATAACCATTGGGTTCGGCCACCATGGAGGGCCGAACCCCATGTAAGAGATTGCTTGGTTTTCATGTTTTGAAACATGAAAACCATGGATTTTGTGGACTGTTTTTGGGTTTTGATTTAAGATTTAAATACATGTTATAGAATGGTTAAAAACATGGATCTTAATGACATAGGGACTGAAGCTTATATGGTCTAAAATCAGTGGATTAAAAGATGGAAGTGGACCATTGGGTTCGGCCACTTAGCATGGCCGAACCCCATGGAAACAAGTGGTTGTTTTTGATAGTTTTTGGAAATTAGAACCATATGATTTGGGACTGATATTAGATGTTATTGTTGGATTTAAAATGCATGTTTTAAGGAGGTTAAAACATGGATTTGGGTGTTGGTTTCAGACCCAAGATAAAGGGTTAAATGTTCAAAACCAAAGGTCATGGTGTTCGGCCAATGAGCATGGCCGAACCCTATGAAATTGGGCTAATTTTTGGATCTTTGTTTGAAAGGTAAAACCTGATTTTAATATACTGTTATTACATGATTATCTGAGGTTTAAAAACAGTAAACATAACCATTGGGTTCGGCCACCATGGAGGGCCGAACCCCATGTAAAAGAATGTTGGTTTTCATGTTGGAAAACATGTAAACCATAGACTTTTTATGGACTGTGTTTGTATGGTTTTTGAAAGGTAAAATCCGATAATATTATACTGATTCTTACATGATTTAATGGACATGAAATGTAAGTGAAAAAGGGTCCAAAACATGGGTATAGGGTTCGGCCACATTGGATGGCCGAACCCCATGGACTGTTTTCATGGGTCATTTTATGGATGTGTATGTGATTAAAGATGGAATTATGTTTGCTGTTTTGGTCATCCAAAACATGACTGAACCATGTTAAGGTTGCGGTTAAGGTTGTAGAGTTTAATCAAGGTATTGGTAGCAACGGCATGTTTGTAAATAAGGGTCACAACCATGAGTTGGTATATGTGGACTTAGACTCAAAAAAATGGGAATCAAATAAAGTAAGGGATTAAAGTTGATCCATGATTTATGTGAATAAGGTGACGGATCTCTGTGACGGTGCACGACTGCGAGCGGTGATCGGATAAAGCCTAAGAAAGAACGGACGCTGAAGTGATTCTTCAGTAGGTTTCCTACCTACTTGTAACCACAGTTTTACCCAGTTTTCTTATGATACTCTTGTTTTATTTTAAGTGTTTCAAATGATATATTATGCATTAACAAATGGCATACAGGCATTGGCATCTCATGCATAGACATGGGATTATGAATGAGGTTCTACAGTGTTGCAATTTATGGGTTACGTCCTGCCTCGGTGGTGCAAGTCACGCCAGGAGGAGTAACATGATGATCATAGTCACATTGGTCTCCTTAGGCGATGAGAGTCCCGCCAGGAGGACTCATACGTGATATGAATCAGTCAATGATGAAGAGATGAAAGTGTGTTGTAATTTACCTTGACGGTGCACGTCCCGTCAAGTGATGGCTATGAATGTACATGATGGGGGATGCTCATTGCATGTGCATACTTCATAACATTGTTTTACCTGTTTTGATGATCATGTATTATGATATGTATATGCGTGTTTTATATGCTAACATGTGGTAGCCCTGATTCGGGAACCTACTGGGCGTGTTGATCTAACGCCCTAATTCTATCCTGAGAGGAGATTGCGGGTACAAATAAAGGGAAAAAGAAGGTCGATGACCGGGAGGGGAGCCAAGCCTAAGCACTTGAATGATGGATTGGATTACTTTATATTACTGTCATTTGAATACTTTTGTTGGACATGTAATAAAGTAGTTACTTGCTATGGTTTGTTTAGGATATTGACAATGTATGGTTGATTTATGTAATTATTAGTTGAGACTGGTACTGGCTATCTTTTCATATTATTCCGCAGTTAACTTATACTATTCCACAAGTTGATGTTAGTTCCATGTGTGTTCATTATCATGGTCTAGTCCATGTACACATGGGTGGCCAGTTAAGGTTCAGACTTGGGTAGTCTGAACTTAACTCGCTTCGTGACGCCGCCCGCTCTCTTTCGATGTTTTATTATTACTTTAAAAAAAAATTAGACTCTGAAATTCTCGGAGAGGGCGGGGCGTTACAAAACCTAGTTAAAATGGAATCAGAAAAAGCTTTGAGCATAGGCTCGCATTGACAGACTATCTCACACAGAAAGTAGATGAAAGAACATATTGACAGGTACGTATGGAAAATACTATGAGAGCAGGTAAAGTGAAACAGAGTAGATTGATCTTTGTGAGATCACAAATGGCTCATGAGAAAAAGATATAACATGAGACAGAACAAATGGTGTTACGGAACCGAGCGATTCAATTTGTCAAAGTAGTGTGGACCGACATGGTAATGAAGAAGTCACTTGGGAACTTGAAATCGGAAACAAGAATAGCACACTCTGAGATATTTATCTAATCATTTAGAACCCTACTTCGATCGATTTTCGGGACGAAAATTTTAAAAAGTGGGTTATATTGTAACACCCCAATTTCCCACTGAAGTGGATAATTACGAAAATGCCCCTGATGTGTTAAATTAATTATTTTGTGATGTTAAGTAAGGAAATGGTGGGGCCCATTGCTCAAATTAAGATCATATGAACACATTATGATTGTCAAGTTTGATTAGATGGGTAATTTCTCAATGAAGTGGATAATTACGAAAATGCCCCTGATGTGTTAAATTAATTATTTTGAGATGTTAAGTAAGGAAATAGTGGGACCCATTGCTCAAATTAAAATCATATGAGCATATTATGAATGTTAAGTTTGATTGGATGGGTAATTTACAGCAATTGGGTCAAAAATGGCTAAATGGGTCAAAGGGCCTAAATGGGACCCATCGGGTCTTACTGGATTATTTGACCGTTTTGTGAATTTAAATTAAAAGGGGTTAGGCTAATTTGATTGGAAATCAAGTAGAGGAAAAATGGGTAGGCCTGACCCATATGTAAAAATCAATTGCAAATGACCAAAATACCATAATTGGGTCATGGAGTCAAAAACGGGTCAAGGAGCTAAAAATGGACCCAACGGGTCGAGTTGACTATGGTTGACCGTGTGGACCCTCAAGGGAGCTAAAATATGAGTTAAGTCAGTTGAGTGGGACTGAAGTGAGTTGGAATTAAATCAAGTAGTGAGTCAACACATGTGCATTAAATGAAATGCATTAAGTATGTGAGTTGGGTGAGTTGAGATGGAAATCTAAATAGCCTTGAGTTCAAGTGACTCAAAAGGGAAATTGAAGGGGCTGTAAAATCAGTGAGTTGAGTGGAAATTTGAAGAGGTTGGCTGCTCTCAAACCAACCAAAACAAGTCCCACACGTTGGGGACTTGTTTTGGTGATTTCCATAATGTATTTTAAATGAGAATACATGGGATTGAGATGAGATGAATGGTAAACTGAATGGCTGCATGGGTAGGTGCCAAGGGTTTCCTTGGATGGTACCCAATGCCCATCGATTTTGTTAAGAAGTTATGAGGGAATTGAGAGGTCATGGTGGCTGAAATACAAAAGCAATGAACCCCATGTTTAGCCGATTTTTGTCATTGCAAACCCAAGTTTTTCCCATCTCTTTCTCCCTCTCCAATTCGTGTTCTTGGCTGGAACATCAGAGGTTTTTGGCACCAATTATTCAAGCTTAAACTAGCAAGGAATTAAGGAAGAAAGGAAGAAATAAAAGATAGGAAGCAAGGATCAAAAATCAAGAAGAAAGGCTTGGAAAATTGGTAAGTATTTCCATTGAGTGTTGTTGAAAAACATGGAACAAGTGGGGTGTGTATTGGGCCATGGTCATGGCCGAATGCACCAATGTTTAACCTTAATTAATGGAGGTTTAGAAATGGTAAAGATGACCATTGGGTTCGGCCACCATGAAGGGCCGAACCCCATGTAAAAGATTGCTTGGTTTTCATGTTTTGGAAACATGAAAACCATGGGTTTTATGAACTGTTTTTGGGTTGATGTAAGATTCAAATGCATGTCTTAGAAAGGTTTAAAACATGGATTCGGATGTCAGAAAAGGCTGAAGTTTATGTGGTCTAAATCAGTGGATTAAAATTGGAAAAAAATGGACCATGGGGATCGGCCATCTTGGATGGCCGAATCCCATGAAATTGTGTTGGTTTTTGGATGGTTTCTTTGAAAGGTAAAACCTGATAATAATATATTGTTTATTACATGATTATTGGAGGTTTAAAAATAGTAAACATAACCATTGGGTTCGGCCACCATGGAGGGCCGAACCCCATGTAAAAGAGTGTTGGTTTTCATGTTGAAAAACATGGAAACCATAGACTTTTATGGACTGTTTTTGGATGGTTTTTGAAAGGTAAAACCCGATAATATTATGCTGATTCTTACATGATTTAATGGACATGTGATGTAAGTTACAAAGGGTCCAAAACATGGGCATAGGGTTCGGCCACATTGGATGGCTGAACCCCATAAAAATGTTTGATAAGTTGGTATGGTTTTGGAGAGATAAAACCATACCAAATGGTGGAGATTTTTATGTGATAAGGTTACTGATTTTGGTTGGCCATGGGATGGCTGAACCATGTAGTTAACATGGTTAAAAAGTAGAACTTAACTTGTGAACAAATGATGGATCATTGAGTAGGAGAATCATAGGGTTCGGCCATATGAATGGCCGAACCCCATAGATTGTTTTGTTTGAAATTATGATTTGTTTGTATGAGTTGGATTAAGTAAACACATGATTTATCTTTGGACTTAGTGATAAGTAAGTAACCAGCGACTATATATGATGAATGGAAGAGACAAAATCAGTATGGTGAGGTTCGGCCATGTAGTATGGCCGAACCCCACTAGTGGCCATTTAGTAGACCTAGTGGCTAACTTGTAATTTGATTGGTTAAAAATCAAATTGAAGATTGATGTATGAAAGGTGTAAAGGATCAAGAATAAAGTGGTGAGGTTCGGCCATGTTGTATGGCCGAACCCCACTAAGGTAGATTACTTTTATGATTTTTGTTTATGAGCAAGATTAGACATTGGTTAGACCAATGGCAAATCTGTGAATACAAGTCAAATGAAGGGATTGATCAAAGGACTTACAAGATGTTTTGGGTCTTATATGTGAATGGACACTTAAGTGACAATATGATTTACTGATTATTGTATCACAAGGTGACGAGAGTTGAACGACGTGCGAGTCGTGACCAGGTGAAGCTCAAAGAGGATCGGACACTTAAACAAAATTTAAGTAGGTTTCCTAACTACTTGTAACCACAGTTTTACCCCAGTTTTCTTATGAGACTCTTGTTTTATTATATGTGTTTCAAATGATATATTATGCATTAACAAATGGCATACAGGCATTGGCATCTCATGCATAGACATAAGATTATGAATGAGGTTCTACAGTGTTTCAAGTTATGAGTTACGTCCTCCTTCAGCGGTGCAAGTCACGCCAGGAAGAGTAACATGATGATCATAGTCACAATGGTCTCCTTAGGCAATGAGAATCCCACCAGGAGGACTCATACGTGATATGAATCAGTCAGTGATGAAAGTGTGTTGTAATTTACCTTGTCGGTGCAAGGCATGTCAAGTGATGGCTATGAATGTACATGATGGGGGAGGCTCATTGCATGTGCATATTTCATAGCATTGTTTTACCTGTTTTTACTAATCATGTACTATGATATATATGCATGTTTTATATGCTAACATGTGGTAGCCCTGATTCGGGAACCTATTGGGCGCATTGATCTAACGCCCTAATTCTATCCTCAGAGGAGAATGCAGGTACAAGTAAAGGGAAAAAGAAGGTCGTCGACAGGGAGGGGAGCCAAGCCTAAGCGCTTGAATGATGGACTGGACTTATTTATATTACTGTCATTTGAACTATATTTTGTTGGACATGTAATAAGTCACTAGTTGCTATGGTTTGATTAGGTTAATAACTTTGGATGGTTGATTTATGATAATTAATGCTTGAGACTGTTATTGCTATCTAGACTTTCTATTCCGCAATTAATCTAGATTATTCCGCATGTTGATGGTAGTTCCATGTGTGATTCATTATCATGGTCTAGTCCATGTACACATGGGTGGCCAGTTAAGGTTCAGACTTAGGTAGTCTGAACTTAACTCGCGTCGTGACGCCGCCCGCTCTCTTTCGATGTTTTATTATTATTTAAAAAAAAAATTAGACTCTGAAATTCTCAGAAAGGGCGGGGCATTACAGTAACTCTCATTAACCAAGGAGTTAGAGTTTTACATCACTCTCTCCCTCTCCTTTCCTTGACCGTCCCCTGCCTCTCAAGACCAAGAATATTGGCTGGTTGTCTCTTACACAATTCAGTCCTTGGCCGATCCCTCCATCAAGACAAAAGGACTTGGAGAACAGGAAGTTGCATCTCTAGGTTTATCCCTTTCACCCAAGGATAAGTTTCTCTCTCATTTTCTCTCTCAAAATCTACCTCCTTGGCCGAACCAGTCCTTGGTGTTTTCACCATTGATCAAAGCACACAATCAGCTAAGGACTAAGGGAGCAAGAAGGAAGGAAGCAAAGATCAAAGGCAAGAAGAGAGGCTTAAAGGATTGGTAAGTACTTCATGGAATTTTGTTTAATTAATTGGTTAAAGGGAACATGATTTGGCCATGGTATGGCCGAATCTATCAAAGGTTAAACCATGGATTTTGGTGTTTAAAAAGGGTTCAAATCATGGATCATAGGGATAGGCCACTTTGGATGGCCGAACCCCATGAAAGTAATTTGATAATCTATATGGTTTTTGAGAGATAAAAACCATACCATGTATGAAGATTTTAAAGGGTTTTAAAATGGAGTTAAGTTATTATTTTGGGTCGGCTATGGGATGGCTGAACCCTATTGTTTTTATGGCTAAGATGCAGTGAATAAACTATGTATAGTTATTGGAGAATTGCATCAAGAGAACCATAGGGTTCGGCCATGTGTATGGCCGAACCCCACGGACCATTTTATGGGATGATTAGAATTAAGAATATGCTTGGAAATTATAAGTGGTTTTAAACCTTGCTATGGATTTAAAAGGTTGTAAAAGATTCAAGAAAAATGTGGGAAATAACATCATGGGTTCGGTCATGGTGTATGGCCGAACCCCATGACCTATTTTATGGGTCATTTCATGGGTTAAGTATGAATCTAGGCATGTGTAAGTGAATAGGTATTAGGTTAAGGAAATGGCTGATTTATAATGGGTTTTGTGTCATGATTAATAAGGCATGGATGGACCCATGTTTATGGGTCAGTTAGGGATATGGACATGCATAAATAAGAGGTGATTAACTATGGGAAGAATGAGTGGCAAGGATGTAAATATTGCCAAAATATGGCCGAACCCCATGGGGGATGATTGTGGACTTAGGGTTTAATTAAAGGACTAATTAAAGATGGTGAGGTTCGGCCATGTTGTATGGCCGAACCCCACTAAGGAAGATTTGTTTGGATGATGGTGGTTAGCAAAATTAAACATTGGTTAGACCAATGGCAAAACTGTAAATACAAGTTATCATGGAATGAATGATAAAAGGACTTGAAAGAGGGGTCAAACCAAAGTGGTATGGTTCGGCCATGCTATATGGCCGATGTAACGCCCGCCCCCGTGCAACGGACTCCGAAGAGTCGGTCAGTTGGGATTCTTAGCTACCAGTGAGACATGCAACCGTCTCAATCTTGCTTCGAGAGATTCATTCTTCCGATATTCGCTCTGATACCAACTAACCGACTCTTCGGAGTCCGCTGCACGGGGGCGAGCGTTACAGCCGAACCCTACCAATGTATTTTAGTTGATATAAGGTGTTTATGTAAGTTATATGTATAGTATTGATCAAATGAAAAGGGATATCAAATCCAAAGTGGGTGAGGTTCGGCCATGGGTATGGCTGAACCCCACAAGGTGGTTTTTGGGCCTTAGATTTAAATGGAAATTAAATGATTAGTATCTTGACTTGCTGTTATATAAACAAGGTATCGGGACTCCTTGAATGGAGCACGAGTCATGAACGGGTGACGGTTAAGAATAATGGACTTTTAAGTGACATTTCAGTAGGTTTCCTACCTCTTTGTGACCACACATTATATTGATGTTTTATCTTGATTTATATGAGATATTTGTTAAAGTATTATGTTTCAAATGAGATTTGAATGTTAAGATTTATTTACAAAGGGCATGTATCATGTATTCATTGACATCTCATGCATGGCATGGGGTGATGGATATAGAAACCGGAGCCCACACTCCGTCGGAATGTCTGTGATGCAACTGTGGGGCCTCCTTAGGTGATGAGAGTCCCACCAGGAGGAATACCTTGATGACGAGAGTCCTATCAAGAGTAAACCTAGAGAACACGGTGGATTACCTTGACGATGAGAGTCCCGTCAAGTGATGGCTATTTATACTTGTGATGGGTGGGACTCATTACATGTGCATACATACATAGCATTGTTTTATAAGATTTTGATAATCATGTATCATTATGTTATATGCATGTTTTTATACTAACCATGTTGTAACCCTAATCGAAAGACCTACTGGGCGCGTTGATCTAACGCCCTATTTCTATCCTTAGTGGATGACGTAGGAAAGGGAAACGCAAAGGCTGAGGATCACGAGGAAAGCTAAGCGTAGATGCTTGGGTGTTGGAATGGAGTTTATTTATTGACATTTTGAATACATTATTATGGACATGTAATAATGTAGATAACTGCTATGGTTTGATTTAAGTTTGAATGAATGTTTAGTTTAAAGTAATCAGGACTTGTACTTTGCTATCTAAGAATGGAGTAATCTTAGTATTGATTATATTTCCGCAATCAGTTTGTATATTCCGCAAGTTTTTATTTAGTTCCATGTGTGGATCGATATTCATGGTGTTAGTCCATGCACACATGGGTGGCTAGTTAAGGGTCGGACTAGGGTAGTCCGGACTTAGCTTGCGTCGTGACGCTCCCCGCTCTCTTTCACTTTATTTATTTTTAAAAAAAAATAGACTCTGATTTTCAGAAGGGTGGAAAAGGGCGAGGCGTTACATCCCAAGTGTCTAAGTACAATGTACTTAGACAAGCTACTCCATCTTTTAATCTCTACCCTTTATCTTCCCTTGGATGAGATGGGTTAGATCCTAGCGTCCCTTCTCATCCATTCATCTTCTCATCTTAAGCTAAACCCTTTAATTCAAGACTTAACTCAAAAATGGTTGACCAAGTCAACCCATGTCATGGTCGACCATGCATGTGGTGACTTGGTCACCACATGGTATTTGGGTCCCACCTTGGCCATGTCACTTGATGACGTGGCATCCTTGCTTAGTTGGCTTCCATGTGATGACATTTATGCCAAATGGCAATGCCACATCACTCACATGCCGCCTCACTTGATGTGGTGGACTCTAATGCATTAAATGCCATAGTTTATCCAATTCAACTAACTTAACTAAATTTACCCAATTATTTTTAAATCAAGGTCATCCATGACCCATTGGGTCTTAATTGGGTAATTGACCCATTCCCTTGTCCATCTAATGTCCATTCAACTTTTTAATCTCAAATTCAATTAAATTGCAATCCAAGTGGGCCAATCCAATAAATTATAAAATAAGGAAAATCCGGGGTGTTACAGGGATTGACATGAGATTTTTCAAGTTGAAGGGTCCAACCAATACCTCCAAAATCTAGAGTTTAAATAAGCATCCCGAAGATTTTCTAAGTCCCAGTCACCGAGGGGTTGTTCTGGTCAAGAGGTCGATGTATAAAAATGACCGTTGGAATATGACCGTTGAGAGTTGAGTATGTTTGCAACGGATATAAATTGTACGCGCTTGACAGGTCTGTATCCACGAGGGGTCGGTCCTAGGTTCACCGACAGGTCGTGATCCCATGAGAGTCTCTGTCTGAGAAGAAGTGAAAAAAACAGTGTTTTGGCAGTTAGAATGAGTCTTTTTCACACCGACAGGTCGTTTCCACAGAGGGGTCGGTCCTGGGTCCACTGACTGGTCGTGACCTACGACATGTCAGTCCTGGGTTTTTCGGCAAAACTGTCTTTCAATAAAATGGCCATATCTTGGGCTCCTAAACTCCGTTTTGAGTGTTCTTGGGCTCTATGAAAATCTCTTTCAAAGCTATATCCAATCATGGTGGTGTTACCAGTTGATTAGAACATTTGGTTGGTTGAAAGAGTCTCCCAAGTCATGACATTTTCACACTCAACATTTTTCCAAGATTTGTTCATGGATGCTCCAAGTCCTTGGTCCATTTTCTCTAAGCTTACTTATGTTTTACTAATGTGACTTCTTGTAATAGCCTAGATTTTCAATGCAATAATTATATTGGCTATTATCTATTTTAATTGTTAAAAATAAAGATTTATAGATGGAATGGATGTTAAATGGATAAGAATTGGGGCAATGGCCCAAGTATGGTCCAATGGATCATGGATAGGGTTAATTCAAATTAATTGGGTAAATGTGGTCAATTGGGTCAAATGCCCAATTGGGACCCAATGGGTCAAGATGAATTGAGGTTTAGGGTAAATGGGTCAAGGAGAATTGATTTAATTAGGTCATGTACCCAATTAGGACCCAAGACATGGGACCCACCTCATCAACTGAGGTGGCAAGTGTAGGAGTTCACATAAAAGTGGTATAGCCAAGTGGGACCCAAGTCCACCTCATCAAGTGGGGTGGCGTGTGTTCTAAGGTCATATGTGGGGTCGGCCACCATGGTTGACTTGGTCAACCATGGGTGAGTCCATGGGTGAATCCAAGTGGATCAAATGAAGAGAGTTGAGTTAAATTATCTAATTAAATCACTTGAGCTAGGTGGAAATAAATCCAAGTGCTTGAGTTTCAATTAAGTGAGGTGAGTTGAATGGGTGGTGAGTCACTTGGAAGTTGAAAAGGCTAGGTGAGTCAAAGGGGAGGTGGAGGGATTCCATCTCATGGAAACCCTAGACAAGAAAATCGTTGGACAGAGGGAAATGGACAAGTGTAAGGCATGTGTCCTCTTGGTTAGCCAAGGGACACATGGGAAAGACCCCATCTTGATGAGGGTGGTTGGGGAGATTAGGGTTAGCATCAACCAAAACCCTAAGGCCGACCACGCCGCCACCCTCCCCCCCTCTCTTTGAGACAAAGATAACTTAGAGTTTCCCTCTCATTCTCTCTTCTCTCCCTCTCAAGCAACCCCTTTGGCCGGATATATCAAGAAGGCTCTCAATCCCTCTTCCTTGATTTCGGCACTAAACTTGGAGAAACCGAAGAACGGAGGAGGAAGAAGAAAGGACTAAGGAAGGAAAAGAACGGAGAAGCAAAATCAGAACTAAAGAAACGGAGGAGTCGCTGAATCGGTATGTATAGTTTAACAAGGTTTATTAATTAAAAAGAGGCTAAGGAACCCATGGTTTCGGCTATGGAATGGCCGAAACCATGGGGTTCCATATGGGATTGAAAGTGGTTGGCCAAAATGTTATGGGCCATGGATTTTAAATCCATCCAAGAAATGTTAATGAGATGGTCATAAAAGTGAAGTATGGTTCAAAATCCGAAATATGATTTTTGGAGATGGAAAAATAGACAAAACCCTAATGGGTAAGGTAGGTTATATAAATGAAGATTATTAAGGACTATGTGCATGCATGATTTATGGATGACAACATGCATGGTTAAATATGAGAAATGATCAAAGAACATGGTTCAGCCCTTGCATGGTCGAACCCTAATCTTGATATGCATAAGGACCATATGAGAACTCAAAAGAGAATGGATGAGGTTCAGCCATGTTGTATGGCCGAACCCCATCAAATGATTTAAACATGTGTACGTCATTTTTAAGAGAAAATAATGGACCATGATGGCCGAACCCCATAGAGGAAGTTTTATGAATCTAGGTATATTTATGATTTTTATGGATTACCTAGTTAAGGAATAAAAGGAAAGGAATGCTAATTTAAAATGAAGAGAGGATGGAAAACAATGGACCATGGGTTCGGCCATACATGGGTTCGGGCATAATGTATGGCCAAACCCCATGGAGAAGTGCTGATGGATTTAAATGTGGTTAGACCATGAGAAGATGGAAATACGGAACCATGGGTTCAGCCATGTTGTATGGCCGAACCCCATGAATCGTTTTATGGACCTAAGTATGGGTAAATAGATTAAGTGATTATCTGTAACACCTTGAATTTTCAAGCTATGGATATTTATGGAAATTGCCCATTTAATCTGTGAATTATTGGATATGGACCTTAGATGGGTAAGTTGTTGGGTCAAATGCTCAATTAAGACCCAACGAATGGTGGTTATGTTTCAATTGAATTAAATGGGTGAGATGTATTTAATTGGGTCAAAATTGTTAATTGGTTCAAAATGCCCAATTGGGACCCAATGGGTCGTGTTTGACTTGGTTGACCACCAAGTGAGTCCAAGCTTAATTAGGTTGGGGCTGATTTGAGTTGGAAATGGAATCAAATAATTGAGTTAATTCAAGTGAATTAAATGAGTTGAATTAAAGAGGTGAGTTGAGTTAAATGGATGAGTTGGGTTAAATGAGTTGAATGGGAAGTTATGGGGATATTCATCTCAAGTGAGTGGAGTGGGAAGATGAGGGGTTTTTGTTGTTTCAAAGAACAAGTCAAAGCATACACGTTGGAATGGGAGTTTCATCTCATGGGATGAAACTCCAATTATATCATTAATGGGGAGGTGAAAAGTCTTGGGGGTTACACAAGCCTACACCAAGGCTTGCACGTTGGAAGCATGGGGGTTTCCATCTTGAAGAGCCAAACAGTTGGGAGTGTTTGATCTCAAGGATGAAACCTCCAAATGGATCATGAATGGGAATATGACCGTTTGGTGTTGTTAGACAACCCAAGCCAAGACACACCGTTGGGCACATGGGAGTTTCATCTCATGGATGAAACCCCCAAATGGGCCATTAATGGAGAGGTGGCTGTTTTGTGTTGTTACACAAGCCAAGCCAAGGCTACACCGTTGGAGCCTTGGAAGTTTCATCTCATGGATGAAACCCCCAAGTGGAGTATTAAGGAGGGAGGTAAATGGAAATGGGAGTTACAAGTGGTGTCACCAAAGGACACCACCCTTGCCTAAATTGCATTAACCAAGAAAGGAGTGGAGTTTCATTTCACTCTCTCCCTCTCCCTCTCTTGGCCGATCCACTCTCAAAGCAAGAACACTTAGAGAATTTTATCTCATTCTCTCCCTCTCTCTCAAGGCCGATTCTCCTCTCAAGACAAAAGGACTTGGAATAATTTTGATATCACTCTATGATTCAAGGTATGGCGGTAGTCAGTAGTTCCTACGCCTTTGCTTTATTTGATTCTGGAGCATCCCACTCTTTCATATCTGCTGCATTCATATCTGCAACTGGAACTTTAATACAAAAACTGTAACGCCCGCCCCATTTTCACCGAAATCAGAGTCTATTTTTTTTTTAAATAAATAAAAGTGACAACGGGCGTGGACGTCACGACGCGAGTTAAGTCCGAGCTTCTAAAGCCCGGCCCTTAACTGCCCAACCCCACGTGCGCGTGGAACGAAGTCCACGATTACGGTTCACGCGTAGGAAGTAAGCTTGCGGAACATAATTACATGCGGAACATTATAATAAATACTATCCTACCGGTTTTAGATAGAAAGGAAGATACATCATTAAACTACTAACATACCCCAATGTTCATAATTATGTCTCAAAATGATATCGTACAGAATGTGATCCAGACCATAGCAAGAAACCGAAAATATTACATGTAAGCCAGCTAAGCTACTTAAATTACAACTTTTCCAAAATAAAACTTTGATAAACAAAGTAGCTGCTTTCCCAAGCTTCTAAGCTTGACTCCCGTCACGTCCACCATTTCTTCCGTCTCCTGTGTCATCAGCTAGGGTTGAAGTAGGGCGTTAGACAACGCGCCCAGTAGGACTCCGGGTACGGCTAGCACATGGATTAGTGATAACATGCATACCAAATAATAACAAGTACACATATGATGAATGCCATGCCATGGGTGCCTATGTCATGTGTCCCACCCATCATCCACATCATCATAAATATCATATCCCCCTTGACGGTAAATCCTCGTTAAGGTGCCCCCATGTTTGCTTCTCGGTCGCCCCGACGGAGCATGGACTCCGGTTATAGCTTATCAGACTATCCCCATGTCTATTCTCGGTCGCCCCGACAGAGCATGGACTCCGGTTCCTTTATTTTCCCTCCCATGCCATGCATGAGATGTAAGTGCATTATGCTATGTAATATGTATATATACTTCATATCCATAATATAAAATCCATAGGATAGGAATATAATCCATAGCATATAAAATACCGTCCATAGCATTTAGAATATAATCCATACCATATAAAATCCATTTAATAATAAATCATGTAATTTCCAAAATCAAATACGGAAAGGATCACATACACATAATCCACGGCTTACAAAAAGGTAGGAATCCTACCTAATACCGATAACGTTCCTTTTTGTTTTCGTCCGATAATTCTGGTAGCCGATCGCACACCGTTTGCAATGTCTCGATACCTTATTATACATTTTCCAAGTTAGTCTTTATCCTATTCATGATTAAGTCTCTAACTGATCATAAACCTAGTCCTTTAATGATCTTTAATCATGTTATAAGATTAGCGTAAACCAGTCCTCAACTTGGTCTCTTTTCCCATTGATTAAAATACATCCATCATTTAATCCATAACTGACCCATACACTTAGGTCCATTAATGCCTTACCGAACATGTCATAGGATCATTAACATCAGTCCCTTTAATTTAATATCATCTCCATTTATCCTACCGGCTTAACAGCGACCTTTGAAAATACTCAGAAACTGTACACTTCAATTCAGTCGACTGAACTATGAGTTCAGTCGACTGAATCATGAGTTCAGTCGACTGAATCACAGATTCAGTCGGCTGATTTTGAATCAGATCGTCTATTTGTCTTGCCAGTTCAGTTTCAGTCGACTGAAATACACATTCAGTCGGCTGAAACATGGTTCATCCCCTTTCAGTCGACTGAATTACAGATTCAGTCGGCTGACTTTGCATCAGGTTATCTGCTTGTTCTGCCACTTTATTTTCAGTCAACTGAAATACACATTCAGTCGGCTGAACTATAAGCCATCCATTTACGTGTTTAATAAGCATTCCTTCAGTCGACTGAATCATATATTCAGTCGGCTGAAACTTCCAGAACCCTTTCCTTGTCCGAGACGTTTGTGTTCAGTCGACTGAATCATCAGATCAGTCCGCTGAAACCCCAGAAAACTCTTCCTATTATCATGTCATTCTTAGTTTAGTCGACTAAATCCTTTGTTCAGTCGGCTGAAACTCCCAGAAGCTCGTTTCTGATTTGTTCATTATTAGTTCAGTCGATTGAATCTCTGATTCAGTCGGCTGAAACTCCCAGAACTTCGTTTTTGGTTCGTTCATTATCTGTGCAGTCGACTGAATCTCTGATTCAGTCGACTGACTGTTTTGTCAGTCCTTTCCATTGCATGTTATGTACTTCTTTCCTTCGCGATTTCTCTTAAAAGAACCATAACAGCATGTTTGGAAATACTTACTATCCTTGGTTCTCCCGGTTGTCTCTTGCTCCTCTTGCTCCTTAGCCTTTCTCCTTCTTCTTCGTCCTTGATACTCGGCCAATGGTGAGCTTGATTAAGGTAAGGTCATCAAGGTTTAGTTCGGCTAATGGTAGGGTTAGATTTTGAGGGAGAGAGAGAGAAGGAGGAGATGAAGACAATATCTCAAGCTTGGGTCTTGGGTGTTCGGCCAACCCTTAGTTTCTTCTTCCCTTTCTTCTAAGCTTCTTTTCCTTCTTTCTTCCTTGAATGGGGTCGGTGGTGAGAGGGAAGAGGAGAGAAAGAGAGTGAGATGAGTGCAATGGGATGGGAGACCATCTCCCAAGTACTCTTGACCTTGACTCCATCAATTAGCACTCATGAAGGGGGTATGGCTTTGCATGCCCCCAATCTTAGGGCCATTGTCCCCTTAGTGGGGGTGGTTGGAATGGGTTTTTGAACCACCACCCATTCCAACGAGTTGGGTGAGTCAAGTAAGATGGAAACCATCTTGATTCACCCCATTTCCTATGTGACTCACTCCCCTCTTAACCCACTTAATTATTTAATTTATTATTTAACTTAGCCCCTTTAATTTTATAATTTAATTTCTATTTAATTTCATTCAATTCCTTCATGAATCCACCCATGGTTGACCAAGTCAACCATGGTGGTCGGCCCCACCAATTTCTTAGCCAACAGCCACCTCACTTGATGAGGTGTAGGTGGGCCCCACTTGGTTATGTTAGCTTAATCATCTCATCATTAATTTAGGGGGTTTAATTCCAATTAATTGGGTCACCATTGGGCCCATGGCCCAATTAAATTATTTTCTACTATTTACTTTAGAGTTTGGATCAATTTTGATTCATTGGGTCCGACATGGTCATCGGGCCCTCTTTGACCATTATTGACCCCTTAGATGGATCCCATCCACTCCATGGTCCATTGGACCATACTTGGGCCTTTGTCCAAATTTTGATCCATTTAATATCCATGACATCAAAGTTCCCATTTTTCCATTATTAAAACAAATAAATGCCATATATATATATTGATTTAAAAATTCGGTCTAATACAAAAACAGTCCACATCACTCACCATTTTATCCCCTGTCGGAGACACATCATTGGGGCTTATATGCACAACAGTGAATACTGAACTCGCTGGACTCAGATTTGAGTTCAACTATTTGGTACTCGATATGACAGAGTATGATATTATCTTCGGCATGGACTGGTTGGCTAGCTTTCAGGCCAACATTGATTGCTATCGCCGCAGGGTGACATTTTGGTCACCCGAGGGAAAACAACATGTGGTGCGTACGGACAAACAAGGTAGACTACATGAAGGGTTGAGTCATCTAGTATTGAACAGTATCAGAATCAACAAGGCACCGGTGGCTGAACTTTTGGCAATAGTAAAGGACTATACGGATGTATTCCCAACAGAACTCCCTAGCTTGCCTCCCATGAGGGAGATCAATTTTGAAATCAAGGTGTACCCTGGCACTGCACTAGTGTCATTACCACACTACAGGACGGCACCAGCAGAGATGTCCAAGCTAAAGAAGCAGATTGATGAACTGCTCAGACTGGGTTGCATCCGGAACAGTACATCGGCTTGGGGAGCTCCGGTTTTATTTGTGAACAAGAAAGATGGTTCACCCTGGATGTGTGTGGATTACCGAAAACTAAAGCAGGTAACGGTTAGAAACAAGTACCCTCTACCCAGTATCGATGATTTATTTGATCAACTTAGAGGTTCCAGTCATTTCTCTAAGATTGACCTGATGTCCGGATGCCATCAAATCCGGGTTAGGGAGGAGGACATAGAAAAGACAGCATTCAGAATGCGGTATGGACTATATGAGTTTGTGGTCATGCCATTTGGACTCACCAATGCACTGGCTGTGTTCATGGATTTAATGAATAGAATCTTTTGTGCTTACTTGGACCAATTTGTCATAGTATTTATTGGTGACATTTTGATTTATTCCAAAACTCAGGAAAAACACGCTGAGCACCTGAAGATAGTTCTGGGCACTTTAAGGAAGAATAAGTTGTATGCCAAAGCCAACAAGTGTGAATTCTGGCTACCCAAGGTTAACTTCTTAGGACATGTCATATCAGCAGAAGGTATAGCCGTGGATCCGGCTAAAGTAGCTGTAGTGGAAGAATGGAAATGCGCCAAAGAATGTAACCGAGATCCGTAGCTTCTTGGGATTGCCGGGTTACTACAGGAAGTTTATCATGGACTTCTCCAAGATTGCATCTCCACTGACCTGACTCACTCAGAAAGGAGTCAAATTTGAGTGGTCAGACGTGTGCAACCGGAGATTTGAAGAGATGCAGAAGAGACTTACAACTACACCCATCTTCATTTTGCCGGAAAGAGGCAATGGTTATGAGGTAGAATGCTACGCTTCAGGAGAAGGACTCAGGTGCGTCCTCAGTCAAACTCATCGTGTGGTGGCTTATGGTTCAAGACAATTAAAAATGCATGAATACCTCTATCCTACGCATGATCTTGAACTAGCCGCAGTGGTCTTCGCTCTCAAAAGCTGGAGACATTATTTATACGGCGAGAAGTTTGAAGTGTTTTCAGATCATAAGAGCTTGAAGTACTTGTTTGATCAAAAAGAGCTCAACCTGAGGCAGCGCAGATAGATGGAATATCTTGCAGATTATGAGTCCACACTCCATTATCACCCTGGCAAGGCGAAAGAGGTGGCGGATGTCCTCAGCCATATATCACATGCATCAGTGGCATGTTTAATAAGGACAGAATGGGAGATGCTGAATATCATTCGAGAGTTCAATTTATATATCAATAACCATGTGAGTATGTACAATCTGATCATACGGTCCAACATGGTTACCAAGATTGAACAGGAACAGCGGACCGACCTGGAAGTGGAGGAGATATGGGCCAAGATGTCTTCTGGTGAAGTCATACCGGAATGGGAATTACGACCAAGACAGGGTCTTGTATTCCGAGGAAGAATATATGTACCTAAGAGCAGCAGAAAAGAGTTACTGATTGAGGCACATCAGACCAAACTCTCTATTCATCCGGGCAGCACCAAGATGTATCATGGCCTGAAAAGACATTACTGGTGGCACGGACTCAAGAAGGATGTCGCAGAATTTGTGGCTCATTGCTTAACGTGTCAGTAGGTTAAGACGGAACATCAGAAAGCCACTAGGGTTACTCAAACCCTTACCAGTGCCGGAATGGAAATGGGAGCACATCTCCATGGATTTTGTGAGAGGGTTTCCAAAGTCTTCAAAGGGCAACCATGCGATATGCGTCGTGGTAGACTGACTGACCAAGTCTGCACATTTCACTCCCATTAAGATGACAGACTCATCTGAGACTTTGGGTCGGCCGTATATCAGGGATATCATCAGATTGCCTGGTATTCCTCGGACTATTGTGTCCGACAGAGATGGTCGATTCACCGGCAGAGTATGGCAGAGCATGCAGTCGGCCATGGGAATAGACTTATTGAATAGGACAACATTCCATCCACAGACTGATGGGCAGTCTGAGAGGACAATACAAACATTCGAGGATATGCTGAGAGCATGTATGCTAGATTTCAAGGGTTGATGGGAGGATCACTTGCCGTTGGTAGAATTCTCATACAACAACAGTTACCAGGCAAGCTCCCAGATGGCTCCATTTGAGGCTTTATATGGTAGACCATGTAGATCACCTGTGTACTGGACAAAGACCAGTGAGCCTGCACTGATTAGACCTGAGTTGGTTGCAGAGACTACAGCGCAGATACAGTTGATACGACAGCACCTATTGACTACGCAAAGTCGTCAGAAGAGCTATGCTGACAAGAGGAGGAGGTTCCTTGAATTTGAAGTGGGGGACATGGTGTTTTTGAAAGTCTTGCCACAAAAGGGACACATGAGATTTGGAAGGAAAGGGAAATTGTCGCCAAGATATGTGGGACCGTTTTCATTCATAAGAAAGATGGGGGACGTGGCTTATCAATTGGCACTCCCATCACAGTTGGCATCTTTCTACGATGTGTTCCATACGTCTATGTTGAGGAAGTACAATCCTGATCCCTCTCATGTAATGAACATACAAGACATAGAGGTCCAAAGTGATGTGACATACGTCGAAAAGCCTGTCCGAGTGGTGGACACAGAACAAAGGGTATTACGGAACCGAGCAATCCAGTTTGTCAAGGTGTTATGGGATCGACATGGCATTAAGGAAGCCACATGGGAACTCGAGTCAGAAATGAGAAAAGCTCATCCTGAGCTATTTATATAAATGTTTGAAACCCTACTTCACTCGATTTTCGGGACGAAAATTTTAAAAAGAGGGTTATATTGTAACACTTTGGATTTTCAAGTTATAAATATTTACGGAATTTGCCATTTAATTTGTGAATTATTAGATATGGACCTTATATGGGAAAATGTCGGATCATTGTCCAATTAAGACCCAATGGATTGTGGAAATGGTTTCAATAAAATTAAATGGGGCTTAATTCAATTAGTAATGCATTATGTGTATAATTAATTATTATGCGCATAGAGGGAACTTGGGATAATTAGCTTGGCCATGTATATGAGATATCTAATCCATGATATGCGCATGGAGTGGAAGCCAATGAAGGATATACGTATGAGGTGTATGAAGATATGCATATCCATGAGATATGCGCATACAAGATAAGATATGTTAGAGTATCTTTTTTTTAAAAAAGGAGTCATTTCCTTGTTAGAGTAATAATAGGGAAAGTGCTAAAAGGAAGGGGCGCACGGCTATCTTCTAAAGATATTGGCCAACTGGAAGTGTTATAGAAGAGGGGCGCATGGCACCTTCTAATTAGGATTAAGTGGAGGATTTATAAAAGAAAGAGGGAAAGGGCGCACGACAATACACACAAAATCAAGAAGGTGTTCACAGCAGACTCATTCAAGGAGAGGGCAGCCAGTAAGTGAAACATCAAGAAGGAGAAGGATTGGAAGAGCAAGAACAAGCGAAGGAAAACCGGAGGAGTCGCGGAACCGGTTAGTATTTTGATGTTTTTGTCTAAAGAAAAGAACCATAGGGTTCAGCCATGGTGTATGGCCGAACCCCATGGAAGAAATTGAGGGATGAATGTTGAGGTTTTAATGGAAAGGATGGACCATAGGGTTCGGCCATGGTGCATGGCCTAACCCCATGGAAAGACATGATGGCCGAACCCTATGGAAGAAATTGAGGGATGAATGTTGAGGTTTTAATGGAAAGGATGGACCATAGGGTTCGGCCATGGTGCATGGCCGAACCCCATGGAAAGACATGGTTTAATTTATGGATTTTTATTGATGAAAACCATGGAATAATTATGTATGTTTTAAAAGGGTTTAAATGGTTTAAGAGGAGTTGATGAACCATAGGGTTCGGCCATGATGAAGGGCTGAGCCCCATGGAGGAACATTGGGTTTGTTTAATGGGTTTTTGAAGGATGAACTCCATGGAAAATTATTCATATTTTTAAAAGGTTTTACATGGAGAAATATAGAATTGGTTACATGTATTTAGATCATGGAAGATCAAGGATGAATGATTTTTAAAGAGAAGATTTTGAACCATAAGGTTCGGCCATGGTGTATGGCCGAACCCCATGGAAGATGTTATTAATTTAGAAAGTGAAGGGAACGGTTGGATTGTCTCTATGAGTGAGGTTCGGCCATGGTGTATGGCCGAACCCTACTAGGGTTTATTTTATGGAAGATGGTTATTAATATTAGAAAGTTTCTAGTTATGGATTTTTGGATAAAAAATGAAGGAACTTTGATTTATGGATTCAAGAATGGCAATTGCTATAATTGGAAAGTTAGACATCATAGGGTTCAGCCATGGTGTATGGAATCGATTATGAATCATGTTTGGATTAAGGAATCGATTATGGATCATTTTAAAGGGTTATTTGGAGTGTTATACATGTTAAAATAAGTTATGGACCTACATTGTGGACCTAGAATTAAGGAGATGAAAGATCATGGGTTTGTGGATCGAAACATGGACTTCGGCATTTGTTAATGAATGAAAGGATTGGTTATGCAATGTTAGCCATAAATGGCAATGTTGTAAATAGGTGAAAATGATGGACATAGGGTTCGGCCATGGTGTATGGCCGAACCCCATGAACTATTTGTATGGATTATTTTGGAACATAAGCCTTATGAAAATAAGCAAGGTAAATGGCTATGGATATGTATAATGGCATTGTTGTAAATATAAGTAAAAATGAAAGATCATGGGCTCGGCCATGGTGTATGGCTGAACCCCATGAGGAATGGTTTTTGGACTTAGATATGATAAGAAATCAATTGAAACATGGGTTTAATTAATTGTTGTGTAATAAGGTAATGGGATCTCACAAGGTGTGTACGATCGTGAGCGGTTACCGGATGAAAGCGCAAGGACGTGTTAGTGGTCTTTGGTAGTATTCCACCTCTTTGAATGGCTTATGTACAATGTTTCTTATCTTATTTGATGATTTTATGTTGAAAAAGATATGTTTTAAATGTGAGTTTTAATGCTATGTTTATTATATAAAATAGCATGTGTTTCATTGGCATCTCATGCATGGCATGGGGTTAAGGATATGTAACCGAAGGGGCCACACTCCGTCGGGGCATCTGAAAAACCTATGTGGGATACCTTGATGTGCTTTTCCATCAAGAAGAAACCGGAGGGGCCACACTCCGTCGGGGCGTCCAAAAGACCTATGTGGGGGTACTTATATGTACTTGTGATGGGTGACACTCATTGCATTGACATCATGACATGGCATGGTTTATATGGTTTTTGACAATATGATATTATTATTTATGTTTTGTACTAACCATGTGTTAGCCCTAATTGGAATACCTACTGGGCGTGTTGTTCTAACGCCCTACTTCTACCCTAGTGGATGATACAAGAAACAAGGAGAACGATGAAAGCGAAACGGGCCAAGCATAGGAGCTTGGATGCTTTTAATTTATATTGATTGAGTTACTTATGGACATGTAATTTGAGTAACTAGACTTCGGACATATAATAACTTAGACGGTTTGCTATGGTTGGATGTTTATTTGGATAATTATGTTATGATAAATATGATTAAGGACTTGACGTACTTTGCTATGTGAAATGGAATAGAATTAGTTTCTATTATAATTCTGCATGTTATGTTTTTAATTCCGCATGTTTATATTGTTATGTGTGAACCGTTTTCATGGACTTAGTCCATGCACACATAGGGTTGGCCAGTTAAGGGTCGGACTTTAGAAGTTCGGACTTAGCTCGCGTCGTGACGTCCCGCTCTCTATCACTCTTTGTTTATAAAAAAAAAAAAAATAGACTCTGATTTTCGGAAAGTTTAGCAAGTGAAAAAGTGCGGGGCGTTACAATATAAACAATGGCAAAGAATGTAAATATGGGTAAAAATGGAAGATCATGGGTTCGGCCATGGTGTATGGCCGAACCCCATATGGAATGTTTTGGTTATGGATTTGCATAAATGTCAAGGATGTAAATAGGTGAAAATGATGGACCATGGGTTCGGCCATGGTGTATGGCCGAACCCCATGGGGAATATTTTATGGACTTAGGTTATTATCAATGTTAAATAATTGTTGTATAAGGGATGAGATTAGTGAATCAAAGGATGAATGATCTTGCACTTAATTAAAAGATCAAAGGATTTGAAAGAGGAACCAAAACCAAGATGGTGAGGTTCGGCCATGTTGTATGGCCGAACCCCACGAAGTTGTAATTGGTGGACTAAGGGTTTTTAAAATGGTTTAGTTGGATGTGAATGGTTAAATAAAAAGAGGGACCAAATTCAAGTGGGTGAGGTTCGGCCATGGTGTATGGCCGAACCCCACAAGGATGGTTTATGGACTTATACATAATAGGAAAGCAAATGGAACATGGATTTTGATTTATGGATATGTTATAAGGTAACGGGACCTCACAAAGGGTGTACGATCGTGAGCGGTTACGGGACGAAAGCGTAAGGACACTTTAGTGGTCTTTGGTAGGATTCTACCTCTTTGAAACTATGGTTATGTAATATGGTTTAACTTCTTATTTTGATGGTTTATGTTGAAAAAATGTTATGTTTCAAATATGAGATTTTAAATGCTATGATTTGTATAATTGCATAGCATGTGGACATTTGCATCTCATGCATGGCATGGGAGGGATGATTTGTAACCGGAGATCCACACTCCGTCGGGGCATCCATAATACCATCGTGGGGGATACCTTGATGAGGAGTTTTCCATCAAGAGATAACCGGAGTCCACACTCCGTCAGGGCGTCCGTAAGATAACTGTGAGGATACCTTTATGAGGAGTTTTCCATCAAGAGGTAACCGGAGATCTACACTCCGTTGGGGCGTCCGTAATACAATCGTGGGGGATACCTTGATGAGGAGCTTCCATCAAGAGGTTACCATGTGTTTGTGATGGGTGGGACTCATTGCATATGATAGCATGGCGTGGCATTGAATCGGCATGATTACGATCTTTATTATCATGCAATGTTTCTGGTTTTTTAGCGGTATGATTGGATCTCTATTATCATACACAGTTTTAGATTCGATGCTTTATAAGTATGGTATGACTTATTATATCTGGATTTGATATATATTATATCTGGATTTTTGGAACTAACCATGTGTTAGCCTTACCTGGAATACCTACTGGGCGCGTTGTCTAACACCCTACTTCTACCCTAGTTGATGACACAGGGAATGGACGGAACAAGGAACATGATCGGAGCCAAGCTTGGGAGCTTGGATGATTAAGTTATATGTTGTTTAAGTTACTCATGGATATTGTATTTGAGAAGCTAGTAATTGGGAATGTAATAACGTAGATATATTTGCTATGGTTTGGATGGTTAATATTGGATATTCAGCTTAAGGTAATTATTATTAAGTGATGGATGTACTTTGCTATCTAAAATGGAAGGATTGTTATCCTATTGTTATTCCGCATTTATCTTTATTCCGCATGTTAACTTGAGTATGTGTGAACCATTTTCGTGGACTTAGTCCACACACACGTATGTTGGCCAGTTAAGGGTCGGGCTTTAGAAGCTCGGACTTAGCTCGCATCATGACGTCCCGCTCTCTATCATTCTTTTATTAAAAAAAAATAGACTCTGATTTTCGGAAAGTGAGTGAAAAAGGGCGGGGCATTACATTATCTATGGAAGGAAATGTAACGCCCGCCCCTTTTCACCTAAATCAGAGTCTATATTTATTTATTTATTTATTTTTTTGAAATAAAGAGTGATAAAGGGTGCAGGACGTCACGACGCGAGTCAAGTCCGAGCTTCTAAAGCCCGGCCCTTAACTGGCCTAACCCTACGTGTGCGTGGAACTAAGTCCATGAAGAACGGTTCACACGTAGAAGAAAGCTTGCGGAATATTAATAGAGACTATCCTACAAATTTTTAGATAGCAGGGAAGTGACATTCATTTAATTACTAAAATACTTCAAAATCATAATGTCCAAAATGAAATCCAAACCATAGCAAGTAATCTAATCTAAATTATTACAGTCCGACGAGCTACATTACACAAATTACATTTCCAAAATAAATCTTAAATAAACTAAGTAGCTCGCTTCCCCAAGTTCCTAAGCTTGGCTCCCTTCTCGTCCTTCGTTTCTGCCATCTCCTGCGTCATCAGCTAGGGTAGAAGTAGGGCGTTAGACAACGTGCCTAGTAGGGCTCTGAGTAGGGCTAACACATGGATTAGTGATAACAAGCACATAGGTAATCATATAATGAAAACTATAAAATGAATGCCATGCCATGGGTGTCTTATGTCATGTGTCCCACCCATCATCCATACCATCATGATGCCATATCCCCCTCGATGGAAAAACCTCATCAAGATATCCCCATGTTTGCTTCTCGGTCGCCCCGACGGAGCATGGACTCTGGTTATAGCACATCAGGCTATCCCCATGTTTGCTTCTCGGTCGCCCCGACAGAGCATGGACTCCGGTTATAGCACATCAGGCTATCCCCATGTTTGCTTCTCGGTCGCCCCGACGGAGCATGGACTCCGGTTACAGCATATCAGGCTATCCCCATGTTTATTTCTCGGTCGCCCCGACGGAGCATGGACTCCGGTTATAGCACTTCAGGCTATCCCCATGTTTGCTTCTCGGTCGCCCCGGCGGAGCATGGACTCCGGTTTCTTTATTTTCCCGCCCATGCCATGCATGAGATGTAAATGCATTATGCTATGTAATATATATAACTCATAGCCTTAATATATAATTCATAGCCTTTACATATAATGCATAACCTTAAAATATAATTCATAGCATTAACATATAATTCATAGCCTTAAAACCCATCATAACATAAATCATATAATTATCAAAAATAAATCAAGAAACCATCACACAACACATAATCCATGGCTTACAAAAAGGTAGGAATCCTACCGAATACCGACTAATGTCCCTTTACGTTTTCCGTCCGATAATCTAGTCATCGACACGTACACCGCTTGTGATGTCCGATACCTTATTACATATGAATAATCAGTCCATATTTTTAACCATTTCTAAGTCCATTTATCATACCCTAGTGGGGTTCGGCCATACCCCATGGCCGAACCTCACTAACTAGGTCTGTGGGTCCCATCTAATCCATTAATTATTTTAATCACATGAGTCTAAAAATTAGCAACCTTAGACTCCATAAATAAGAAATTAACACTATTACTTAGAGCCCTTAAATCCACAACATCCCCCATGGGGTTCGGCCATGGAATAGTTCTTGAATTTGGCCATTATTTACGGTTTTGCCACTACCCTTCCATGGTTAAGTTCTCATTTTATTTCTCCATTCTTAGGCCCATAATTGATCCATAATCTTGGATCCATTAATAACTCACCAATCATGAGATACAACCATTAAAAATCAGCCACTATCTTAACCTAATTCCATTAATTAAAGCATATACATAGACCTTAATCTTAGCCCATCAATTGGTTCACAATTGGGTCATGGGTTCGGCCCTACACCATGGCCGAACCCATGATGTCTCTTCCCTATTTTTCTTGGACCTAATCACAACATTTAGGTCACCATAAGTCCTTCCATGAGGGGTTTACATCATGCATTAAAACCATCATTCTTAATCATACTTGAGTCCATTAACTTAGCTGCATTCCCATTTATTTTTCATGGTTTCCAAAATACCTAAACCATCAAAATCTTCTCATGGGGTTCATGGTTTAATCAATACTTCCACTCCTTTAAAACATTATCTACTACACTTAAAATTCCATTTAAACTATCAACATTTTTAATCATCTTTCCATCTCTTCAACCATTAAAACCACTATTACATCACCTATAGGGTTCTGCCATACACCATGTCCGAACCCATGGTTCATGGTTCATCATTCATTGGTGACATTTAAGACCATAAAAACATTAATCTTCATCCATGGATTCCCTCATTTAAAAAAAACCTTTTACAAAATCACTAACATTTAATCATTCAAAATCTTTAAAACCATTCATCATATTCCATGGTTTCCATTCTTCAAGACCCCATTAAAATTCTTAATCACCTACCATGGTTCCTTCAAAAATCACATCTTCATACTTAAATAAACTTTAATCCATAATGTCCTTAATGCATCCTTCATTTTTTTTTTTTGACCTAATTTAACCATTAGAGTTTATCCATTTTTCATCCTTTCATTGGATGGATTTGAGATCCAAGGCCCATGATATTTTGGCCACCCTTAAATCCATGAAATGGACCCCAAATCTTAAACCTTAAAAATCTAACCTCTTGTTTAGAAATACCTACAAATTCGACGGCTCCTCCGGTTTTTCTTTCTCCTCTTGGATTCCTTGGCCTTCTTTCTTCTTCTTCTCCTTTGTTGGTCGGCCAAGATGTGCTTGATCAAATGAAAAACTCCAATGTTTGGTTCGGCCAATGATGGAGTGTGTTTAAGAGAAAGAGAGAGAGGGAGAGGATGGGGAAAGGATGCCTCAAGCTTTGGTCTTTAGGTGAAGGGTCCAAGCTTGATCTCCTTTCTTCTCTTCTTCTCTTCTAAGTTTTCTTCTTCTTTTCTCTTTGGTGTGGGACGGTAATGAGAGGGAGAGAGTGAAATGAGAGTGGAATGGAAAGATGAGATGAAAACCCATCTCATCCCCTTGGTTGCTTAAGTTACACTCTACCATTAATTCTCCCACCAACCAACATGGGCTAATGTGCTTAGTGGTGGTAGGTGGGATAAAACCACCACTTAAGCCAACGGTTTTGGCCTCTTAAGATGGAGTGGTTTGGTCTTCCATTTGACCATTTGACCAACTTTTGGCTAGTTTAATTATTTAATTAATTAGATAATTAACTTAGGTTAATTAATTCCCACTTAACCTAATTCCATTTTCTTAAATTCCCTCCATGTATCCACCCATGGTTGATCAATTCAACCATGGTGGCCGGCCCCACCAATCCTTGGTCCACACCCCACCTCACTTGGTGAAGTGGAGGTGGGTCCCAATCGGCCGTGTCACCTTGGTCTAATTAAAATTAACTTAGGTGATTTAAATCCATTCAATCCATTCCCACTTATTGGATCACCATTGGGCCCATGGCCCAATTACATTCACCTCCTACCCATTTACCTTAGAGCTTAAATTATCTTGACCCATTGGGTCCCAAATGGGTATTGGGCCCAATTTGACCACCCTTGGCCCAATTAACTAACATTGACCATTTAAATGAGTTTCATCCAACCCATGGTCCATTGGACCATACTTGGGCCTTTGCCCCAAATTTTGATCCACTTAACATCTATTCCATCAAAATTTCCAATTTTCATCATTAAAATAAATAATAGCCACATATATATTGATTTAAAAATTCCAGGCTATTACAGGAAATGATGGCTAAGATGGGAATATGATGAAAATGAAGGACCATGGGTTCAGCCATGTTGTATGGCAAAACCCCATGGATAATATTTTATGTACTTAGGTTGTTTTTATTAGGTTAAATGATTAACTATGATTAAGAAAATAAAAGAATGAATGAGGATTGACTTGCACGGTTTAAAATAAGAAGGAGTAAAAGAAGGTGGTCAAAAATCAAAAGAGTGAGGTTCGGCCATGTTGTATGGCCGAACCCCACTAATGAGTTTGTTATGGACTTAAAACATTTTCAGCCCTAAGGTATGGCCGAAACCCCTTTGGGGGTCTTAATTGGGCTAATGACTATAATCATAGGTGGAAATGAACATCAATGATGGGAATCAAATGGGTCATAGTTTTAATCTATTTATGTTTAATAAGGTAATGGGATTTCACAAACGGGCGTACAATCGGCTTGACGTGATCGGTGACCGGTTTTTGGACAAAAACGCAAGGACACGATATTTGGACGTTGGTAGGATTCCTACCTCATTGATACACTTGGATCTATGTATATGAATAGTTGTTTTAACTTCATGTTTTGATGATTTATTTTGGTATCAAAGTGCTATGCTTTAATAATGAGATTTCTATTATGAAATGGCATGTGTACACTTACATCTCATGCATGGCATGGGAGGGATCACATGAGGGGAGTCCACGCTCCATTCAGATAGCCGGTAAACAAACGTGGGGAGGAATCCGCACTGATTCCAGATATGATGTTTGAAATGAAAAGAGGAGTCCACGCTCAGTTCGGTGAGACCGATAAGGCATACGTGGGGAGTCATGACAATACCTTGATGTGGCTTGTACATCAAAAGAAATACTATGTGATTGTGATATGGTTGATGGGTGAGACTCATGGCATATGACACCCATGGTATGGCATTGACTTGCATGGTTTTGACATTATACATTTATCTATGTGATTTTTATACCAATCCATGTGTTTGACCCTACTCGGAGTACCTACTGGGTGCGTTGTCTAACACCCTACTTCTACCTTAGATGATGACACAGGGAATGGACGGAGCGAAGGACATGAATGGAGCCAAGCTTAGGAGCTTGGAAGATTTAGATTTATTTTATTTAAGTTTTTATTTTGGACATGTAATTTGAGTAATTAGCATTTTGGGACTGTAATAACTTAGGCTATTTGCTATGGTTTGGATTTTAAGTTTGGACATTTTAACTTAAGATGATTATTATTAAGTGATGGTCTTCCTTGCTATTTAAAATTGGATAGGATAGTAACTCTATTATAATTCCGCATGTTTAGCCTCATTAAGTGTGAATCGTTTTAGTGGACTTATTCCACACACACGTATGGTTGGCCAGTTAAGGGCCGGGTTTTGGAAGCTCGGACTTAGCTCGCGTCGTGATGTCCCGCTCTCTCTCACTCTTTATTTAAAAAAAAAATAGACTCTGATTTTCGGGGAGTAAAAAAGGGCAGGGCGTTACACTTCTAAGCCTAGGGAAGGTATTCTCTAAGGTGTTCGGTACCACCTAAAGACATCTATAGCCAATTACCTTTGTGATTGCCATACACAGTGATGATGAACCCACACTTGATCCTCCAATGCTTGAGTTCTTGATTCAATCTTCACCACTTGAGTCTTCATCATTGCTTCAATATTCCAAGACAATGCTTCACGTAAGTCATGGAATTGACAAATAGGTGACTCGGCAAAATCCAAGGCACTAACAATCTCCCCCTTTGTCAATTTCCATGACAAAACACCTAAAAGCTAATGAATATAGTGTAACACCTCGGATTTTCAATTTATTATTTTTATAAAATTATCCATTTTCAATTGTGAATTTTAGATTTGATCTCATATGGATAAGGAATTGGGCCATGACCCAATTAGGACCCAATTAAATTATGGCATTGGTTTTATCAAAAATTAAATGGGATAGTGCTTGGCCGAATTTTGAATGTGAAATCCATAGTTATGCGCATGAGAGATATGTGGGATTTTAAATCCACAATGATATGCTAGAATATTTTAAAAATGGATGAGATATCTATGAAATAATTAAAAGATTATCATGGCCGAAATTTGGATATTAAATCTATATATTATGCGAATGGATTTGTAGCCAAGGGAACTATCTAATTTTAAATAGAGATAGAATTAAGGGAAGGTCTTAAATTAAACAAGGGAGGTCGGCAATGGCCATCTATAGCAAGGGGGCGCACGGCCTAAGGGGGGCAAGGTTTATTTTAAGTGCCTTCTAAATATGGACTAAGGAGAGCTTAATAAAAGGAGAGACCCAAGGGGGTGCACGGTTTTTACAACTCCATACTCGAACTCTCCCTCTCTCTCTCGATCTCTCATTATCTCTCACGGCAAGAGTAAGGAGAAGAAGAAGTAACCAGCAAAGGGAAGGAAGAATATTGGAGAAGAAAGGAGAAGGATTGGAAGAACAAGGAAAGCAATTGGAAAAAGGTTGGTACTCTTTTTTGATAAAATTATTTTGAAATAAAGAACCATAGGGTTCGGCCATGATGTTTGGCCGAACCCCATGGAAAAAGATAGGAGATTAGTTTAATGATTTAAATGGAAAAAAAGAACCATAGGGTTCAGCCTTAGTGCATGGCCGAACCCCATGGAAAGACTTGATTTAATTATTGGGTTTTAAGATTGAAAACCATGGAGAGATTTGATTTATTCATTGGGTTTATGTTCTTAGATTTTAGATCATAGAAACTTTTGATGGTTGTCAGTTTTAGATTCAAGAAGATAATGAAAGAATATGGAAATATGGGTCGGCTATGGTATGGCCGAACCATGATGTTATTATGGTTAAGTTGTTGGATCTAAAGTAATGAAAGGAAGAGGTGAGGTTCGGCCATGGTGTATGGCCGAACCCCACCAAACATTTTTATGGATTGGTGGTCAATTTTGATTGGATCTAAACCAATGGCCAAGATCATGAACCATAGGGTTCGGCCATGGTGTATGGCCGAACCCCATGGGGTAATTTTGGAAGGTAGATGGATTTGGATGGCTAAAATTAGAAAGGTTCTAATTTTGGAAAGAAGGTTGCTAAAATTAGAAAGCTTCCATGTATGGAAAGGGTGGCTAAACTGGAAAGCACTCCAATTTTGGAAAGGAGCTTTCTAATCTAAGAAACTATCCAATTATGGAAAGGGGAATTTATTTATGGAAACCTTCCAAGAATAGAAGGTGGAGTTTAATTAAGGAAACCTTCCAATTATGGAAGGTGTTTGCTAACTATGGAAGGGTGGAGATTATGTTGGAAACATCAAATTATGGGAAGTAATGTGAATGGAAAAATTGGATATCATGGGTTCGGCCATGCATGAATTAAATCTATAGTTTAGGTTTATGTATAATTGAATCAAGGGGGATGGATGGTATGAATTTAATGGCATAATTGGAAATTATACACCATAGGGTTCGGCCATGGTGTATGGCCGAACCCCATGGTCCGAATTAAGGGATCAAATGGTATTTTAAGGCATGGTTAAGGGTTGATTTATGAATCAAATTATAAACCTATGTTAGGAGTTATGTTTTGTGTATTTTTTTTAAAAAAAGGAAGGATACAAACATGTGTTATGAATTATTGAGGAAGGTAGTGGCAAAATGGTAATTACATGCCAAAGTGGAGGATCATGGGTTCGGCCATGGTGTATGGCCGAACCCCATGAGTGGTGTTTGATGGACTTATTTGGTTAAAGTATTAATACAAGGTTTAAGTATGGTAAATTTAAATGAATGAGGGAACAATGGCATTATTGTAATTATGGACAAAAATGGTAGACCATGGGTTCGGCCATGGTGTTTGGCCGAACCACATGGGGTCTTGTATATGGACTTAGAACCTTGTAATTAAGTGGGACTAGGTGTTGATTTATCATTATGTTATAAGGTAACGGGATCTCGCAAGCGGTACGCGATCAGTGATCGAATCTTGGACGGAAATGCAAGGACTGGTGAACGGTCTTTGGTAGAATTCCACCTCTTTGAAACCATGGTCTATGTACTTTGTTTTACTTTATGTTTGATGAAAATATGTTTCAAAGGGATATGCTTTAAAATGTGATTTTAAATGCTATGTTTCAATTGTTTAAATAGCAAGGATTAATTATGTTTCAAAATGTGATTTAAAGTGCTATGTTTATGTTATTAAAATAGCATGTGTTTCATTGGCATTTCATGTATGGCATGGGGTAGAGGATTTATAACCGGAGGGGTCACACTCCGTCGGGGCATCCAAAAAACCTATGTGCAGTACCTTGATGTGCTTTTCCATCAGGAAGAAACCAGAGGGTCCACACTCCGCCGGGGCGTCCGGAAGACCTATGTGGTGGGTTCATTATGTGCATGTGATGGGTGGTACTCATTGCGTAATTGTCATCATTGCATGGCATGGATTTTACCTGGTTTTATATATTATGTTATAATATATACTTTCTACTAACCATGTGTTAGCCGTAACTGGAATACCTACTGGGCGCGTTGTTTTAACGCCCTACTTCTACCCTACTTGATGATACAGGTATTCAGGGGAACGATGAATGTAAGACGGACCAGGCATAGGAGCTTGGAGGATTTATTTTATATGTTTTGAATAAAGTTACTCATGAACTTGTATTTGAGTATTTGGATTTTGGAATGTAATAACTTAGATGGTCGGATGTTTAGTTTGATGATTATGACGTACTTTGCTATCTGAATGGAATAGAACTTGGTTCTATTATGATTCCGCATTTTGATGTTATGATTCCGCATGTTATGATATTTCATTCCGTATCTTGAGATTGCAATGTGTGAACCATTTTATTGGACTGAGTCCATACACACATAGGGTTGGCCAGTTAAGGGTCGGACTTTCGAAGTTCGGACTTAGCTAGCGTTGTGACGTCCCGTGCTCTATCACTCTACTCTGTTATAAAAAAAAAAATTAGACTCTGAATTTACGGAAAAAAACGAGTGAAAAAGGGCGGGGCGTTACATATAGACTCAATGACTTAGCCCAACCCAATATACATCATTTGAATACAAAGATCCAACAGTTATAAGTACATATTCAAATGAAAAGACTCTAGACTCTATGCTTCGACTCTTTCTTGTTTTGCTCAGCTTGCTCCCCCTCAAGGTGTGCCAATGTACCTGTACACACAAACAATGCAAGTAATGGTGGAAGCATAGAAGTCTCCCCCTCAAATGTTAGTCCATAAGCACATAGTGCTCCCCCATAACACATGGACTAAACCCCATCTTAGTCTTGATTAATCTCCTGCTTAATCAAAGACTATTCTCCCTTAAAGATCTTCTCTCCCTAAGTTCTTTAAGCTTCACCTCCAAAGCTTACATCAAGCTTCTAATCATTCTCCCCCTTAACACAAGTTTTTTTTCAAGCTTCAAAACTCCTCCTCCTTTTTGTCATATATTGACAAAGGGTATTAAGCCCAAATATACGAAATTTAGTGCTCCAACAAGTCCCAATTGTTGGACTTAGAATGATGGAGAAGGAGGGGCCACATGCTTTTTAAAAGATATACCAGTTTTGAGACAACATTTATGTATGCCATGAGGAGGGAATCACTCTTAAAAGAAATATTCCATTAATGAACATATGAGTGAACACAATCATGAACTAAATGAACTACACACCAATTTGAGCACATAGTTCATGAAAACAAGGTGATGTAAACATATATACCTATGGGCACAATGCATCTAACACACTAAGTTCATTCAACAACACATACACCAATGAGACACAATGAATGAAAAACACCTATCCTTGGAACACCATTATGCATTTGAAAGATGGAGGCTGATTTCTTCCCATACAACATTCCAAGGCATGCTCTCCATTGTACAAAAATTTGAGAGCACAATGCACCTAGTTCATCAACATTTGGACCAAAAACCCATTTTGACTTTCACAATGCCAATCAATCCAGATTTTGGCATAACCCATATTTTCTCTTTGAAACCCAAGCCTCTATGGTGCATACACTAGGTTGCATTCAATCCTTATTTGACATATCCCAAGACACATGTGAAGGATTAAACCATGAATGCAATCCAAAAACAGTTTTGAAGAAAAAATAATATACCTCATTTGAACATTTCTCCAAAAACACATTTCCAATGTCTAAAGATTTTCCAAGATAGTGCATTATCAAGACATGGAAATAGCATAATACATCCCTATAAGATTTGCAAATTGAGAGATGAGAGTGTGTGCCTGTGATGCATGTAAGTCCACAAGGCAACTAGTTTTGCAATATAACTTTTGAATACCAATGTAAGCGAGTACATTCAAACAGATTTTTGTGCCATTTGATGATTCTAACACATGCACAAAAACAAGGATCATAGATCAAATTTTCTTGAGATTTTGATCCAATCCAATCAAATAACCTTGGGCCTTATAATCTACCATTTAAAAATCCACTGCCCACGTGTGACGTCATATGCTAACGCATTCAAGGTTTAGCAAAAACTTAGTGCTTATGAACCGAAATCATTCCTCATAATGTATACCAATAATGAGTATAGGAATGAAGACCAAGCACACAACCATACATTCATTTCATAAATGATATACCAACAAAAGGTATGGAAATGAAGTATGAATACATATGGCATACACAAATATACATTAAGTATAAAATTCTCATGATATGCCAGAACCAACAAACACTTGCAAAAACATTTTCAATTTGCACCAAGATACACCCACATTAGATCAAGAAAGGTGCAAAAGAAATGATCTCCAAGTATAGCATACAATTGTTTGCCAAACACCGGATTAGCTCCATGTTTTTTATTAACTTTATCATTCAATTACAAATACTCCAATGAAGGTCAATGTTAGAATTGAATGATACATGAATGGATTACCAATTAAGAACATTTGATCACACATTGATCAACAAACACCATTCACCAGCATGGAGCAAGTTCCATTCCACAAGAGATTCACAAAAATTTCAGTTCATCGAAGGAAACAAACATTTGTATGTGCACATGATCATCTCACACATAAGATTCTACCAACATAGTATAGAGCTGAAAACACATGGCATATAAAATTATGATTCTACCAATAGGAACATATATGCCACAAAAGTATCTTTCATAGATTTCAATCCAACAATCAAACAAGAACATGGAATGAAGGGAAGATACCAAAGGTGATTCCAAAGAAAGCATCAAATGTGATACCAACAATGGTAGCCCTTCACCATTTGAGAAAACGTTGTGGGACTAGGAATCTAAGTCCACAACTCTATGACCCTTCAAGCATGATGAACACTATAGTCAGGAAAAGTGAAATCAAGTTCTTTCAAGAGGTCAAATGTGTCATGCCACAACACTTGGTCGTTTGAGCTCACTTATACGAAGTTTGAGTTCAACTACAATTGGTGTAGAGATACACAAATTCAGTTTTCTTATACCAATGTAGGGCATGGGTAAGGTCCTATCCCTTTGGGATCCATACAAATTTTAAATCTAGACATTTCCTCTCAAATCTTTGAACTTTGGGCAATTTGATTCTACCATCTCGAACGTTTGACCCAAATTCATTTAATTGAGACAAGACTTTCCTTCTCATATTTCTAACCATACTATGAGGAGATCCTGGTCTATCCCTTTTAGATCGGCCAATGAAGGGATGATGTAAAGTGTGAGGTGAAAAGTGTTTCCTAGGAACATTCACAAATTGATTTACCTTTTTCTTCTTTGCATAGTGTGAATTCCCAATCACCTCATTTTTTTCTCTTCCTTGCTCCTTGAGGAAGACTATCAACCACTTTTGATTTAACCAGCATTCTCCTTACCTTGCACTCATGCTTGAAATGCCCGGTTAAACCACAATAGAAACATTTTACTATAGAAGTGTGTGTGGTGTGGGATCTTCCTAGTATGGATTGGTTCATGGGTCTCTTAAGGTTTGATTAAGAATTACCAAAACCATGCCAATCATTATGAGGCTTACCCAAAATGGATTCTTCCAATTTTTTATTTCTTTGGGTAACCATGTCTTAAAATTCTTAATATTCTTATCTCCAATACATTTTCCAACTTCCATGATCTTCAAGTTTTCATTTTAAAAAACTTTTAGTTTTTCTTGAAGCAAATTTTGATTTTCTCTCAAATTCACAATTTCATCATTTGCATTTTTCAAATTTGATGAGACAAGATCATTTCCTGTAATAACCCGAATTTTTGATAAATATATATATTGGCATTTATTCATTTTAAATTGAAGTTTGATGTAATAAAATGCCAAATGGACCAAATTTTGGGACAATGGCCCAAGGATGGCCCAATTGGGCCACGGGTTGGATGAAATCCATTAAATGGGTCAATGAGAACTAATCGGGTCAACGATGGTCAAAGTGGGCCCGATAGCCATGTGGGGCCCAATGGATCAAAATCGGTTCAAATCCTAAGGTAAGTGGAAAATGAGGGAATCTAATTGGGCCATGGGCCCAATGGTTACCCAATAAACCTTGAATTGAAATTGATACATGTAATTGGTCAATTTGGGTCAAAGAGCCATGTGGGACCCAATGGGCCAAGGTAACTAAGCCCTAAGATAAATGGGTAAGACAAGAATCAAATTGGGCCATGGGCCCAATGATGATCCAATAAAAAGGATATAATTAATAAAATTTAAATCACCTAAATTAGGTGATAAATGGACCAATGCAACATGGCCAATGGGGCCCACCTCCACCTCACCCATTGAAGTGGCGTGTGGACCCAAGAGTAGTGGGGCCGACCACCATGGTTGACTTAGTCAACCATGGGTGGATCATAGAGGGAAATTAATGGGATTAAATTAAATAGAAAGTGATTAATTAAATTAATCAAGGGATCAAGGTGATCTAAGTTAATCAACCTAAGATTAAAATGGTCAAATGGTTAAGTGGTCAAAACCACTCCTACAAACACAAACCACCTCAAGAAAACACAAATTAAAACCATGGGCTTGAATGGTGGTTGGATCTCAACCACCACCACCAAAGTCAAGCCAACCCATGCTTGGTTGGTGAGAAAGTTAATGCTTGAGTGAAGACCACTCCAACCACCTCCATCTCATTTCAAACTACCCATTTGACTCTAGCCCTCCACACACACAAGGAAATTCGTTTTTCACCTTGCAAGGAGAAAGTGAAGAAAACTTAGAAGAAAAAAAGAAGAGAAGAAGAGAAGAAAAGAGGTGGAATATTGGATTCAACTCTTGAAGATCAAGAATTACCATTCTTCATCATCTCCCACTCTTCCCCTCTCTCTAAACCTAACACTATCTTAGCCAATCCAAGCATGTCCCACCATTGATCAAGCTCATCTAGCCGATCATCAAGAAGAGAAAGAAGGAGAAAGGGCTAAGGAAAACGAAGAAGAAAGGAGGCCAAAGAGGTTGATGGGAGCGACAAAGACCGGAGGAGTCGTCGGGCGGTATGATTTCTTTAAACAAAGATTTTATTTTAGGAATATAAAATCCATTTCTTAGACTAAATGTGGCCAAAAACGTGGTGGGCCATGGATCTAAGATCCATCAAAAGATAAGATAAGAAATGGATAAAAATGGAGGAATGGATTAAGAAATGGAAGAATGGAATTTCTAAATAGAATTTTTAAGTCTTTATTAAGCATAGGAAAATGGAAATTTTGATGGATTGGATGGACCTTAGGGTTCGGCCATGTAGCATGGCCGAACCCCATGGTAAATGGTGATGAATTTATTAAGATGTTAAGGTTTGAAAATGATGGAGAATGGTTAGGGTTTCAAGGGTTAAATGTAGGCAAATTTTTGGAAAAAGTTTTATGATGAAATCCATGGATGATGTTTTAGAATTTTTTTGGAACTATGGTGATGGTTAATTATTTTTATAAGAATAGAAAGATGGAAAATGATGGAGAAAATAATAGTTGCAAATGGATTCCCAAAGTGTATGATATAAGTTTAAATGGACCAAATGAATGATATTATTGATTTTAAATGGAATTTTTTTTAACAAAGAAAAATCATGGACAAATATTCATAGAACTTTGGTCTTAAATGGTTCTAAGAAAGGTGGGCCATGAACCATGGGTTCGGCCATGGTACATGGCCGAACCCTATGGTAATGGTATGGGATTTTTAGACATGGAAAATAATGTGGAGGAATGGGAATTTGAATAGATGGGTAAGTATGATATATGGTAATTTTTTTTATGATGGAAAAGTATTGAAAATGGTTAAGAAAAATGGATGGATTGTATGGATGGTTCAAGTATGATATGTGATGTTGGTGATTTAAATGGATGATTTAATTTTCATTGGAGGTATGTTTAAATGGGTAATTAAAACCAAGAAAAATGGGGAAAGAAACATCATGGGTTCGGCCATGGTGTATGGCCGAACCCATGACCCAAATTTTGATCAATTTTAGGCTAAGGTTAAATGCATGCATCAATGCTTAGGAGTTTGATTTAAAGGGCCAAAATGATTTAAGTTTTTGTGATTTTAAATTGGATTATTTTGGGACAAAACTTAGTCTTTGAAAATGGTATCCATAAAGGTGAACCTTAGGGTAGTGATTAGTGGCTTTAATAAATGGAAAATAATGTAGAAGAATACTAGATTTTGATGGATTTATAAAAATGATATGTGGGCCACACCTTAGGCCAAAATGTGGAATTAGGTGTGGGAGTAATTATTTTTCAAAATTAAATATTAGGTGGCTGATTTTATGATGTAAGGTCATGATTGAATGGACCTAAGTATGAATGAATCTTGGACTTAGAATGCACATAAATGAATGGATGATTTACCATGGAAGGAGAGTGGCAAAACCGTAATTTGTGGCCACATTGAAGGACCATGGGTTTGACCATGGTACATGGCCAAACCCTATGGGGGTTGGACATGAAAATGGAAATATTATGAATGGTTAAGTAAAGCGATTAGTTGCTGCGTTTTAGGCTCGCAAATCGGAATTTTAAATTTGGCCAAAATTGGATCTATGTATGAGTCTAGAACCAATGGATAATGGGCTAAGTTAGGGACTTAATCATAGACGATGTATGGACTAATTCGGTAAATGTAATAAGGTATTGGGCGTCGCAAACGGTACGCGATCGGCGACCGGATTATCGAACGGGAAGCATAACGGAACGCGACACGGTATTCGGTAGGATTCCTACCTCTTTGTAAGCAATGGATATGTGATGGTGTTTTAAATTATTTTGATTTGGCTTATGATGGATTTATGAGTATGATTTATCTTATGATGAATTTTAAATTATGAAGCATATGGTTTATATTTTAATATTATGCATTATATGACTATGTATGATATGTCAAGTATATGGGATACATATATATTACATAGCATAATGCACTACATCTCATGCATGGCATGGGCAGAAAAAAATAAATAAACCGGAGTCCATGCTCCGTCGGGGCGACCGAGAATCAGACATGGGGATTGCCTGAGGGTTATAACCGGAGTCCATGCTCCGTCGGGGCGACCGAGAATCAGACATGGGGATAGCCTGAGGGCTATAACCGGAGTCCATGCTCCGTCGGGGCGACCGAGAAGCAAACATGGGGAACAGGATATTGTATGATCATACGGATAATGGGTGGGACACATGACATAAGCACCCATGACATAGCATTCATCACATACTTATTTTGTTGTATTTTATGTTATCGATATGTGTGTATCACTAATCCATGTGCTAGCCCTACTCGGAGTCCTACTGGGCGCGTTGACTAACGCCCTACTCCTACCCTAGCTGATGACGCAGGAGAGGCAGGAAGCGGTGGACATACCGGAGGCCAAGCTTAGGAGCTTGGAAAGCGCAGTCTTAGTTTATATTATATTCTACATTTTGGTGATGTAATTTTAAAGTAGCTTAGCTTGTCGGGTTGTATAATCTTACATTTCCTGCGATGGTTTGGACGTTACTTATGGATGATGCATTTTGTGATACAATCATGAACGTAGGGGCATTTTGGTAAATTCAATGTTATATCTTCCCTTCTATCTAAAAACCGGTAGGATAGACTCTATTACCATGTTCCGCAATAACTATAATCCGCGAGCTTACTTCCCACGCGTGAATCATTCTCGTGGACTTAGTTCCGCGCACGCGTGGGGTTGGCCAGTTAAGGGTCGGGCTTTAGAAGCTCGAACTTAACTCGCGTCGTGGCGTCCGCGCCCTCTCTCACTCTTCTATTTAAAAAAAATATATATATATACTCTGATTTTCGGAAAACGGGTGAAAAAGGGCGGGGCGTTACATTTCCCATATCAACACGTTGAAGTTAGCTAGAGAGTTTGGCATTCTCAATTTTTACCGTTTTAAGAGCCTTTGCCAATCTCAAACTCTCAAATTATAGGGGACTATAGGATTCTTGGAGGTCATCATCTTCCTCATCAAGATCCTCAACACTATCCTCATCTTCACTTGAGGATCCCTCTTGGTTGGGTAGAATGAAGGCAATAACACATTTCAAATTTTCATCTCTCTCATGATTCTCCAATTTATTATGAGAGGTGGAGCCTTCCATTGAACTATCCAAAGATGTGCAAAATTTTTCAATAGACTCATCTTGGATAGAGGTCCAATCATCTTCATCATGGGATACAAGTCATTTCTCTATTTTTGTTTTCAAATAAGAGTAAACAAACAATAGAGAATAGTGAGCAAGTTGATCCTAGGCTTGATTCTCTCTCTATATATCTCAATCAAATGGTTGATTGGTAAATAATTCACCAAGGTAAGGACTTATAGAGAGGATATGATCACACAAATGATTTACCAAGTGTATAATGTGTGAATGAGAGAGGTTTGGGATCTTTGGGATTGCCTTGAGATTTTTTAAGTTGAAGGGTCCAATCAATACCTCCAAAATCCGGAGTTTAAATAAGCATCCCGAAGATTTTCTAAGTCCCAGTCACCGAGGGTTGTTATGGTCTAGAGGTCGGTGTATAAAAATGACCATTGGAATATGACTGTTGAGAGTTGAGTGCATTTACAACTAATATAAATCGTACGCACTCGACAGGTCTGTATCCACAAGGGATCAGTCCTGGGTTCACCGACAGATCGTGATCCCACGAGAGTCTCTGTCTGAGGAGAAGTGAAAAAGACAGTGTTTTGGCAGTCAAAATGAGTCTTTTTCACACCGATAGGTCGTTCCACCGAGGGGTCAGTCTTGGGTCCACCGATGGGTCATGATCCACTGACGGGTCGGTCCTGGGTTTTCCAGCAAAACTATCTTTCACTAAAATGGCCATATATTGGGCTTCCGAACTCCGTTTTGAATGTTCTTTGGCTCTATGAAAAGCTCTTTCAAAGCTCTATCCAATCATGGGTGGTTGAAAGATTCTCCCAAGACATGACATCTTCACACTCAACATTTTTCCAAGATTTGTTCATGGATGCTCCAAGTCCTTGGTCCATTTTTTCTAAGCTTACATATGTTTTACTAATGTGAGTTCTAAGCCTGGGGAAGGTCTTCTCTAAGTTGTTGGGTACCACTTAAAGACATCTATGACCAATTACCTTTGTGATTGCCATATACAATGATGATGAATCCGCACTTGATCCTCCAATGCTTGAGTTCTTGATTCAATCTTCACCACTTGAGACTTGATCACTGCTTCAATCTTCCAAGACAATGCTTCACCCAAGTCATGGAATTGACAAATAGGTGACTCGGCAAGCCGAGGCACTAACAGGTGCTAAACAATACATATTTTGTACTCCCCCAAACACCAAGGATGTGTGCAACATCACTGGCTGATCCCTATCTCCCTAACATGCCAATACAAAACCAACTCATTCAAACGTGCATGTTAGTCTATTTAACAAAAACCATGTTAACAATAGAAAAGAGATAAAATGCATTCAAACACAGCAGTACGCACATCAAACCATAGCAAACCATATCATATCATTGATAATCAAAATGTGTAGTACATATGGTTTTGGACGGGGCAACATGGATGCTTAGATAAAATACCAAAAATATACAGTTTTTTAGATCAAGCAAAATGAGAAAAACTATCCTAAGCAGAGCCATCCTGAGGAGGTGATGGAGGAGAAGGGGATAGAGAATTTGGAACTGTGCTATCAGATCTGGTAGAGGAGGACATAGCAGCGACTAGTTCCTGGACAGACATCCTGATGTCATCTAGACTTCTTTCAAGGTAATCTATTCTCCTTTCAAGTGTGAAGACCCTCCTGGCCAGATTGACATTCTCTTGAGATTGATATTGGTATTCTTCTTTTTCCTTAGTGTCTCTCCAAAAGTCCTCAGAACGATGACTTTCTTCCTCACTGCTCCCATCAAGGATAATGACATGGTCTTCGTTTCTAGTTCTAAGACCATTCTCCTCTTTTGCATCTTCTCTCCTTCCCTCACGACGTTCTTCGACAAAGATGACATCTTCGTCAATGATGGGTCTTCTTCAACCTCTAGTTGGTTTTTCTCGTGAGAATTGGTTTCTGGTCTATGGGAAGAGAACTTACTGGCTTGAACAGAAGTAGGATTTCCAGAGCTAGGGCCAAGACAAGATCGAAAGGCTGATCTTTTGGTACTTTTGGGCCACTGACTGGTTTCTCCTCGTTCTTCAAAGGTCTGAGAGCGTGACCTGGCTGCCATCTTTCTGGGCATGGTTTTTCCAAGAGAAGATCCTCAAATAGTGGCTTGGAGGTGGATGAGATGAAGAGTGAGCCTAAACTGATCTAAGAAAGTCACAAAACCGTGATTTTCAGGCTTCTAGAGACGGGAGGAACAAAAACCCTATGGTTTTCTGGCGAGAAATCACTCCGAGAGGTCCTATTGACTGGTCTAAGACACGAGAGGCGAAAGGGAGATCACCAGGCCTTCGCGGGAGAGGAGACAACAAATTCGAATGAATTGTCGTTTTCTCAGAAAGGGTCCCTTTTAATTTAAACATTCTATCACACCGACATGTTGTTTCATCGACAGGTCGAACCTTTCGACAATTTTCACCCTTTTCAACAATGTTCGATTTAGTACAATACCGACATGTCTGTCACACCGACTCGTCTATTCACCGACATGTCGACTATATAGAGAGGTTTAGATAGCAGAGCAATCATCCCTAATTTGTGCAACTTGATGAAATCCTATTCTAAACACGACATACACATATTTATTCCAATATGATAAAACACAGATATGCCAAAAATAATTCATCAATTCATAAAAACATGCACAAGATCAAAATTTACATTCCAAAACACATAAAGTTCAAAATACTTTCAATGGAATGTATGGCTTTCCAATTAGAATATGTACTATCGCCAGGAAGAGTACATTTTAGACTTGTAGTTGGCCAATTTTTCTCTCCTCATATCACAACACTTTTCTACTATGTGAACTCACATGGTCTCTTGTGAGTCCATTTGTAGTGGTCTAAGATATGGAAGTGAATCTTAAACTAAAACAAAACATGAATGGTGGTCTATCTCCTAGGTACAAAGATTGTGGCATATGGTGTTGCATATACACCCCTACGATCTTACATTTGATGACTAAACTTGGGATCCTTCAACTCTTTTAAGACATAATTCAGCTGTCTCAACAAAGAGTCTTGCCTTGTGTCCACTTTCTTTGGGTTTGTTTTAAGGTTAGGTGTTGGTGGATGTCTTTTATTCATTCGCTTTACTGGATTGTGCCTTTTAACTTGTGCTTGCCTTCCCAAGTGTCTCTTCCAATGGTAGCAATTTCTTTTGAAATGTCCAACCTTGTGACAGAAATAACACTTTCCCGTTGAAGGGTGATAGACACTTGTTTTTCCAAACACCTGATGGTTCATAGGTTCTTTGGTGGATGATGCACCAAGACCAGACCTATCACCATATTGTTTACCCGAACCTAGGAGCCTTTTAAGTCTTTCATCTCATTGGGTAAACTTCTTTTGGAATTTTTCTTTATGAATTTTTAATTCCTTAACTTCCAAAGATAATTTTTTAACATCCTCTTTGAAAAGGTTATTGTGATGCCGAGGATTCTCGACATCCTTGCAGTGAATACTTATCTCTTCTTGGAGGTTTTTATTACTCTCTTTTATGTTTGAGTTTTCGTTGTCAAAGAGTTCCAACTTAGAGGTTAGGAGAGATTTTTCCGTTTTTAAATCCTCCACTTGATTAGAGAGGTTTAGGTTTTCATTTTTAACCTTGTCTAATTTCTTTGCCAACCTCTCACTTTCAAGGAACAGGGCACTGTAGGAGGCTTGAAGATTTTCATCATCTTCACTCTCATCATCCTCCGTTAGAACTGTGGGATTTTCTTGATCACCAATGATTGAGGCTATGAGACCTTTTGATACATCAACTTTTCTTTGAGTCTCTTTATCGAAATCACTCTCTGATTCAGAGGTTTCCACATGGGTCACACCCACATTCATAGTTTTCTTAATTTTATTTGAGGGGCATTAGTTTGTGAAGTGTCTTCTCCCCCCCTAATTATAACAAGTTTGCTCATTGGAAACCTCTCTCTCTCCTTCTCTTTCCCTCTAATTTCTTCTTGCCTTTTAGGGTATCTTTTACTTGATTCACCCTTTCCCATTCTTCTCAAGTTGTTTTTTTTAACAAAGTTTTTATAAAACTTTTTGGCAAACATTGCCATTTCATCACTTGAGAACTCATCTTCTGAAAAATCGTATTTTTCTTTTTGTTTTCTTTTGTTTTAAGAAAGATTTCAAGGCAATGGATTTGTCATTTGGTTGTTCAAAGTGGAGTTCATAGGTTTGTAGTGGACCAACCAAATCATCTATGTTCATTAGAGACACATCTTAGTTATCTTCCATAGCCATAACATTGGGGTTGAATTTTTCTAAAAGATTCCAGACAATTTTGGTAGATACCTTGTCCTCGGATATCTCTTCACTAAGAGCATACATTTGATTGACAATGTCGCTTATCTTGGAATAGAAATCCATGAAGACTTCATCCTCCCTCATGAAGTTTGGACCTCTTAACTATTAAGGTTCCTTCATGAGTTCTTTCAAGAACTTCCCATGCCTCTTTTGCAGTTCCACAGGTCATAATTCGCCTGTACTCACTATCTTATACTACACAGTTAAGAGCATTCATGACTTTGCCATCAGCTGTATGAGCAGTTTTTTCAGCAGGGGTCCAAGACGTAAAAGGTTTAGGTGTCATAAACATAGTTGAGGTGGATGTTATCATCTTCTCTTCCATGGGTTCATGCTATCCAGTCTTTACAATATCCCATATCAATGAATCTATGCAAAGAAAGAAACTTCTCATTTTGGCCTTCCATGAAACATAGTTTGTACCATCGAAGTAAGGGTGTTTGAATATTGCATGGCTGTCTCCCATGGTGTTCTAGCTTGGATTAACTTGGATGGTTAAATCCTTATAAAGAGCACTAGGGTCTGATACCAATTGAAAGTTCTCCCTTGGTGCTAGAACACGATTGACCCTAAAGGGAGGGGGGGCGGGGGGTGGTGAATAGGCCAATCCCAATTCGTTGGTCCTTTTAAAATTCATTGATTGATTAATTAGAGTGCAGCGAATACTTCAATCAACTGTGTGTATTAGCAAAGGTGATTATATAATCAACGTAAGAAATTGAATCTAACACCACAAACAAAAGGACACAAGATATAGAGTGGTTCGGTTCGCAACCTGCATCCACTGTTAGGACTAGCTCAACCTTGAGCTATCTCCAAATTCACTAAGTGGGGAATTACACCCTCACAATTAGAGTAGGAATTCCACCTCACTCAATTGGCTAAGAATTTCACCCACCACATGTAAAATAGGAATTCCACCTATTTGAATTGGCTAGGAATTCCACCCGCCACATGTGCAAGAGACGACGCTGTACTCCTTAATCCACTTTCATAGGATAAATGTTTTAAAATAAAATTAAAACCAAGGAGCACTTGCCTTGTAGCTCTTTCTCGAAGATGTGTGCTTCTCAAAGATCCACCCAATTTGTACCCGAGTTAATCCCGACTCTCCGCTTTGTAGTCGTCGTTGAGCATGTAACACCCATGATTTTTCACCTGCATTATTATATTGGATTTTGTCTATTTAAATTGTTAAATTTGTTGAATTTAAGATTTATGGATGGAATGGATTTTAGATGGGTAAGAATTGGGTCAATGGCCCAATTATGATCCAATGGATCATGGATAGGGTTTGATTGCAAGTAATTGGGTAAATGAAATTAGTTGGGTCAATTACTCAATTGGGACCCAATGGGTCAAGGTGAATGGATTTTGAAAGTAAATGGGTAAATGATTAATTTAATTGGGTCATGTACCCAATTAAGACCCAATGCATGGGATCCATCTCATCAAGTGAGGTGGCATGTGTATGAGGTGGCATGTGAGTGACATGGCCAAGTGGGACCCAAATCCACCTCATCAAGTGAGGTGGCAAATGGTTAAGGTAACTTACATGGATGGCTAAGCCATGGTTGACTTGGTCAACCATGGGTGAGTTGAAATGTGTTGAGTGGCTTGAGTTGGAAATTGAATCCACATGAGTTGAGTAAGAATTTATTAATGTTGAGTTCAAGGGCCTGAGTTGGAGAAATAGTTCAAAAAGATTGCATGGAGTGAGCCGAGTTGCATGGAAGAGGAAGAGGCTCTAAGTGAGTCAAAGGGGGAGATGGAGGATTTCCATCTCATGGAAACCGTAGGCATGCACGTTGGGAACCAATGAGGTGACTTCGTTGTGCCAAGGGACTCCTTGGTTAGACCAAGCACTAATGAGGGTAGTTGGGCTGATTTTTTTTTTTAAAAAAAAGGAAACCCCACCCTTTGGCTGATTTCTCCATCTCTTTGAAACCAAGAAATCTTCATCTCTCTCCCTCTCTGTTTCCCTCTCTCAACTACCTTGGCCGAATGCTCCATTGAAGAACAAGGAGGTTCTCATCTCTCTCTCTCTCTCTCTCTCTCTCTCTCTCTCTCTCTCTCTCTCTCTCTCTCTCTCCCATTTTCGGTTCTAGACTTAGAGAAACCGAAGAACAAAGGAAGAAGAAGAAAACACTAAGGAAGGAAAAGGGCTAAAGAAGAATTCAGAGAAAAAGAAAGAAGGAGGCGGGAAAGAGGTATGTATGAAGTTAATAATATGGAATTAAGGGTAAGACTAAGGGAAGCCATAGATTTGGCGATGGTTTGGCCAAACCTATGGATTCCATATACTAATTTTATATGGATGAAGTTAAAATGGTTTTAAAAGAATAAGGGAATAAAATCCAAGAGGAAGGGTCAAGCCAAAACATGCTAACAAGAGGACTGTCCACGGGTGTGCACTGTGTGTGGACGGGTTGCATGCCTGCGGTTATATTTCTGCCGTCCGAGGATGGGTAACAAACATAAATAGGGTGTTGTCTGCTGACGGGTTACACTATCTGTGGGACGGGTGCCTACTGCCCTCGGGATGGGTTTATATCATCCGCGGACGAGTGTGGACCGTCCGTAGGACGAGTAACGGGTGTGGACCGTCCGCAGAACGGGTAATGGACTGGACAGGGTGTTGTCTGCGGACGGGTTACACTCACTGTGGGATGGGTGTCTACCGTCCGCGGGACAGGTTTTTATCTTCTGCGGACGGGTGTGGGAGGGGTTTCTACCATCGGCAGGATGGGGCAACGGACGGTTAATCGACTGAATTTTAAAAATGAAATTTTAATATAATTTTTCCAGATTGTTTAAGATGAGTAAAGGATGATGGAAATTGATTGGGTAATTAAATTAACATATGTGTGTGATGAATTCGTTAAGGTAATGGGATTTCACAAACGGGCGTACGATCGGCTTTGACGTGATCGGTGATCGATATCTACACGAAAACATCAAGGATACAATACTTGGATGTTGGTAGGATTCCTACCTTATCGAAATACATGTGGATTTTATATGGTTTTGTATGTTTCAACATGATGATTACTTTGAATTATGAAATATATATGTATATGAACTGTTTCCCATGGCATATTGTAATTTGAAAGAAATGGCATCTTTGCACACAGCATCTCATGCATGGCATGGGAGGGAACATATGAGAGGAGTCCACGCTCCATTCGGGGTATTCGATAAACAAACGTGGGGAGGGATCCGCACTGATTCCGATTGACATACGGGAAAGGATATATAGTGTTTGAAATGTAAGAGGAGTCCACGCTCCATTCGGTGGGACCGATTAACATACATGGGGAGAGATGTATGATGTTTGAAATGTAAAAGGAGTCCACGCTCCATTCAGTGGGACCGATTAACACACATGGGGAGAAATGCATGATGTTTAAAAAGGAAGTGGGTGGAAGATCATTGGCATATGATCCATGACATGGCATTACATTGGAATGATTTGATATGAGTATCATGCACTTTTTTAATACTACAAAAGGTTTTACAAGTATGATATGTTTTTCTATATTGATGTTATACTAATCCCATGTATGACCCTACATGGAACTCCTACTGGGTGCGTTGACGCCCTACAAACCTTACATGATGGTACAGGGAATGGAACAGGCGATGGACGTGAAAGAAACAAAGCTTAGGAGCTTGGATAGTTTATGCTTATTTTATTTAAGTTTTATTTTGGGCAATGTAATTTGAGATAATTTCATTTTGGGACTGTAATAACTTAGATATTATTTTGTTATGGTTTGACATTACATTTGGATAATTAAGTTTAGTTTATTATATAATGATTGACATCCTTGCTAATTAATGGATAGGGATAGTAATTCTAATCATGTGATAATTCTGCAATGTGTTATTTCCGCAAGTATAATTTTAATGCGTGTGAACTGTTTTAGTGGACTCGGTCCACGCACACGTATCGTTGGCTAGTTAAGGGTCGGGCTCTGGAAGGACTTAACTCTCACCGTGGCGTCCCGTTCTCTCTCACTCTTTATTTATTTAAAAAAAAAAAATAGATCTGATTTTCGGCCAGTGAAAAAGGGCGGGGCGTTACAGAGCAATCACAATTTCAGGGTGACTAGGAAATTGATTCTATCCTAGTTGGTATCTTTTGTTTCCTCTTCTTTTTCTCTCTTTTACTAACTCAATCAATAGATTGGTTGTATATGACTCTCAGATGTAGGCACAAGAGAGTTGATCATTCCTTAGAGTATGTAAATTTTCTCAGTTCAAGGAAGATGGTTAAATGATCGCACAATTCTCATATTTATAGAGTAGTCAACACAATTTTTCATACTGTCCAGTATTGACAGGTCGAGGGCACCGATGGGTCGGTGTTCATATTTATTACCGTTCAACCACCCGACCGTTGCACATTAAATGCACTTCCAACTAAATGATTAAATCTTGGTCGACAGGTCGGTGTTAGAGATGGGTCGACAGTCATGGCACCGAGAGGTCAGTCCATACGAGGGTCATGATCTGGGCAACACCATGCAGATAGAGTTTCATGTCTCAAAACTTGTCTTGTCCAGAACAACCTGTCACCGCCCTCGCCATCGCTCTCCTTGTGGTCCCCTATTTTTAAACTTCACTTAAATCCCTTTCGGGAGTTCCGTTAGAGCTAGGGTTCCCACAGTCGGTACTGTAATAGCCTGAATTTTTAAATCAATATATATATATATATATGGCAATTATTTGTTTTAATAATGGAAAAATGGGAACTTTGATGTCATGAATATTAAATGGATCATAATTTGGACAAAGGCCCAAGCGTGGTCCAATGGACCATGGATTTGATGAGATCTATCAAAAAGATCAATGATGGTCAAAGTGGGCCCGATAACCATGTGGGACCCAACGGATCAAATTGATTCAAACTCCAGGGTAAATGGTAAGAAAATAAATATAATTGGGCCATGGGTCCAATGATGACCCAATAAAGGGAATGGATTGAATTGATCACCTAAGTTAATGAGGGAATAATCAAAATGGTATAATCAAGTGGGGCCCACCTCCACCTCATCGAGTGAGGTGGCACGTGGACCAAGGAAAAAGGTGGGGCCGACCATCATAGTTGACTTGGTCAACCATGGATGAGTCAAAATAGAATTAAAGAGGACCCAAGTAAATAAAGTTGATTTAATTGATGTAAAACACCTAAGTTTAGTCTTGAATAGACTAAGGGGCATAATCAAGTGGGTCCACCTCCACCTCATTAAGTGAGGTGGCGGTTGGCTATGAAATTGGTGGGGCCGGCCACCATGGTTGACTGGGTCAACCATGGGTGGATTCATGAAGGAATTGAAGGGAATTAAATAGAAATTAAATTATAAAAAATTAAAGGGGCTAAATTAAATAACAAATTAAATAATTAAATGAGTCAAGAAAGGAGTGAGTCACATAGGAATGGGGGTGAGTCAAGATGATTTCCATCTCATTTGACTCACCCAAAACCGTTGGAATGGGTGGTGGTTCCACGTCATCCCCAACCACCTCCACTAAAGAGACAAAGACCCTAAGATTGGGGGCATGCAAGGCCATACCCCCTCCATGCTTGGTTGGTGGGATCATCATGGAGCAGTGTAAACCAAGCAAGCCAAGACTAGATGGAAAGAGGGGTTTTCCATCTCATTCCTCTCATCTCACTCTCTCCCTCTCCTCTCCAAACCGTCCTCCCTCTTGCAAGACCAAGAATACACTAAGGAAAGAAAGAGAAAGAGACTTAGAAGGAAGGGAAGAAGAAGCTAAGAGTTGGCCGATCACTCCTAAGATCCAAGGCTTGTGATATTTTCCCATTCCCTCCTCCGTTTTTCCCTCTTAAAACTGCTACACCCTGGCCGAACCAAACCTTGGTGACCTTACCTCAATCAAACTCACCATTGGCCGAGTATCAAGGAGGAAGAAGAAGGAGAAAGGCTAAGGAGCAAGAGGAGCAAGAGACAATCGGGAGAGCCACGGGTTGTAAATATCTCTAAACCAGATACTAAGTTTCGTAATAGTTAAAAATGGAATATTTTAATAGAAATCGTGAAGGAAGGAAGTACAAAACATGTAATGGAAAGGACTGACAAAATAGTCAGTCGACTGAATCAGAGGTTCAGTCGACTGAACTGATAATGAACGAACCAGAAACGAAGTACTGGGAGTTTCAGCCGACTGAATCAGGGATTCAGTCGACTGAACTAATAATGGATGAATCAGAAACGAGCTTCTGGGAGTTTCAGCCGACTGAACTAGAGTTTCAGTCGACTGAACTAATGGTGGCTGAAAACAGGAGGAAATTTCTGGGAGTTTCAGCCAACTGAATCTGATGATTCAGTTGACTGAACACAAACGTCTCGGAATAAGAAAAGGGTTCTGGAAGTTTCAGCCGACTGAATATATGATTCAGTCGACTGAAGGAATGCTTATTAAACACGTAAAAGGATGGTTGATAGTTCAGCCGACTGAATCTATGATTCAGTCGACTGAAAATAAACTGGCAGAACATGCAGATAACCTGATGCAAAGTCAGCCGACTGAATCTATGATTCAGTCGACTGAAAGGGGTATGAACCATGTTTCAGTCGACTGAATGTGTATTTCAGTCAACTGAAACTGAACTGGCAAGACAAACAGAGGATCTGATTCAAAATCGGCCGACTGAATCTGTGATTCAGTCGACTGAACTCATGATTCAGTCGACTGAACTCCTAATTCAGTCGACTGAATTGAAGAGTACGATTTTGAACATTTTCAGAGGTCGCTGATTGATCCGGTAGGATAAATGGTGGTTATGTTAAATTAAAGGGACCAATTTTAATGATCATACGACATGATTAGTAAGTCATTAATGGATCGAAGTGTATGGATCAGTTATGGATTGGATTATGTATGTATTATAATCAATGGGAAAAAGAGGCTAAGTTAAGGGCTGATTTATGATAATCTTGTAACGTGGTTAAAGATCATTAATGAACATAGGTTCATGATCAGTTGGAGACTTAATCATGGATAAGATATAGACTAACTTGGAAAATGTATAATAAGGTATTGGCACATCGCAAACGGTACACGATCGGCGACCGGAACTATCGGATGAAAACGGAAAGGGACGTTATCGGTATTTGGTAGGATTCCTACCTTTTTGTAAGCCGTGGATTATGTGTATGTGATGTTTTCCGTATTTGATCTTGGAAATTATATGATTTATTATTACATGGATTTTATATGGTATGGATTATATTCTAAATGCTATGGACGGTATTTTCTATGCTATGGATTATATTCCTATCCTATGGATTTTATATTATGGATATGAAATATTTATATATATTACATAGCATAATGTACTTACATCTCATGCATGACATGGGCGGGAAAAATAAGGGAACCGGAGTCCATGCTCCGTCGGGGCGACCGAGAACAGACATGGGGATAGCCTGATAGGCTATAACCGGAGTCCATGCTCCGTCGAGGCGACCGAGAACAGACATGGGGATAGCCTGATAGGCTATAACCGGAGTCCATGCTCCGTCGGGGCGACCGAGAATCAAGCATGGGATAGCTCTTATGCTATAACCGGAGTCCATGCTCCGTCGGGGCGACCGAGAACAGACATGGGGATATTGATATGGTATCACCGGAGTCCATGCTCCGTCGGGGAGGCCGAGAAGCAAACATGCGGACACCTTGAAGAGGGCTTGCTGTCAAGGGGGATAAGATATTTCATGATGATGTAGATGATGGGTGGGACACATGACATAGACACCCATGGCATGGCATTCATCATATGGTTTTATTATATTGCTATCATTATGCTTGTTATTACTAATCCATGTGCTAGTCCCTACTCGAAGTCCTACTGGGCGCATTGCCTAACGCCCTACTTCCACCCTAGCTGGTGATACAGGAGACGGTGGAAACGGTGGACGTGACAGGAGTCAGGCTTAGGGGCGTGGGAAAGCGACTACTTTGTTTATCAAAGTTTTATTTTGGAAATGTTGTAACTCAAGTAGCTTAGCTTGTTGAATTGTAATAATTTTGGATTTCTTACTATGGTCTGGATTAAACTCTATACGTTAACATTTTGAGACATAATCATGAACATGGGGGTATTTTGGTAATTTAATGTTGTATCTTCCCTTCTATCTAAAAACGGTAGGATAGTATGTAGTATAATGTTCCGCATGTAATTATGTTCCGCGAGTTTATTTCCTACTCATGAACCGTACTCGTGGAATTCGTTCCGCGCACGCGTAGGGTTAGCCAGTTAAGGGCCGGGCTTTATGAGTCCGGACTTAACTCGCGTTGTGAAGTCCGCGCCGTTGTCACTTGATTTAATTTAAAAAAAAAATAGACTCTGAAATATAGTGAAAATGGGCGGGCGTTACAGTTGGTATCAGAGCGAAATCGAAAGAATGAATCATTCGAAGTAAGATTAAGACGGTTGCATGTCTCACTGACAGCTAAGAATCCCAACTGACCGACTCTTCGGAGTCCGCTGCACGGGGGCCGGGTTAATCTACTTCGATTGGCTCAGACTGAAACATTCAATCTGAGCATCACATTTGACTCAAGAAAATGATAGTAAGGGAAGTACAATCATTATAACATTGATGAATTTATCAGATATAAGAAAATTTTCCCCAACTTCACAAAAGTGGACAAACATAGTTATTTGGGAAGTTTTTCCCCAAACCAAGTATGCATATTTGGCAGTTTTCCCCAATATGAGAGACAATACGTAATCCTTAGGAATTATCCCCTCAAAAACTAAGTATGGGTATATTGGCAATGTTTTCAAAGCTAAATATGAACGCACCAATGTTATGAAAGAACTAAGTTAAAATTTTTTTTCAATGACTTAGGAAATGCCACCAAGAAGAAGAACTCGCAGAAACCCCCGGGTGGAAGAGGAGGTGCCACCACCTCATCAAGAAGAAGTGCACCCACCTCATCAAGAGGAGGTGCCACCACCTCATCCAACCGAGGGACAGAACAGTATAAACATACAAGGTGTACCACCCGAGTTAAGGGATGTGGTTCAAGCGGCAGTCGCTTCTGCTCTCCAACAACACTCAAGCGGAAATACGACCGCCAACGACCCCAGTAAATGGAAAATGGTCAAGGATTTTCAACAACAGCACCCTCCCTACTTCAGGGGAACAGAAGGGGCCGTTGGAACGGAACACTGGTTAAAAAGGATCACTCAGATCTTTAATCTGCTCCAAATTTCCAGTCCTACTAATAAAATTTTACTGGCCACTTCTCAACTGATCGAAGATGCTAGTAGTTGGTGGGAAGTTGTAGAAAAGCAACAAGCCTTGGTGCCAGAAGGGGAAAGGACCATCATGACATGGGAATGGTTCTCAGCCACCTTCCTAGAACAATACTTTCCGGAGGAAGAAAGAGAGAGCCAGACTGAAGCCTTCATCTCATTGATACAAGGCAGCATGACGGTGGCACAATACCACAGAGAATTCCTTAAGTTGTCCGTCTATGCATTCTACATGGTGGATACTGAACACCGAAGGGCCCGTAAATTCGAATGTGGCCTTCGGCCAAGCATCAAGGCTAGAGTGACCATTTTCAAAGAGCCCACACTGGCAGGAGTGGTCAGTAGGGCCACCATAGCAGAGCGAGAGTTGAACGAAATAATGTAGTTTGACAACCGCCGAGGGCAAGGTGGGCGTGGTACATTCCAACCCAATAAGAAATTCCGCCCAAACTCTAGCCGACCCTTACTCTCCACATGCTCTACGGGGGGCTTTCACCCCAATCAGCCCTCCTCATCAACATCAGTCACACAGGTTCCTGGAGGTGGGAACACATGTTACCAGTGTGGCCAACAAGGCCACTTCAAGAGGGATTGCCCACAGATCAACCGACCCTCTAACTCCAGGGGTGCCTTCCGCCCTCCAGCTAGATCAACTCAGTCGCGGGGAAGCAGAACATACAATCAGGCAGGACGGGCGCCAACCCCTACCGGATCTGGACGACTTTTCACCATACCGACTCCAGTAGTGGTGGATCGCTCGGTGATGCAAGGTATGGCTGTAATTAGTAGTTCCTATGTTGTTACATTATTTGACTCTGGGGCTTCACATTCATTTATATCTGCTGCATTTATATCTGCATGGGCACATTAGTACAAAACCTGTCCACATCACTCACCATTGTATCCCCTGTCGGAGACGCATCACTGGGACTCATATGTACGGCATTGAACACTGAACTCGCGGGATTCAGATTCGAGTTTAACTATTTAGTAATCGATATGGCCGAATACGATGTTATATTTGGCATGGACTGGTTGACTACATATCAGGCCCATATTGATTGCCACCTTCGTATGGTGATATTTTGGTCCCCGAGGGAAAACGGTATGTGGTACACGCTGACAGGCAGGGCATCCTTAGAAGGCTGCAGGAAGAATTGAACCATCTTACCTTGAACAGTCTCAAATTAGATAAGGCACAAATAACCGAACTTCCGACGGTAGTAGCAGATTATGCCGAGGTATTTCCAACAGAGCTCCCTGGTTTACCACCCAAGAGGGAGATAGACTTTGAAGTCAAATTATACCCCGGCGCCGCTCCAGTATCATTACCCCATTATAGAATGGCACCAGCTGAGATGACCGAGTTGAAGAAGCAAATTGATGAACTACTCAGACTGGGTTTTATACGGAACAACACATCCGCATGGGGGGCCCCGGTGTTATTTGTGAAGAAGAAGGACGGCACCCTTCGGATGTGTGTGGACTACAGGAAATTAGACCAACTGACTGTCCGGAACAAGTATCCCCTACCCAGGATTGATGATCTGTTTGATCAACTTAGGGGTTCTTCTCACTTTTCCAAGATTGATTTAATGTCCGGATACCATCAAATTCGGGTTAGAGAGGAGGACATAGAGAAGACAGCTTTTAGGACTCGGTATGGCTTATATGAATATGTAGTCATGCCGTTTGGGCTTATTAATGCACCGGCGGTGTTCATGGACCTGATGAATAGGATATTCCGTCCTTACTTGGACCGGTTTGTGATTGTATTCATTGATGATATTTTGATCTACTCCAAAAGTCAGAAGGAACATGCCGAACATCTACGGATAGTATTAGACACCTTGAGGAAGAACCAATTATATGCCAAAGCCAGCAAGTGTGAATTTTGGCTATCTGAAGTCAACTTCTTGGGGCACATCATATCAGAGGAAGGTATAGCCGTGGACCCGACTAAAGTAGCGGTAGTGAAGGAGTGGAAAGCGCCAACGAATGTGACCGAGATTCGCAGTTTTCTGGGATTGGCCGGTTACTACCGAAAATTCATCATGGATTTTTCCAAGATTGCAGCTCCACTTACCCGACTCACTCAGAAAGAAGTCAAGTTTGAGTGGTCCAATCTATACAACCAGAGGTTTGAGGAGCTAAAGGAGAGACTTACAACCGCTCCTATTCTGATCTTGCCGGAAAGAGGCAGAAATTATGAAGTGTACTGTGATGCCTCCGGTGAGGGACTAGGGTGTACACTTAGTCAAGGTAATCGTGCAGTGGCGTACGGATCAAGACAGTTAAAAATTAATGAACGCCATTATCCCACACATGATCTAGAACTAGCAGCAGTGGTCTTCGCTCTCAAAAGCTGGAGACACTACCTCTTTGGTGAGAAGTTTGAGGTGTTCTCGGATCACAAGAGTCTGAAATACTTATTTGATCAGAAAGAACTCAACATGAGACAGCGCAGATGGATGGAATATCTGCCGGATTATGAGTTCGCACTTCGGTATCATCCTGGCAAGGCGAACAAAGTGGCGGATGCCCTCAGCCGCTTGTCACATTGCGACAGTAGCCAGCATGATCAGAACGGAATGGGAGGTGCTAAATACCATCAAAGAATTTAAACTCTACCTCAATAATCATGGGACCATATATAATCTAATCATACGATCCAACATGGTCTCTGAGATTGAACGGGAGCAACGGTTAGATCCAGAAGTGGAAGTGATTTGGGCTAAGATGTCTACCGGTGAGGTTGTACTGGAGTGGGAGTTGCGACCAGGACAAGGTCTTATGTTCCGAGGCCGGACATATGTGCCTAAGAATTGCAGAAGAGAGTTGTTAATTGAAGCACACCAAACCAAACTCTCTATCCACCCGGGCAGCACCAAGATGTATCATGATCTTAAGAGACACTATTGGTGGCATGGACTTAAGAAAGATGTGGCAGAGTTTGTTGCTCGTTGCCTAACTTGTCAACAAGTCAAGGCAGAACATCGGAAACCACCGGGCTTACTCGTACCCTTACTGGTGCCAAAATGGAAATGGGAGCACATATCCATGGACTTTGTAACAGGGTTGCATAAGTCATTAAAGGGCAACGATGCGATATGGGTCATAGTGGACCGATTGACCAAGTCCGCACATTTCCTTCCCATCAAAATGACAGATTCATCAGAAACTTTGGGTCGACGGTACATCCAGGAAATCATCAGGTTACATGGTATTCCCCGCTCTATTGTGTCCGACAGGGATGGCCGATTCACCGGCAGAGTACGACAGGGCCTACAGTAGGCTATGGGAACCGACGTATTGACTAGCACGGCATTTCACCCGCAGACTGATGGACAGTCAGAGAGGAAGATACAGACACTGGAGGATATGCTGAGAGCATGCATGCTAGATTTTAAGGGCAGATGGGAAGATCATTTGCCGCTGGTGGAATTCTCTTACAATAACAGTTACCAGGCAAGCCTCCAGATGGCTCCATTTGAGGCCTTGTATGGTAGGCCGTGTAAATCACCAGTGTGTTGGACAGAGGCCGGTGAGCCTGCATTGATTGGGCCGGATTTGGTTGCGGAGACTACAACACAGATTAAGTTGATACGGCAATATCTACTCACTGCACAGAGCCATCAGAAGAGCTATGCCGATAAAAGAAGAAGGTTCCTCGAATTTGAAGGTGGGAGACTTAGTGTTCTTAAAAGTCTCGCCACGGAAAGGGCACATGAGGTTCGGAAAGAAAGGGAAACTATCGCCTAGATTTGTGGGGCCGTTTCCGATACTGAAGAGGGTGGGAGGAGTAGCTTATCAGTTAGCGCTCCCTCCACAGCTGTCATCTCTACATGATGTGTTTCATGTGTCCATGCTGAGAAAGTACAATCTTGATCCTTCTCATATGATAAATGTTCAAGACATCGATGTACAAAGCGATGTGACATATGTGGAGAAGCCGGTCAGAGTTATTGGAAATGAACAAAGGGTGTTACGGAACCACGCCATTCAGTTCGTCAAAGTGGTATGGGAACGGCATGGCAATGAAGAGACCACTTGGGAACTTGAGTCGGAAATGAAAACCGCTTATCCGGAGCTCTTTACATGAGTTGTTAGAACCCCTACTTCGCTCGAACTTTCGGGACGAAAATTTTAAAAGAGGATTCTACTGTAATAGCCTGAATTTTTAAATCAATATATATACGGCAATTATTTGTTTTAATAATGGAAAAATGGGAACTTTGATGTCATGAATATTAAATGGATCATAATTTGGACAAAGGCCCAAGCGTGGTCCAATGGACCATGGATTTGATGAGATCCATCAAAAGGATCAATGATGGTCAAAGTGGGCCCGATAACCATGTGGGACCCAACGGATCAAATTGATTCAAACTCCAGGGTAAATGGTAAGAAAATAAATATAATTGGGCCATGGGTCCAATGATGACCCAATAAAGGGAATGGATTGAATTGATCACCTAAGTTAATGAGGGAATAATCAAAATGGTATAATCAAGTGGGGCCCACCTCCACCTCATCGAGTGAGGTGGCACGTGGACCAAGGAAAAAGGTGGGGCCGACCATCATAGTTGACTTGGTCAACCATGGATGAGTCAAAATAGAATTAAAGAGGACCCAAGTAAATAAAGTTGATTTAATTGATGTAAAACACCTAAGTTTAGTCTTGAATAGACTAAGGGGCATAATCAAGTGGGGTCCACCTCCACCTCATTAAGTGAGGTGGCGGTTGGCTATGAAATTGGTGGGGCTGGCCACCATGGTTGACTTGGTCAACCATGGGTGGATTCATGAAGGAATTGAAGGGAATTAAATAGAAATTAAATTATAAAAAATTAAAGGGGCTAAATTAAATAACAAATTAAATAATTAAATGAGTCAAGAAAGGAGTGAGTCACATAGGAATGGGGGTGAGTCAAGATGATTTCCATCTCATTTGACTCACCCAAAACCGTTGGAATGGGTGGTGGTTCCACGTCATCCCCAACCACCTCCACTAAAGAGACAAAGACCCTAAGATTGGGGGCATGCAAGGCCATACCCCCTCCATGCTTGGTTGGTGGGATCATCATGGAGGAGTGTAAACCAAGCAAGCCAAGACTAGATGGAAAGAGGGGTTTTCCATCTCATTCCTCTCATCTCACTCTCTCCCTCTCCTCTCCAAACCGTCCTCCCTCTTGCAAGACCAAGAATACACTAAGGAAAGAAAGAGAAAGAGACTTAGAAGGAAGGGAAGAAGAAGCTAAGAGTTGGCCGATCACTCCTAAGACCCAAGACTTGTGATATTTTCCCATTCCCTCCTCCGTTTTTCCCTCTCAAAACTGCTACACCCTGGCCGAACCAAACCTTGGTGACCTTACCTCAATCAAACTCTCACCATTGGCCGAGTATCAAGAAGGAAGAAGAAGGAGAAAGGCTAAGGAGCAAGAGGAGCAAGAGACAGCCGGGAGAGCCACGGGTTGTAAGTATCTCTAAACCAGATACTAAGTTTCGTAATGGTTAAAAATGGAATATTTTAAGAGAAATCGCGAAGGAATGAAGTACAAAACATGCAATGGAAAGGACTGACAAAACAGTCAGTCGACTGAATCAGAGGTTCAGTCGACTGAACTGATAATGAACGAACCAGAAACGAAGTTCTGGGAGTTTCAGCCGACTGAATCAGGGATTCAGTCGCCTGAACTAATAATGGACGAATCAGAAACGAGCTTCTGGGAGTTTCAGCCGACTGAACTAGAGTTTCAGTCGACTGAACTAATGGTGGCTGAAAACAGGAGGAAATTTCTGGGAGTTTCAACCGACTGAATCTGATGATTCAGTCGACTGAACACAAACGTCTCAGATAAGAAAAGGGTTCTGGAAGTTTCAGCCGACTGAATATATGATTCAGTCGACTGAAGGAATGCTTATTAAACAAGTAAACGGATGGTTGATAGTTCAGCCGACTGAATCTATGATTCAGTCGACTGAAAGGGGTATGAACCATGTTTCAGTCGACTGAATGTGTATTTCAGTCGACTGAAACTGAACTGGCAAGACAAACAGACGATCTGATTCAAAATCAGCCGACTGAATCTGTCGACTGAACTCATGATTCAGTCGACTGAACTCCTAATTCAGTCGACTGAATTGAAGAGTACGATTTTGAACATTTTCAGAGGTCGCTGATTGATCCGGTAGGATAAATGGTGGTTATGTTAAATTAAAGGGACCAATTTTAATGATCATACGACATGATTAGTAAGTCATTAATGGATCGAAGTGTATGGATCAGTTATGGATTGGATTATGTATGTATTATAATCAATGGGAAAAAGAGGCTAAGTTAAGGGCTGATTTATGATAATCTTGTAACGTGGTTAAAGATCATTAATGAACATAGGTTCATGATCAGTTGGAGACTTAATCATGGATAAGATATAGACTAACTTGGAAAATGTATAATAAGGTATTGGCACATCGCAAACGGTACACGATCGGCGACCGAAACTATCGGATGAAAACGGAAAGGGACGTTATCGGTATTTGGTAGGATTCCTACCTTTTTGTAAGCCGTGGATTATGTGTATGTGATGTTTTCCGTATTTGATCTTGGAAATTATATGATTTATTATTACATGGATTTTATATGGTATGGATTATATTCTAAATGCTATGGACGGTATTTTATATGCTATGGATATGTTCCTATCCTATGGATTTTATATTATGGATATGAAATATTTATATATATTACATAGCATAATGCACTTACATCTCATGCATGACATGGGCGGGAAAATAAAGGAACCGGAGTCCATGCTCTGTAGGGGCGACCGAGAACAGACATGGGGATAGCCTGATAGGCTATAACCAGAGTCCATGCTCCGTCGGGGCGACCGAGAATCAAGCATGGGGATAGCTCTTATGCTATAACCGGAGTCCATGCTCCGTCGGGGCGACCGAGAAGCAAACATGGGGACACCTTGACGAGGATTTGCCGTCAAGGGGGATAAGATATTTCATGATGATGTAGATGATGGGTGGGACATAGACACCCATGGCATGGCATTCATCATATGGTTTTATTATATTGCTATCAGTATGCTTGTTATTACTAATCCATGTGCTAGCCCTACTCGGAGTCCTACTGGGCGCGTTGACTAACGCCCTACTTCCACCCTAGCTGGTGATACAGGAGACGGAGGAAACGGTGGACGTGACGGGAGTCAGGCTTAAGGCCGTGGGAAAGCGACTACTTTGTTTATCAAAGTTTTATTTTGGAAATGTTGTAACTCAAGTAGCTTAGCTTGTTGAATTGTAATAATTTTGGATTTCTTACTATGGTCTGGATTAAACTCTGTATGTTAACATTTTGAGACATAATCATGAACATGGGGGTATTTTGGTAATTTAATGTTGTATCTTCCCTTCTATCTAAAAACGGTAGGATAGTATCTATTATAATGTTCCGCATGTTATTATGTTCCGCGAGCTTACTTCCTACGCGTGAACCGTACTCGTGGACTTCGTTCCGCGTACGCGTAGGATTGGACAGTTAAGGGCCGAACTTTATGAGTCCAGACTTAACTCGCGTCGTGACGTCCGCGCCGTTGTCACTTGATTTAATTTAAAAAAGAAAAAATAGACTCTGAAATATAGTGAAAATGGGCGGGCCGTTACAGTACTAACCATGTGTTAGCCCTAATTGGAATACCTACTGGGCACGTTGCTCTAACGCCCTACTTCTGCCCTAGTGGATGATACAGGAAACAAGGAGAACGATGAACGCGAAAAGGGCCAAGCATAGGAGCTTGGATGCTTTTAATTTATATTTTGATTAAGTTACTTATGGACTTGTATTTGAGTAACTAGACTTCGGACATGTAATAATTTAGATGGTTTGCTATGGTTGGATGTTTATTTGGATAATTACATTATGTTAATTATGATTAAAGACTTGACATACTTTTTTATCAAAAATGGAATAGAACTAGGTTCTATTATAATTTCGCGGTTATGATTTTAATTCTGCATGTTTATATTGTTATGTGTGAACCGTTTTCATGGACTTAGTCCATGCACACATAGGGTTGGCCAATTAAGGATTGGACTTTAGAAGTTGGACTTAGCTCGAGTCGTGACGTCCCGCTCTCTATCACTCTTTTTTTAGAAAAAAAATAGACTCTGATTTTCGGAAAGCGTAGAGTGAAAAAGGACGGGGCGTTACATCACCAATACATGACACCCATGGCATATCATTCTATGATTTTTGAGTTATCAGATTTTGGTACATTTTCTATCTTATGTTTGAGAAATGTATGTTAATCACACTTTGGGATTTTATTCATTATTATCCTCATTATATGATATTTTAAGATTTTACACTTTGTACATTTTATGATCGGAGCTTCCTATTGGGCAAGTTGACTAAGCCCATACATTTTTCCTTAGATGTTAACACAGATCAAGGTAAAGGAATAAAAAACTAGACCTAGTGGAAGTCATGCTTGACAAAGAGGTGGATCAGAAGATGTTTAAAGAATATCATAGTTCTTATTTTGACATTTTCCATCTTTGTTATTAGAAAGTTGATATTATAACTCCGCAAAATCTTATTTCCGCATATTTTAGTTCCGCAGTGTTGTGCTGGCACATACACAAATGTTTGGTGAGTTGACTCAAGTATGTGCTAGAATTGGGTTAGTCGAGGGTTGAGTCTTTGGACTTGAACTCGGCTCGCGTCGTGATGTATCCATTTTTTTTTCGATATAAAAAAATACTCTGATCTAAGAAATGGAAAAAGGGTGGGTCATTACAAATTTGACATGTGTCCTCTAGCTTTGGGCGATTTTGACATGTGTCCTCTAGAGATAATTTTTCCTCAAGTCTCTAATTCTCCATTGTTTTCTTAGATCCACAAAATTCAAATTCTCTGACTGTGCAATTATCCCACTCGAATTTTACAATATTTTTTCTTCCAAAAATCTTTCTCTCCACATCAACATGACTTGCACGACACTCCATTCGAATTTTATCTGTTGACACTTGGCAATATCCTGCTTCATGAGAATTTCATTCGGCCCCACCTTGAGCTAATGGACTTGGTCTTTGAATTATAGGCTTGGGCTTCTGGTCTTCATTCTTGGGCCTCTGACTTGGATCACAACTTGGGCTTAATTTTGGCTTGAACACTGGTGAACTTTGGCTCGTGGATTCTAACTTCAATTGAGCTTGGACTTCGTACTTGGATCAACGGACCCATTAGTGTGTTTCTAAATTTTTTCCACCTTTACAATTTAACACAATCTAAAAAATGTTATTATAATTCAAACTTTCATATCCAGATCTGAATTATAGTAATTTACAATAAATCCAAAATGAAATTAGGTAGTAAAATTTACAAACTTTCCAAAATTATGAATATGGTCCACTTTTCTGCAGTTCTTTCCATTTTTAACTCAATTTCTTATATGTCCTTAGTTTTTCCTACAAAAGTAAAAAATAACATTGAACATATCTAATATAAAAAAAATCAAGACTAATTAATCCAATAATCAAGGGTAAAATTGTCATTTTTCACTGCTCAACACAATCATGGAAGGTAATTGGCCATAGATGACTTTAGGGTGGACCCCACACCTTAGGACTCATTGATGCACTATGGACATATCGAACTGTTTTTAAGACGCCCATAGGTATGTCACCCTACAAATTAGTTTATGGGAAGGCTTGTCATTTGCCAGTATAGTTAGAGCACAAAGCATTTTGGGCAATCCAACGTTGTAATATTGCTCTAGACTCTGCTGGAATGGGGAGAAAGCTCCAGTTTGCTGAGTTGGAAGAGATGAGAAATGAGACATATGACACTGTGAGGAGATACAAGGATCGCATGAAGACTTTTTATGACAAGCACAAATCATTCACTGTTGGTCAAAAGGTCCTGTTGTATAACTCTCGATTGCACCTTTTTTCTTGGGAAATTGAGATCCAAGTGGACAAGTCCGTAAATTGTTCATTTTGTTTTCCCGCATGAAGCAATCCAGATCAGGTATCCTAAGAGTGGCCATGTTTTCAAAGTCAATGGTCAAAGGTTAAAGCCATTCTTAGATTTTCAAAAGCCTAAGGGAGAAGCTGAGATTCTATTCTAAGATCGTGTTCATTATGACTAATTTAAAAATCATTTTACCCATTCATCCAGGACCGTTTTCACCCATTTTTATCCATCCCTCTACCCAAACCCCCTACCCATCTGTCTATGTTTGAGTTGGTCTAAGTCTTTAGTGTCCAATTTAGGTTGTCATCAAGTTAGTCTAGCCTAGGAGTCAGTTTAGCATTTCATGCACACTTCTCAGTTACGTCAAAACTCGGTTGTTCATTTTCTAAAATTTTTCTTCTTTTACACCTGGCCAGTGTAGATTAGGGAACATTAAAGACAATGTTCAATTTAAGTTTAGGGGTATTGAGGTCACATAGGTCATGTGACATATATAAAAAAAAAAATTCCAACAGTCTTGTATTTGTGACGAGCAGACATTAAAGAACTAGATAAGAGTCATGCACATAGACGATCGAGTTTTAGTTTTTGCACTGTGCTTGTCTAGAACACAAATTCCCCCAGATTTGTGTAAGGAAATCATTTTATTTGTTATAAGGGTGAAGAAGCTGGAAATCAAATAGGATCAACATAGACCTCTTTGTGATCGAAACACTTTTGCTGCAAAAAGGAAAGCTAAGAGGCTAAGTCTGTGTCACAAATGTGGACGAACCAATTGTAATCAAGGGTAGACCCACAAACACGAATAAACAGATCTACTTGGATTTAATCAAGGGTAGAGTAAGTCAAGAAAGACTGAGACGCTTTGAGCTCCAAAGAACTGTTGATTTTCGCTTGAGGGAATACAAACATGTTGACAATATGACGTTAAACGAGTCATAATTTTGTTTAGACAGAGATAGGCAGAATCATGTTTTAAGGAAGAGTTAGTGCGACAGAGACTCCTTGGGGCTAAACCAACTATCAAATTTTGTCTAAAGAGATTACCTACATCTTGATGATCTGACGTTAAAAGAGTCAATTTTTTCAGCAATGATACGTTTATTAAATGCTTTATATCATACTTTTCTGAAAATATTTTTATGGGAGTTATGCTCAGAAATGCCCGCACACAGCCACGTTAAGATTAATTTGAAAAAGAAAAATATTCATGAGTTGAGTGATCATCAAAGGAATACCAGTGGAGACTTATACCCAGTAAGCTTTAAAGTCATTCATCTTTCTAAGGGTTACAAGTCTATTCCTATTTTTTTGTTAAGTGCATTGAGTCATTGCTTGATCTCATTATGCCTTTGTCTTGGTCATATTACTGAGAATGACACCAAATTTGAGTCACTACACCTGAATTTTTTTTTGAATTTATTTGAAGGAAAGAAATCACCTATTGAAGCTTAGGATAGGAAAGAGGCCATTTTTTGGATCGTTTGAGCCTTCAAGCTTACCCATTTTGGTCATTATCTTGATAGTTTCCCAGTTGAGCCTTATAAAGCTTATTTTCTTGACCAGCCACATTTACCATACCCAACTCCAGTTACAAAAGTATGTGCCAAAAAAATTGAAATATCCATGACGTATTTTCGAAAAAGGAAAGGTTAGAGATACTTGTTACTAGGATGGTACTCTTAAAATAAAGGCACAAGAAAAAGAAAAGAAAATAGCAAGCAAAAGAGAAAAACAAACATCTAGATATCAAAAGAAGGATGTGAAAAAAGAAGAAGATGAAAAAAAAAAAGACATACTTTAAAAAAAGTGCTGAAACAAAAATAGAGGAGAACTATCCCATTCAAATAATGAAGACGTCTAACTTTTTCTGTTCAAAGTATTTAGTTTTAGAGCCTTATATCCTTCCTTGATCTGACTAGGTCCTAAACCACGTTTTGTCTTATTAGGAAGTCCTATTGATCTTAAGTTGAAATAGGGTGTTTAATGTAGAGAATAGAGGTGGAAAAATTACGGTGTTTGACTATAACACCCCGCTCGTTTAACCAATAAAAAGGGCGCTACTTAAGTTTAAAGGGATTCGACCCAACATGAGACGCACATTCATGGCTAATTTTTTATCCTGTGAAAGTGGATTATGGAGGCTTGGCTCCGGAAACACTATAAAACTATAAAGCGTCGTCTGTGGCACATGTGGTGAGTGGAATTCCCAGCCAAATGAATAGGTGGAATTCCTATTCTACACGTGGTGGGTGGAATTCATAGCCAAATGAATAAGTGGAATTCCTATTGTACATGTGGTTGGTGAAATTCCCAGCCAAATGAGTGAGGTGGAATTCCTACTCTAAATGTGAGGGTGTAAGTGCCCACTTAGTGGATTTGGGGATAACTCAAGCTTGAGCTAGTCCTAACAGTGGATGTAGGTTGGTTAACCGAACCACTATAAATTTGGTCTTATGGTGTTTGATCGTTGTGTGTTTGCGTTTTATTATTTAAGTACTCTAATCAACACACGTCACTTTGCATTTGATTATCTTTATTTTTGCATTGTGGACAAGCATTGATAATCAAGCAATATACAAAGGGTTATAAACTTAGTGTGATCATTTAAGTAATTAAAAATAATTTATCACGCTAAATAAATCTCTTGATTAATATTGTTATTCCACTGCACTTAAACTTTAAACAATCAAGAAATTTGTGAACACCATGGAAACTGGGATTGTCCTACTCCTCCTCCCCCCCCCCCCCCCCCCTCTCTCCTCAAGGCTCAATCTTGTTCTAGCACCAAAGGGAGAGCTCTCAACATTAAATGCATCTTTTATTTACAAAATTAGGGCCAACTAAACTAAAATTGAAGGGCAAAAATTTCATTTTTTTTGACTCAATAAATACCCCCAAACGTAGATTTTGCTAGTCCTCGAGCAAAACTAACCTAAAAACTCTAAAAGAAATCCTAATATAATCCTATTCTAAACCTAATATAAACCTAAACTACACCAATTTCTCTGGTTGTCTCTATTCCAGTTAGCGTATGCAACAAGCCTTTAAACTCTGAGGTTACCCCTAGTGGCGAGTTATAGTCTCGTGAGGGCTTGTAGTGATGATACCCACAAACATCCAAATTGTCTAGTATTAGTTTCAGTTTCGACAAAAATTGTCCAAAATTTATTTTACAAAACTTACATTCGAAGACTAGTGTGTGCTTAGCCAATATTATAATAGTTTTTATTTCTAAATAGACACAAGTTTTTTAAACCACTTTTAGAAAATTCACTTTGACTACAAAACTCACCAGATATCTCTCAGAAAGACTAACACTTAGAGGTTTGGATTTATTTCTCTCAAAGGTATATGTGAGTGGAGTTTATGTATTCAAATCAAACTTCTCACATATGTATTAGGAAGATGGCACAAATCGAAGAAAATAAATAGATCTCATGAATGGATATCATTTTCCTGAGAATGTTGAGTCAAACACCATAATTGTTTTCTACCTTTATTCTCTAAATGAAATACTCTATCAGACTTAAGATCAATAGGACTTCCTATCGGAAGAAACTTGGTTTAGGACTAGGTCATATCAAAGAAAGATATTAAGGCTCTAAAAATAAATATTTTGAACAAAAAATTTAGAGGTCTTCAAAATGTAAAACGGGATATTTATTCCTCTAATTTTTTTATTTTTTTCAGCATTTTTCAAAATATTATTTTTCTATTCTTTTTTTTTAACATCTTTATTTTGATGTCTGGATGTTCCATTTCTTTTTCCTTTTTATTTCCTTTTTATTTCATTTTTTTACATTCCTATTTTCTTTAGAGTACCATCCCAATATTTTTTCATCTCTAACCTCTTCTAAGCTCTTTAGAGTAGGTCACATATATTTCAATGTGGCTCAAACTCCATAACCGGAGTTGGGTACAGTAAACATGTCTAAACAATAAAACAAGCTAATTTTTCAATAAGGCTCAACTGGGAACTATCCGGATGAATGACCAAAAATAGGTAGGCATGAAGGCTCAAACGATCCAAAAATGGCCTATATCCTATCCTAGGCTTCATACGGTAATTTCTTTGCTTCAAGTAAATTTAGAAAAATTTAGGTATAATAACTCAAATTTGATGGCGTTCTTAGTAATAAGATCAAAATTGAAGAATAATGAGATCCACAATGACTTGATGCGCTTAAAAAGAGAAAAATGGATTAAGTTATATCCCTCAAAAAAATAGATAAGCACTAAATCTCACTGGGTATAAGTATCCACTAGTATTCCTCCATTGATTACTAGACTCGTGAAATATTTTTCTTTTTCCAAATAATTTTAATATGGCTGTGTAAAAATTGTTCCAAATTTAAATCTTTTAAAAATCTTATTGAAAAAGTATGATATAAGAATTTTTATCTACCCATTAATGCCGAAAAATCACTTAGACTCAACAAATCTTTTTTTTTTCGTAAGAGATAATCTCAGTCTTCACTTACTCTTCCCTTGGTAAATCAGACATTGTCCTTAATGTTTCTTAATCTACAGTGATTAGGTGCAAATCAATTTTTTTTGCAACAGTGCTAATTTTGGGTTAAGACGTGCTTAAGAGAGTTTTCTCACAACAGACCAAAAAAATCCTAAACTAGACTGACTCAATAAAAATCCTAGACTGACTCTAAACTGACTCAACCTAAAAAAACCTACAAAGGATGCGTACTCAATTATTTTTTTACAAATTTCACATCCTTCACTTTCTTGAGTGAGTTTCATTCAATTCGGCAGATGGTAGTGGTGAATGTGCACAATGAGTACACAATGTCATGGGCATAAAATCTCTTTTCCCAAACATTATCACTCACTGCCATGATGAAAGCCCATGGGTCATTTAAATAAAATGGGACACAGTCTGGTGCAGGTTGTTTCTCAATATTAGGTTTTTATCATTGATAGGTTCTTCATTGATTTCAGGCTCTTCCTTAACTTCAGGATTTTCCTCAATTTTAACTTTGACATTCGAATTATCACCTACCCTAGCTAGATTCTCCTCACCTTGGGTGCAACTCTCGGGATTTGATGAAGATGCTAGTGTTGAAGCAGACATGACCTCAAAGACCATACTATTATCAAAAGTGGATTGATGACTAACTTAACTAAACGCTTAATTGAATCACGCCTCCAAGTATTCATTGTTACTCAATGAAGACCAAACAAGACAAAACAAAATTCAAACAAAATAAATGACCTAAGATTCTAGACAACTCCTAATTTTTTCTCCAAAAATTTTAAATATCCAATAGGAGTTTGAAAGTTCTCCCTTTGATCCTAGAACACGATTGACCCTAAAGAGGGGGGGGGGGGGGGGGGGGGGGGGGGGGGGGGGGTCGGGGCGGGGGTGAGTAAGTTAATCTAAAAATCATTGGTCATTTTAAAAAATTACTTGATTGGTTAATTAAGTGCAGCGGATGTAACAATTAAGTGTATGTGTGTTAGCAATTATGATTAAGCAATCAACACAAGAAATTAGATCTAACACCACAAACACAAGGACACAAGATATATAGTGGTTCGGTAAACCAACCTATATCCACTGTTAGGACTAGCTCAACTTGAGCTATCTCTAAATTCATCAAGTGGGGTTTTACACCCTCACAATTAGAGTAGAAATTCCACCTTACTCAATTGGCTGGGAATTTCACCCACCACATGTAAAATAGGAATTCCACCTATTTGAATTGGTTGGGAATTCCACCCACCACATGTGCTAGAGACAACTTAAAGTTTTTATAATGGTTCCGGAGCCAAGCCTCCTTAATCCATTTTCACAGGACAAGGTTTAGCTAGTCCTAACAGTGGATGTAGGTTGGCTAATCAAACCACTATAAATTTGGTCTTATGGTGTGTGATCATTGTGTGTTTGTGTTTTATTATTTAAGCACTCATCTTAAAACACATCACTTTGCATTTGATTATCTTTATTTATACATTGTGCACAAGATTGATAATCAGACAATATGCAAAAGGGTTTTAAACTTAGTGTGACACCAAAGGGAGAACTTTCAGTGAGTTTGAGTGAGACCTTTTGAGCATAAAAATAACTAGTTTCTCAAGGTAAAACTCCCATGGATCAAATGCAAATCATTCAGGCTTATTCTCTCTTGGCAAATCATAAGAAAATCATTCAAGTACCCAATCCATTTGAGATATAGATTAAGAGAGAAGGATTAAGCACATTTAACTATCATAGATATTGGAGGACCCAATTTCCTAGTCACTCAAGGACTACGATTGCTCTACATGACTAGTCTACAAGGCGGAACGTTGGGATTGTACGAGCGCACATTGGGTGGATCTTCAAGAAGCACACTTCATCAGAATCAAGCTCCAAGGCAAGTGCTTCTTGGTTTTAATTTTGATTTTAAAACCATATCAGTGTAAAGTGGATTAAGGAGGCTTGGCTCTGGAACCACTTAAAAAAATCTAGAGCTTTGTCTCTGGCAAACGTGGTGGCTGGAATTCCCAGCCAATCGAGTAAGGTGGATTTCCTACTTTACGTGTGGTGGGTGAAATACCCGACCAATTGAGTACGATGGAAGTCCTACTCTAATTGTGAGGGTGTAAGTCCCCACTTAGTGGATTTGGGGATAGCTCAAGGTTGAGCGAGTCCTAACAATGGATGTAGGTTGACAAACCGAACCACTATACATCGTGTGCATTGTCTCTTTATGTGATTGATTGATTATTATCTTGCACACCTCCAAAATCACACACTTGATTAACTAAGATTTAATTCTGCACAATTTCACATTAATCAATTTTTTTTAAAAAAACCATTCACATTGGGATTGATCTATTCACCCCCCCCCCCCCCCCCCCCTCTAGTCAATCCTTTCTAGTACACCGGAACTTTCAATTGGTATCAGAGCCTCGTGCTCTTCATAAGGATCTAACATCTGAGTACATCCTAGTGCTAGAACAATGTCTTATAATAAAGATCATTCATGTCCGATCTATCCATCTTTTTATATTCAATATGTTCTCCATGGAAAGATAAAATTGAGAATGATGAATGGACATCTATCCAAAATGAATTTATTGAAAATATTTACATGGATAGTTCATTGGAAGGCTTCACCTCTCGTAACCAATTGGAGAATCATGAGAGAAGTGAAAATGTAAATTTTAAATGTTTGGTTCCTTCCAATGTTAATGACCAAGAGGGATCCTCTAGTGAAGAAGAGGATGGTGATGAGGATCTTGATGAGGATGATGACCTCCAAGAATCTTACAATGCTTTGTATCTAGAAAGTGAGAAATTGGCTAAGAAGGTAGACATGTTTAAATCTGAAAAATTAAACCTTCCAAACCAACTGGAAGTCTTGAGGAAAGACTACGAGTCTCTCACTTTAGAGCTGAAATCTTCAAATGAAGAAGTTTTGAAGATTAAAGAAAATGAAGTGGACCTTCAAGAGACATTAAAAAGACAAAGGGATGACATCAAGATGTTGAGTGATATCAAGAAATATCTTGAAGATCATGTTATGGAACTGTCTCTAGAATTAAAAGATTTGAAAAATCATAAAGAAAAGTTCCAAGATAAGTTTACCCAAGGCGAAGAAAGATTGGAAAAACTATTAAGTATGGGTAAACAATCTGGCGATAGGTCGGGTCTTGGTTCCTCATTGGACACCAATAGACCTATTGGCCAAAGGGTGTTTGTTAAAGGAGATGTGCATAAAACCCCTAAGGGTAAGTGTGTTTATTTCCATGAGGTTGGACATTAAAAGACGGAATGCAACCTTAGAAAGAGGCACATGGAGGATAAAACCTAAAACCAAGCCCCAAATCTTAATGTTAAAAGACACCTACAAAATCCTAAGGTAAAGCCTAAAAGATACCCACCAAGGCCTAATAATAGGATACTCCCAATGAAGGTGAACCCAAAGCATGACTCCTTGTTAAGATAAATCGACCAAATCTTAAAGGAGTTGAGATATCCAATACTTGAACATCCAAGGTATTCCCAAAGGAATGTGTATGAGAGACCAAACTCAACCACATTGGGGTCTAATCATGTGTTGCTATGGTTTTAGACTCAATTTCATATCTTAAAACCTTAGCACATTGAACTCTAGTGACATGAGAATCCAAATAGCCCAAGTGCTATGTAACACCCCGATATCACTTATAATATATTGGATTTGGTCCATTTTGAATTACAAATTGATTGAATTTAAGATTAATGATTGAAAGGGACCTTAGATGGGTAAAGAGTTGGGTCAATAACCCAATTAAGACCCAATGGATCATGGATAGGATTTGATTTGAAAGTAATTCGGTAAATGTAATTAAATGGGTAAATTACACAATTAGGACCCAATGGGGGCATAGATGAGTTGATTTTGAAAGTAAATGGGTAAGGTTTGATTAATTGGGTCTGATTGAGAGTCCCGCCAGGAGGACTAATAGGTGATATGAATCAACTCAATGATGAAGAGAGGGAAGTGTATTGTGATATACCTTGACGGTGCGAGGCACGTCAAGTGATGGCTATGAATGTACATGATGGGAGAGACTCATTGCATGTGCATATTTCATAGCATTGTTTTACCTGTTTTTACTAATCATGTACTATGATATATATGCATGTTTTATATGCTAATCATGTGGTAGCCCTGATCGGGAACCTACTGGGCGCGTTAATCTAACGCCCTAATTCTATCCTCAGAGGAGAATGCAGGTACAAGGAAAGGGAAAGAGAAGGTCGATGACCGGGAGGGGAGCCAAGCCTAAGTGCTTGAATGATGAACATGATTACTTATCTATTGTCATTTGAATTATATTTTGATGGACATATAATAAGTTAATACTTGCTATGGTTTGATTAGACTATTAACTATGGATGGTTGTTTATCTTAATTATCATTTGGGACTGTTACTTGCTATCTTTTCATATTATTTCCGAAGTTAATCTAGTTTATTCCACATGTTGTTGTTAGTTCCATGTGTGATTCATTATCATGGTCTAGTCCATGTACACATGGGTGGCCAGTTAAGGTTCAGACTTGAGTAGTCTGAACTTAACTCGTGTCGTGATGCCGTCCGCTCTCTTTCGATGTTTTATTATTATTATTTAAAAAAAAAAAATTAGACTCTGATTTCTCAGAGAGGGCGGGACGTTACAGTTGGTATCAGAGCGAAACGGGAAGTTGAATCATCGAAGTAAGATTAAGACGGTTTCATGTCTCACTGACGGATAAAAATCCCAACTGACCGACTCTTCGGAGTCCGCTGACTGGGGGCCGGATTAATTTACTTCGAGTGACTCAGACTGAATAATCAATCTGAGAACGACAATGAAAGATAGTAAAGTAAAGTACAGTCATCATAACTGGATATATCAAACATAGCAAAGTAGGATGTACTCCCCTGAAACTCCCACACTGAAAAACAAACAACAGGAATTTAGAGATTTCCCAGAAACAAAAGAAAACAAAGAGTGTTGATTTGGCAATCTTCCCAAACAAAGTACGTGATATTATGCATGATCAAATTCCCCTGAAAACCAAGAGTGGTTTATTTAGAATTGTTGTTGATTTATGTGTTTTAAAATGTTGTTGCACAGATATGTCAAGCAACGAGGAATACACAGAATTATGGGATAAAGGGACACCTAGTTGTCCAGTGGATTTGGTATCGACTTCCAACAGTATCAGCATGGAAGTTAATGTGGACCTTCAGGAGGGACCTCCTTAGGAAGATGATATGGACTTAGCACCTGTTCCAGAGGATTTGATGGATGACTTCTTGGGATGGTGGAACCTCCTGAGGAAGAAGAAGAGGATCTAGCACCTTTTTTGGAGGATCCTATGGCAGATGTTCCTGTAATATTGGAATCGCTTGGGGAGATAGATCCCTACGATACATGTGAGTTGTACAACCAAGATGGGCACAACTGTAGGTATTGTCCTCACCCGCTGGGCATTGTCTGCCCGTCCTGTGGACTACATGGGCATGGAGAGGCGAGGACTAATTGTCCTTATATTGGAGGACCTGGATTAATACCCTGCACGACATGTGAAGTATTGGGGCACACGGCGATTGTAAGGGCTCGAAATTTGTAAATCAAGGAATATGTGAATATTATTTGTTTTAATAATGAAAATTGGAAAACTGGTGGAGTAAATGGTAAATGGGCCAAAATTTGGATAAAGGCCCAAGTGTGGCCCAATAGATTATGGTTTGGATTTAAATTTATTTAAATGGGTCAAGAATGGTCAAATTGGGTCAAATACCCATTTGGGACCCAATGGGTCAAGATGGTTATGCTCTAAGGTAAATGGGCTAGATGGAAATGTAATTGGGCCATAGGCCCAATGGTAATCCACTTAGAGTGAATTCAATGATTTTAAATCACCTAAATTATTTGGAATTAAACAATGCTGATGTGGCCAAGTGGGACCCACCTCCACCTCATCAAGTGAGGTGGCGTGTGGGCCAAGGTTTGGTGGGGCCGGCCACCATGGTTGATTTGGTCAACCATGGGTGGAGTAATGGACTTAGGTTAAGTTACGAAAGGGAGTTAAGTCTCATCTTTTCCTTTCTCCCTCTCTTTTCATTCTCATTTTAATCTTTCACTCTCCCATGGCCGTCCCACACTAGGAAGGAGAAGAGAAGAAAAAAATTAAGGAAGAGAGCTAAGGAGGAGAGAAGAGAAGGAGAGAAGAAAGAAGTGGAAAAAAAATTAAGCAAAAAAAAAAAAATCACTCTAAGGTAAAGGGTTATCACCTTCCCTCTCATAATTTTCCCCTCTCCCTCTCTCACACAAAACCTACCATGGCCGATTCTAGGGTTGGGGATTGCCACCCTTGATCAAAGATCTTAACCTACCAAAGATCAAAAGGAAGGAGAGAGGAGGCTACGGAGACCGACGGGAGCGTCGGAAATCGGAGGAGACGTCGGATAGTGAGTATTCCTTAAACAAGAATTTTTTGGATTTTAGGGTTTAGTTTTGTAAAAATTAATGCTGGTTACATAGATATATGTCATGGATGTTAAACCCCTCAAATGTGAGGGTGGAAGATGGAGGAAACCCTAAGTGGGAAAAATTAGGGTTAGGTTAAGAAAATAAATAAATGGGTTATGTGCATTATGTAATTTATGAAATTTAAGCATAGAATGGGATGATTGGAAGAAGAATTATTGGCCATAGGGTTCGGCCATGTAGCATGTCCGAACCCCATGGTGGGTGATTTGGTCATTGGTTTAATTGGTTAGGGTTTTTGATTAATGAATTTAGGGTTTTAATGAATGCATGGGAGGGATATGACAGAGGAAGGATGAAATGAAACCGGAGTCCATACTCCGTCGGGGCGACCGATAAACAAACATGGGGATATTTCACATATGTATTATTATACCTTGATGAGGCTTTGCCATCAAGGGGGGGACTCTTGTAATTATGATACCTTGATGATGGTTTTCCATCAAGGGTGATGTTGTATTTATGGGTATACCTTGATGATGGTTCTTCCATCAAGGGGGGATGCCTAGTGTGGATCACATCTTGATGAGGTTTTTCCATCAAGAGGGTCATGGTATGATGATGGTATGGATTATATTTTGAACATTATGTATGGACGAAAAAGGGACATTGTACAATGAGGATGAGATTGATGGGTGGGATTCATGACATAGAACACCCATGGCATGACATTGCACAAAGTGATGGTTTTACTATAATATTATCAGTATGCTGTTATTACTAATCCATGTGCTAGCCCTACTTGGAGTCCTATTGGGTACGTTGTTCTAAAGCCCTACTTCTACCCTAGCTGACGATGCAGGAGATGGCGGACCGGAAGGGCGAGACGGAAGCCAAGCTTAGGAGCTTGGGGAGGCGGACAAATTATTTTTGTTTAAGTTATTTTGGGGAATGTGTAATTGTATAATTTAGCTTGTCGGAAATGTAATAACTTAGATGGCTTGCTATGTTGTATATTTTATTTTGGACGGTGCAGTCCAGTGGCATTTTAGTAATTAAATGGATATTTCTTCCCTGCTATCTGAAAATTGGTAGAATAGTGTTTATTATCATCCGCATTGATTTTTATGTGTTGCAAGCTTTCTTTCTATGCGTGAATCGTACTCGTGGATTTATGTTCCACGCACGCGTAGGGTTGGCCAGTTAAGGGCCGGGTTTTAGAAGCTCGGAGCTTAACTCGCAGTCGTGACGTCCGTGCCCTTTGTCACTTTTATGTGAAAAAAAAAAAATAAACTCTGATTTTCGGTGAAAAGGGGCGGGCGTTATAGCGATGACGTGTCCTGATAACCATTTCAAGTTCGCTGATGATGCGGAATCTTCTACGGAAGACTAGGCTAGGAAGTAGTATGAAGGGGTATTAAAAAGAGGGTTATATTGTAAGGGTGCATATTTTTATATATATAGGGTTTTGTTTCACCCTACCCACCTTTGTACAATGATGAAGTTTGAATTTATATAAAATATGTGATTTTATGATTTTATGAGGATTCATGGCATTTGATGCATATTGTTAATGGAAACTAAGTCTATGATGTTTCCATGAATTAGGAATAAATGGCGCCACAGAAAAAGGTTATAAAGAATCCGAAGGGAAAGGAAAAAGTTTTGCAAATCGGAATAGGTGAGGGGGCATCAAAGAGAAGGACCCGACAAGACAGTAAAAAGAAGGATGAGGTGTTAATAATCACACCACAAGGGAAAGTAGTACCTCAACGCAAGAAGGTGGTACATGACAGAGAGCAGTCAATTCATGATGAGGAGAGGTCAGTTGATGAACGATCGCGCGACGAGGAAGAGTCACATCATTCTCAGCGAGAGGAGGAGGATAGTGACCCTACGTATCAATGGGATGAGGAGGAAGAATATGACTCGTCATATCGACGAGAGGAAGAAGAGAACAGCAACGTAATAGTACCCTATGTACCTCCTGAACTGCACAGCTTGGTGCAAGCTGTAGTTACATTTGTCCTCCAACAACATATGAACGGAGGGGGAAGCACGAGTGAAAATAATGACCGTAACATGGTTAGAGATTTTCAACAACAACGCCCATCTTACTTCAAGGGCAGAGAAGGGCCTGTCGGAGCCGAGAACTGGTTGGAGAAGATTTCTCACATACTGACTCTTTTGAATATCAAGAGACATGCTCACAAAATTCTACTGGCCACGTCACAGCTGATAGATGACGCTGCCAAATGGTGGAAAGTAGTGGAGAAACGGCAGGCACTTATGCCAAGAAGAGAAAGAATTGCTATGACCTGGGAGCAACTCTCAGCGACATTCTTAGAACGCTATTTCCTGGAGGAAGAAAGGGAACGTCAGATTCAGGCCTTTATGACATTAGTGCAAGGCTCGATGACGGTGGCTGAGTACCACCAAGAGTTTCTCAGCTTGTCAATCTATGTATTTTATGTGGGGGACACGGAATATCGGAGGGCTCACAAGTTCGAGCGTGGGTTACAGCCAAACATAAGGGCCAGGGTAACCGTGTTCAAAGCAGCCACACTGGCGGAAGTGGTCAGCAGGGCAACCATTGTGGAACAAGAAATGGTGGAATTTGCAAAAGTGGACAACCGCCGAGCTCCGAGTGGGAGGGGTGCGTACCAACCCAACAAGAGGTTCAGATCGAACTTCAGCAGACCTTCGCCGCCTGTTGGATCTAGTGGGGGCTTTCGCCCCAACCAGCCCACTCAATCTGTAGCAGTCACTCAAGCATCTAGAGGAGTGAACACCTGCTTTCACTGTGATCAATCAGGTCACTACAAAAAGGACTGCCCATAGCTCAACAGGCTGTCATACTCCAGAGGATCATTTCATCCGCCAGCTAGACCGGTAAACTCCAGAGGAGGCAGAATGCAAAGTCTGGGAGGTCGAAGGTCTAACCCTGCTGGAGCGGGACGATTATTTACTCTAACTTCTCTAGAGGAAGAGGATCATGTCGTAATACAAGGTATGGTGGTAGTGAGTAGTTCGTATGCATTTGCACTATTTGATTATGGAGCATCACACTCCTTCATAGCTGCATCATTTATTACTGCTACTGGTACATTAGTTCAAAGATTAGCCACAACACTTACTATTGTATCCCATGTCGGAGATTCGGCATTGGGACTTATATGTACGACGATTAACACTGAGTTAGCTGGACTCAGATTTGAGTTCAATTACCTAGCGCTGGACATGTCTGAATATGATATTATATTCGGTATGGATTGGTTGGCGAAGTTTCATGCCAACATCGACTGTTACTGTCGAAGAGTGACATTTAAGTCACCCGAGGGCAAGCAATACGTAGGCCGTGCAGATAAACAAAGTGGATTGCAGGAAGGGTTAAACCACGTGGTATTGAATAATATCACCATAAATAAAGCTCCAGTTACTGAACTTCCGGCAATTGTACAAGAATTCGTGGATGTATTTCCAAAGGAACTCCCGGGTTTGCCACCTATGAGGGAGATTAACTTCGAGATCAAGTTGTATCCTGGCGCAGCACCAGTGTCGTTACCACACTATCAGATGGCACCAGCAGAGATGTCGGAGCTAAAGAAGCAGATTGATGAACTACTTAGGCTGGGTTGCATCCGGAACAGTACCTCATCATGGGGAGCACCAGTACTGTTTGTGAAGAAGAAAGACGGTTCACTACGGATGTGTGTGGACTACCAGAAGCTGAACCAGCTAACAGTCCGGAACAAGTACCCTCTACCCAGGATCGATGATTTATTCGATCAATTGAAGGGTTCCAGCCATTTTTCAAGATTGATTTGATGTCTGGTTATCATCAAATACGGGTTAGGGAGGAAGATATAGAGAAGACGGCCTTCCGGACGCGGTATGGACTATACAAGTTTGTAGTCATGCCATTTGGACTTACAAATGCGCCGGCGGTGTTCATGGATTTGATGAACAGAATCTTCCGTCCCTATTTGGATAAATTTGTAATCGTATTCATTGACGATATTCTGATATATTCCAAGAGTCAGGAAGAACATGCAGAGCGCTTACGGATAGTTTTGAATATTTTGAGGCAGAATAAGCTATATGCCAAGGCCAGTAAATGTGAATTTTGGCTATCCGAGGTCAATTTCTTGGGACATGTGATATCTGAGGGAGGTATAGCGGTGGATCCGGCTAAGGTGGCAGCAGTGAAAGATTGGAAAGCGCCCAAGAATGTAACTGAAATTCGTAGCTTCTTGGGATTGGCTGGTTATTATAGAAGATTTATCATGGATTTTTCCAAAATTGCATCTCCATTGACTCAACTCACTCAAAAGGGAGTCAAGTACGAGTGGACAGATCTATGTAATCAAAGGTTTGAAGAGATGAAGACAAGACTTACCACTGCCCCTATTTTAATTTTGTCGGTAAGTGGCAAGTGTTTCGAGGTATATTGCGATGCCTCGGGAGAGGGACTGGGTTGTACCCTCAGTCAGAGTAATTGTGTGGTGGCGTATGGTTCAAGTAAGTTAAAAATACATGAACGTCTTTACCCCACACATGATTTGGAATTAGCTGCAGTGGTTTTCGCCCTCAAAAGTTGGAGACACTACCTCTACGGCAAGAAATTTGAGGTATTTTCTGATCATAAGAGCTTAAAATATCTTTTTGATCAGAAGGAGCTCAACCTCAGGCATCGAAGATGGATGGAGTATCTGGCGGATTATGAGTTCGCGCTTAGATATCATCCAGGCAAGGCAAACAAGGTAGCGGATGCCCTCAGCCGTATACCACATGCATCCGTGGCATGCTTGATCAGATCGGAATGGGAGATGTTGAATACCATCCGAGAGTTTAAACTCTACTATAACAACTGTGGGACCATATACAATCTGGTTATACAATCCAACATAGTTACCAAGATTGAACAAGAACAACGTATGGATCCAGAAGTGGAGGACATATGGGCGAAGATGTCTACTGGCACCATTGTACCAGAATGGGAATTACGGCCAAGACAAGGTCTTTTATTCCGGGGAAGAACATATGTGCCAAAGAGTTGCAGGAAAGAGCTACTGATTGAGGCACATCAGTCCAAGCTCTCTATCCATCCGGGCAGCACCAAAATGTACCATGATTTAAAGAGACATTATTGGTGGCATGGACTAAAAAGGGTTGTGGCGGAATTCGTGGCACATTGTCTAACTTGTCAGCAAGTTAAGACTGAACACCAAAAGCCATCAGGGTTACTCAAACCCTTAGCAGTGCCAGAATGGAAATGGGAACACATTTCCATGGACTTTGTATCGGGGTTACTGAGGTCTTCAAAGGGCAATGACGCCATATGGGTCGTAGTCGACCGGTTGACCAAGTCCGCACATTTCATTCCTATCAAGATGACAGATTCATCTGAGACATTGGGTCGGCGGTATATTAAAGAGATCATTCGGCTACATGGCATTCCCCGAACGATAGTATCAGACAGAGATGGCCGTTTTACCAGCAGAGTATGGCAAAGCATGCAGTCAGCCATGGGGACAGACTTATTGACTAGCACCGCTTTCCATCCACAGACTGATGGACAGTCTGAAAGGACAATACAAACCTTGGAAGACATGTTGAGAGCATGCATGTTAGATTTCAAAGGAGGATGGGAGGACCACTTACCACTGGTAGAATTCTCCTATAATAACAGCTATCAGGCAAGCCTTCAGATGGCTCCATACAAGGCATTATATAGTAGACCGTGTAGGTCACCGGTATGTTGGACAGAGGCTGGAGAGCCTGCATTGATCGGACCGAAACTAGTCACAGAGACTACCGCACAAATTAAGTTGATACGTCAACATTTATTGACTGCACAGAGTCGGCAAAAGAGCTATGTTGATAAAAGAAGACGGTTTCTGGAATTTGAAGTGGGAGACATGGTATTTTTAAAGGTCTCGCCACGAAAAGGACACATGAGGTTTGGCATGAAAGGAAAACTGTCGCCAAGATATGTGGGACCATTTTCCATCACAAGAAGGATGGGGGATGTAGCTTACCAGTTAGCTCTTCCTTCGCAGTTAGCAGCTCCACATAATGTGTTTCATGTGTCAATGCTAAGAAAGTATAATCCGGATCCGTCCCATGTTTTGAATGTTCAGGATATTGAAGTACAAAGCGACGTGATGTACGTCGAGAAACCGGTCAGGATAGTGGAGACGGAACAAAGGGTGTTGCGAAACAGAGCGATTCAGTTTGTAAAAGTGGTATGGGACCATCATGGTGATAACGAGGCCACATGAGAACTTGAGTCGGAGATGAGAACAGCTCACCCCGAATTATTTATGTAATTTATTTTGAGAACCCTACTTCGCTCGACTTTCGGGACGAAAATTTTAAAAAGAGGGTTATATTGTAACACCCCAATTTCTCAATGAAGTGGATAATTACAAACATGCCCCTGATGTGTTAAATTAATTATTTTGTGATGTTAAGTAAGGAAATGGTGGGGCCCATTGCTCAAATTAAGATCATATGAGCACATTATGAATGTCAAGTTTGATTGGATGGGTAATGTACATCAATTGGGTCAAAAATGGTTAAATGGGTCAAAGGGCCCAAATGGGACCCAATGGGTCTTAATGGATTATTTGACCATTGTGTGAACTTAAATTAAATGGGGTTAAGCTAATTTGATTGGAAATCAAGTGGAGTAAAAATGGGTAGGCCTGATGCACATGTGAAAACCAATTACAAATGACCAAAATACCCATAATTGGGTCATGGAGTCAAAAACGGGTCAAGGAGCTAAAGGGGGGCCCAACGGGTCGGGTTGACTTAGTTGACCACAGCCGACCGTGTGGGACCACAAATGAGTTCAATGGTGAGTTAAATCAGGTTAAGTGGAACTGATTTTACTTAAGTTGAATTAAGAATGAGTTGACTCAAATACATTAAATGATTGTCAATTAATGAGGTGAGTTGGACATGTGAGTTGGACATGTGAGTTGGGTGAGTCAAAATGGAAATTAATGGGACTGTAAATCAGTGAGTTCAGAGGGAATAGGAGTAGTTTGGCTCAGTCTTAACCACCAAAACAAGTCCCACACGTTGGGGACTTGTTGGGGTGATTTCCATGTTAAATCTTAAATGAAATGCATGGGAATTGGAGGTGTTGCTTGGAGAGTTGAAAGGCTGCATAGGTAGATACCAAGGGGTGCATTGGATAGCACCCAAGACCCATCGTTTTTTATAAGAATTGATGAGGGAATGGAGGGGTCTTGGGGGCTGAATTACTAAAGGAAACAAACACCAAGGTTAGCCGTTTTTCACCTTGGAAATTCAAGAATTTACATCTCTCTCTCCCTCTCTCCAATCCGTTTTTCCTAGCTGGAACATCAGAGGTGTTTGTACCAGTAGATCAAGCACAAAACAGCAAAAGAAAGGAAGAAATAAAAGGGAGAAACCAAGGACCAAAGGCAAGAAGAAAGATTGGAAGTTTGGTAAGTAATTATATGTTATTTTGGTTTAATAACATGGAACAAATGGGGTGTGTATTGGGCCATGGTTATGGCCGAATACACCAAGGTTTTAACCTTGATTAATAGAGGTTTAAAAATGGTAAAAATAACCATTGGGTTCGGCCACCATGGAGGGCCGAACCCCATGTAAAAGATTGGTTGGTTTTCATGTTTTGAAACATGGAAACCATGGAGTTTTATGGACTGTTTTTAGATGATTTAAAGTGTATCTTTTAAAAAGATTAAAACATAAATAAGGAAGTTTGATTTAGACCTAGATGAATGATTAAGAAATTCAAAACCAAAGGTCATAGGGTTCGGCCATCATGGAGGGCCGAACCCCATGCAAATGATGGTTTGGTTTTGATGTGTTTGAAGCATATAAACCATGAAGTTGGTGGACTGTTTTTGATGTTTCATTAAGACTCAATTGCATGTTTTAAAGAGGGTTAAAAACATGGATCTGAATGACATAAGGACTGAAGGTATCATGGGTCTAAAACAGTGGTTTAAAACTGATGAAATGGACCATTTGGATCGGTCATCTTGGATGGCCGAATCCCATGAGGGGTTATGGTCATTTGGACAAAGTGATGAATTTATTGGATGGTTTTGAGAGGTAAAAATGCAGCAATGATGTACTGATTTTCATATGAATAAGTGACACTTAAAACATACTAAAGAGGACCAAAACATGGACATAGGGTTCGGCCACTTTGGATGGCCGAACCCCATGTTAGTATTTGATGATTTTGATGAGTTTAAAACCATATAAAATATGGTGTTTGATGTGATTTGGTGAAGTTTTACTTGCTGTTATTGGTTGGCCAATGTAGGGCTGAACCATGTCAATATTAGGGTTAAGTTACTGATTCAAAGCATGGGTAATTGATGGATCAATCAGATCAAGAGAACCATTGGGTTCGGCCATGTACATGGCCGAACCCCATGGGGCTGTTTTTGGGATGAATGGACCAAGTGTATGGGTTTTCTTATGTGTTTTAAATAGAGATAAGCTTGCTGATTTTGGTTGGCCAATAGAGGGCTGAATCATGTAGCAATCATAACCAAAAATTATGCATGAATGTTGGAGTTATGGAACCAAGGGAACCATTGGGTTCGGCCATATGTATGGCCGAACCCCATGGACCATTTTATTTGATTGAAAAGTTTCTAAGTTATGAAATTTAGTGAACTTAGTGTAAACAAATAACAAATCATGGTTGATGAAGGAAAATGGGATAAAAACCCATAGGAGGTGGTTCGGCCATGTAGTATGGCCGAACCCCATCAATGATTATTTGATAGAATTGGGTTAAGTAATAAATGGGATTAAAGGTGATGAATGAAGAACCCACATGATGTGGATGGGTCGTAGATGTGATTGAATAAGTAAATGATGTTATGCCTTACTGATTGATATATGGATAAGGCACCGGAAGTTGAACGACGTGCGAGTCGTGATCGGGTGACTCTAAAGAAAGATCAAGTACTGAAGTGAATCTTCAGTACAGTAGGTTTCCTACCTACTTGTAACCACAGTTTTACCCTAGTTTTCTTTATGAGACTCTTGTTTATTTTTATGTGGTTTCGAATGATATGTTATGCATTTACAAATGGCATACAAAGCATTGGCATCTCATGCATGGACATGGGATGATGACTGAGGTTCTACAGTGTTGCAATTATGAGTTACGTCCTCCTTAGGCGATGAGAGTCCCGCCAGGAGGAGTAACATGATGATCATAGTCACATTGGTCTCCTTAGGCGATGAGAGTCCCGCCAGGAGGACTAATAGGTGATATGAATCAACTCAATGATGAAAAGAGGGAAGTGTACTGTGATATACCTTGACGGTGCGAGGCACGTCAAGTGATGGCTATGAATGTACATGATGGGAGAGACTCATTGCATGTGCATATTTCATAGCATTGTTTTACCTGTTTTTACTAATCATGTACTATGATATATATGCATGTTTTATATGCTAATCATGTGGTAGCCCTGATCGGGAACCTACTGGGCGCGTTGATCTAAAGCCCTAATTCTATCCTCAGAGGAGAATGCAGGTACAAGGAAAGGGAAAGAGAAGGTCGATGACCGGGAGGGGAGCCAAGCCTAAGTGCTTGAATGATGAACATGATTACTTATCTATTGTCATTTGAATTATATTTTGATGGACATGTAATAAGTTAATATATGCTATGGTTTGATTAGACTATTAACTATGGATGGTTGTTTATCTTAATTATCATTTGGGACTGTTACTTGCTATCTTTTCATATTATTTCCGCAGATAATCTAGTTTATTCCGCATGTTGTTGTTAGTTCCATGTGTGATTCATTATCATGGTCTAGTCCATGTACACATGGGTGGCCAGTTAAGGTTCAGACTTGAGTAGTCTGAACTTAACTCGCGTCGTGACGCCGCCCGCTCTCTTTCGATGTTTTATTATTATTATTTAAAAAAAAAAAAATTAGACTCTGATTTCTCGGAGAGGGCGGGGCATTACAACTATCATAGGTAATGGTCCCAAAGAACCATGGCTTTACTTCTTGCCAGAAGGAAAAATTCTTGATGAAAGCGAATTATTGCCTATTATACATTATACTCAATTAAGCATATTGACCACCACCATTTGCCATAGCGTATGGAACTCAGTGACAAAGGACTAGGTTGTAGAAAGTGTGCAAAAATAACAGAGTATGGATTAATCACAGGGTTTTTGTAAAGAAAAAAAAAAAGAGTTAGTTTAGAGAGTCAGTTTAGAACATTGAGGACAATGTCAAATTTATGTTTGGGGGTATCTAGTGGTTACATTAGTAGAGTCCGTTTAATAATAATTAAAAAAAAAATTCTTTTTCGATCAAGGGAAGAGTAAGTGAAGACTAAGATTAATTCTTGAGAGGAAAATCTTATATATATTATTTTTGAGTATAAGTGATTTTTCTAACATTAATAGGTAAATAAAAAATTTCATATCACACTTTTTCAAAAAAAAAAAAATTTGAATTTATATTCGGAACAAAATTTACACAGCCATATTAAATTGAGTTGAAAAAGAAAATTTTTCACAAGTTTAGTAGTCAACAAAGGAATACTAGTGGAGACTTAACCTTGTGAGCTTTAGTGCCAATCTATTTTTCTAAAGGATTTAAGTCAATCTATTTTTCTTTCTTAAGTGCGTCAAGTCGTTGTGGATCTCATTATTCTTCAATTTTGGTCATAATTACTGAGAACGCCATCAAATTTGAGTTAGAACATTTGAATTTTTTTTGGAATTTATTTAAAACAAGGAAATCACTGTATAAAACTTAAGATATGATTTAGGTCATTTTTGCATCGTCTGAGCCTTCATGCCTACCTATCTTTGGTCAAGTTATTATGATAGTTTCTAGTTGAGCCTTAATCAACCTGTTTAATGTTTAGCCATATCTACCATACCCAACTCTGGTTATAGAGTCCGAGCCTCATAGAAAATATCTGTGACCCATTCTAAGACACTAAAAAAGGATAGAGATGACAAATATTGGGATGGCACTCTAAAAAAATGGCACTGAACAAAAAAAAGGAAAAAAAAGAAGAAAGGGAACATCCTAACATCAAAAGAAGGATGTGAAAGAAAAAAAAAATAGGATGAATATTTTGAAAAGTGTTGAAAAGAAAAATAAAATATAGAGGAAGAAATATCTCGTCTTACATTTTGAAGACCTTTAACTTTTTGTTCAAAATATTTATTTTTAGAGTCTTTTACCCTTCATTGATTTGACCCGATCCTAAGCCATGTTTCATCCTATAGGTAGTCCTATTGATCTTAAGTTCAAGTATGGTATTTCATGTGGAAAATAAAGGAAGAAAAATGATAATGTATAACTCAACGTTCTTAGAAAAGTGGCGTTCATTCATGAGATTCAACAATTATTTTCTTTGTCATGTGCCATCTTTCTAATACATATGTGAGAAATTTTGACTTTGAATACACAAACTCCGCTCACATATACCTTTGAGAGAAAATGACCCAACCTCTGAGCGTTAGTCTTTCTGAGAGAAGTGAGGTTTGAAGTCAAAGCGCATTTTCCGATGTGGGTTATGAAACTTGTGTCTATTTGGAAAATAAAACTATTTTTAATATTGGCTAAGCACACACTACACTCCGAATATAAGTCTTATAACGTAAATTTTGGAATCGTTTGATGTCTAGATTTTTATGGACTTGTTTTTTGCCGAATCTAAAACTAAGACTAGACAAAATTGGATGTTTGTGGGTATCATCAATGCAGCCCTCACAAGACTATAACTCGTTCAGTAGAGGTAACCTCGGGGGGTAAAGACTTGTTGCATACGCTAAATGCAATCGAGAATGCCAACGAAAGTGGTGTAGGGTTTAGATTTTTTTTGTAATGTAGTTTTTGGTTTAGCAAAAGAAATAAAACATTAGGTTTAGCTAAGGATTTTTAGGTGTTAGATTTTAGACTTAGACTTTATTTTTAGGTTTTTGCTTGAGCACTAGCAAAATCTAAGTTTGGGGATATTTGTTGAGTCTAAAAATCTTACATTTTTACCCTTTACTTATGATTAAGTTAGCCTTGATTTTGTATATAAAAGACACGTTTAATGGTTTTTCTTAGTTTTGTAGATAAAAAGATGGAAAAACAAGAAACAAGCATAAAACAATGGATAATTGCTGGAAGAGAGCTTAAAATGGAAATTTTAGAATTTCATAATTAATTCATGCCACTTTAGGGTTTTTAATGTAAATTGGATAATCTTGATCCGTTTATGAGAGTCTAGATTTATTCAATATTTAGAATTTTAGTGGTATTGATTAATTATTTAATTTTAAAATCAAAGTCTGCAATTAAAAGGTTTTAGAGTTTGAAATCAAGATCCATGGGCCAGAGATCCACTGTAGATGAGCCAAGCTTTGCTCCAAGTGCCAGACACTGGGCTAGGCCAAGTACTCCATGCGCATTTCCCAATGTGGGCCTGGCCAAAGTGAATTCAAGCCCAAGTCTCCAGTCCAAGAAGTGTAAGTTCAGCTCAAGATCCAATGCTCCAGGTCCAAATCCAAGTTTACCATCCCTAAGCCCAATTCCATTTTAGGTCCAAAATCCAAAAACCCATGACCCATCCTACCCAATCATCCAAATAACAATCTCCCATCCATGCCATCCATTGACCCTATCAACCAATCCAAACCGTTCATTTCATGCATCTCATGCATTTCATATCATGAAACCCTATATCTACTTAGTTAATCCAACCGTTCATGTATCATATCTAAATCTAGGACATCCAAACCATCCAACATATAGATAAACCTTAGGATTAGAATCATCCATGCATAGCCTATCCATCCATCTGTTTATATCACCCATCACCTATCATAACCATTAGATCTAGGCCAATCAATCATGGCCATCCAATCGTAAACCCTAGATCCAATGCAAAAATACTAAAATAAGGTATCTCATGTGCATAGTGCATTACTTTACTCAACACACACAATCCTAGCGATCCATTCATGCGCATACTCCATGGAAAATTCCTAAAATTCCTCTCCAACCTCACTTAGATCCTAATTTTTCTCCCAATCCAATCCAAAATAAGACACACTCGATTTTTGCTTATGTCCTTCCTATCCTATTCGAATTTCATAGGTCAACTCTCCACCTCATTCTCTCATCATCCCATCCATTCATTCATCCATCCATTTAATCCTAGCCGTCCATATCATTACACAACCCAAAACCCTAAGCCACATAGCAAATTCGAAAATCACAGAGCCAATTCTAATCCAATTTTCTTTCTTCCTTGCTTGCACTACACTCCAAGCCAACCCATCACACCAAGTTCCTGTACACCCTTTGAAAACCCTAACCTTTGCAATTTGTAATCCAAGCCACCCAATTTAAGTTAGATTTAATCCCAACCTTTCATCCATCAACTTAAACTTAGATTTGATCCTAGCCATCCATCCAATCCCAAGTCCTATAAATTGCCCAGTATCATGTAAAACTCGAATTTGACTTTGGAACCACAGAGGACCATAGGATTGGAGGGAAGACCAATGAAGACTCAGAGATCTACAGTGCATTCGAATTTTACAGTGAGTTTCTTATTGCAACTTTAATTTTCATCTTTCTTGTATTCAATCAATCTTGTATTTAATTTTTCCAATAAATAATCAAAGGACATCCTTTAGAATCTTGAAACATCTAATTTCTGATTTCCTTTTATGATTGTCTTTGATTCGATGTTAAGATTGTATGCTTTAATTATTTAATCGGACATGAAACAGTTAGGACTTAGGTTATGATTGTTAAGATCTAAATTACTAAGTTTGATTTTATAATCTAAAGTTTATAATTTTTAATATTCATGATAAACATGAACTGGGACTTAGATTTAATTTCAAATCTAGGTCGTTTATTTATTTAAATATCTTCGGTGATGAACTGTTTTTTCCAAACAACCATCCTTTACATTACTGCATTTTTATTTCTGTCATTTATTTTTCTTGCCAATTTATTTTTCATGTTTATTTTATTTCACTTGAATGTTGTATTTTAGTTTTATTTTTAAATCTTTAATTCTTTTAAAATGTATTTATTTCATGTATTTAAAACCTCCCTAACAACTTGATTAACTAGTTAAGATTAAATTTAATTAGGTCTTTGATTTTGTGAATTGGAATCAATGTTGAGATTGTTTATAAACTTTTTATTAAAACTTTATTTTAATCACTTTTAATCAATGCTCTAAAATTGTAGATCCATTTATTTGAATGAAGATTTAATTAGTTGGAAATATACTTTTAAGATTAAAATTGATTTCTATCCTAGATTTAATTTTGATTCTTGGTTTTCTAAGAAACATAAAAATTGAAGCGTTTGTATTTTGAAGTTCATATATTTTGAATGTTTCCTTTGGGTTCGACCTCGCACTCAATCGCTGTATTATATATGGTCCGATGCTTGCGAGATTTACAAATTTAAAACATCAACAATCACCTCCATCTGAGGATTCTCTTTGTTCATCATTGAGACCAGTGTCTCTCACATCTTCTTCTTTGTCTGTCGATTCAGAGTCATCTCTTCTCTCAACATTGTTCTCGGAGAACATTTTGTTCTCCCACAACACTTTTCTACCCCCATATTGTGTTTTTCCACTATTTCAGGTTGGGATTGTGGACGGGGTTGGTTGCTAGATCTAGGCCTGATAATTGGGAGCTTGGCCAGTGACACATTTTCTGAATCTGGGTCCTGAAACCCTAGAGGAGCACTGCTCGGCTTGGAGGCTGATGTCTTACTTCTAGGGGGTTAGGTTTTTTTGGGGGGTGGAGATATAGCCTCACCTTGATGCTCTGTTACCGGTGTTTGGTAGTCCCGAGGTAACCTCATCCTAGGTATGATTTTCAACTAATAATCCTTAGAGACTTTAACTGATCTTGAAAAGTCACCAAATCCGTGACACCTTAGCTTCCTGAAGTGAGAGGAATGAAAACCCCAAGATTTTCCAGCGAGAAATCGCCTCGAGACGTCATACTGACAGGTCTAAGGCGCGGGGCGGGGTGGGGGGGGGGGGGGGTGGGTGGAGTTGGGGGGAATCGCGAGAGCTTTGCGGGAAGGCAAAGATGTTTTTTTTTTTTAATTTTGATTTCGCTGAAAGAGATCTTTTAACTTAAGTTTCTACCGCCACCGACCGGTCAAACCCATCGACTTGTCTAACTTGTTAAATTTTCCCTTTTTAGTAAGTTCCCAGATTTTTCATAATACCAACATGTGATAACATCGACTGGTCTATTCATAGACATGTCGAGTCTGTTGAGGGGTTGACATGACAGACTGAGGATTTTTTATGAAAAGTGCATATTTTATTTGGATGAATTCCTGCCCTAAGATTTGGCAATGCATGACACATACATACTAAATGCAACATGGTGAAGCACAGAAATGCCACTAAAACACATGTCAATTCATCAAAGTAAAACCATGATCAAGATATCCTCAATGATCCAAGACATTAAAGATCATGCAATCAAGACATACGTGCACTTACAAATCAACATTCCAAAACAGAGATGATACACACATTAGGCAGTGTTATTCAATGGAATGTTTGTCTTTCCAAGTAAGATATGTACTATAGTTAAGAAGAGTACATTCTAAGCTTGTTGTTGGCCAATTTTATTCTTTTCATGTCATAGCACTTGGGCTATGTGAATTCTCATTGTCTCCTGTAAAGTTCATTTGCAATGGTCTAAGATATGGAAATGAGTGTTAGACCAAAACAAAACATGAGTGGTGGTCTACCTCTTAGGTACCCAAATGGTCGAGTTTGGGTCTCATACACACCCCTATGAATGTACCTTTGATGACTAAACCCCGGATTCCTCAACTCCTTCAAGACATGGTCCAATTGTCTTACTAAGGAGTCTTGTCTTTGCTCCACCTTCCTTCGAGTTATGTGTCTTTTAGGCTTAGGTTTGGGTGGATTGTGTCTTTTGTCGTGGACTTGTTTTGTGCAAGGCTTGACCATTCATGTGTCTCAACCTAAGGTTGCATTCTTTCTTGAAATGCCCAACCTTATGACAATAGAAACATTTACCCTTAGGAGGGTAAGAGACACTTGCCTTTACAGACACCCATGGTTCATAGGTCCTTTATTGGATGAGACACCAAATCCCGACCTATCACCATACCTCTTTCCGAAGTTCAAAAGTCTTTGTAATCTTTCTTCTCCTTGTGTGAATTTATCTTTATGTTTTCTTGTAACGCCCCGCACTTTTTCACTCGCTTTTTCCTATAAATTCAGAGTCTATTTTTTTTAACATAGTAGAATGATAGAGCGCGGGACGTCACGACGCGAGCTAAGTCCGAACTTCAAAAGTCCGACCCTTAGCTGGCCAACCCTATGTGTGCATGGACTAAGTCCACGAAAATTCTTCACACATAGCAATATCAACATGCGGAATAAAAATCATAACATGCGGAATCATAAGGTCAAAATTGCGGAATCATAATAGAACCAAGTTCTATTCCATTCAGATAGCAAAGTATGTCAAGTCCTTAATCATTATTAAAACGTCATAATCATCAAACTAAACATCCGACTATCTAAGTTATTACATTCTGAAACTAGTTACTCAATTACAAGTCCATAAGTAACTTTATTCAAAACATATAAAATAAATCATCCAAGCTCCTGAGCCTGGCCCGTCTTGCGTTCCTCGTTCCTTTGATTACCTGTATCATCAACTAGGGTAGAAGTAGGGCGTTAGAACAACGTGCCCAGTAAGTATTCCAGTTACGGCTAACACATGGTTAGTACAAAACATATATTATAACATAATATCCAAAACCATGTAAAATCCATGCCATGCAATGATGACAAATGTAATGAGTCCCACCCATCACATGTACATAAAGTACCCACCACATAGGTCTTCCAGATGCCCCGGCGGAGTGTGGACCCTCCTGAATCTTCTTGATGGAAATCACATCAAGGTACCGCACATAGGTTTTACAGACGCCCCGACGGAGTGTGATCCCTCTGGTTATTGTAACACCCAGCCCTTCTCGCATCGAAATCAACGCCTATTTTTTGTTCTTTAATAAAATATCAGAGTATGAGTAAGAGCGGAATGTCACGACACGAGCTAAGTCCGAACTTCCAAGTCCGACCCTTAACTGGCCAACCCTATGTGTGCATGGACGAAGTCCAGGAAATAGCTCACACATAGCCATACGATACACATGCAGAATAAATCATCATTGCGGAATCATGATAAAACTCATATCCAAACCATTTGATAGCAAAGTACTTAGTCAATAAATCAAATCACACTATCCAACTGATTATCCAAATAATATCCAAGCATAGCAAAATATCTAAGTTATTACATTCCGAAACTTAGATACTCGATACTCTAAATACAAGTCCATGAGTATCATTATTCAAAACATATAAAATAAAACATCCAAACTCCTATGCCTGGCCTTCCTTGTGTTCCCCATTTTCCTCATTTCCTGCATCATTCACTGTAGGGTAAAAGTAGGGCGTTTGAACAACGTGCCCAGTAGGTATTCCAGTTAAGGCTAACACATGGGTTTGTACCAAAAATCCAGATATAACATATAGCAGAAATCAGGGGTAATAAATCATAATATACTCATAAAACATGATATCCAAATCAGGGTATGATAATAGCGATCCAATCATACCGATAAAACCCAAAACCTTGCATGATAATAAAATCATAACCATGTTGATTCAATGCCATGCCATGCTATCATATGCAATAAGTCCCACCCATCGCAAACACATGGAATCCACCTGATGGAATTCTCCTCATCAAGGTATTACCCACGATGCCTTATGGACGTTCCGACGAAGTGTGGGCTCCGGTTACACAGTATCCTCTTGATGGAACTCTCCTCAACAAGGAAATCCTCCTGGTGGGATTTTCATCACCAAGACAGGCCCCACAGTTGCCTTACGGACTTTCCGACGGAGTGTGGGCTCCGGGTACCTGTCAATCGTCCCATGCCATGCATGAGATGCAATGCTAATATGCTATGCAAATAAAGCAAATCATAGCATTTAAAATCACATATTTAAAACATATAATTTTGCATCATAAAACATCATAAATGAAGTAAGAAAAATCTACATAAGCCCATGGTTTCAAAGAAGTGGAATCCTACCAAAGACTGTTATGTGTATTTGCTTCTTTCGTCCAAGAATTGATCACCGATCGCGCACCGCTTGCGAGATCCCGTTACCTTATAATATAACAATTTATCATAACCAAGTCCCACTTGATTTTCACAATTCCAAGTCCATAAACAAAACCCCATGGGGTTCGGCCATACACCATGGCCGAAACCCATAGTCTACCATTTTTGTCCATAATTACAATAATGCCATTGAGCCTAACCATAGAGTTCTTTCTTGCTTAGACTTTAAATAATCCATTCATACTTCCAAAGCACATAATCCCATAAAATAATTCATGGGGTTCGTCCATACACCATGGCCAAACCCAATGTTCCATATTTTTCACATAATTACAAAAATGCCATCCATGGCTATTATTGCATAGTCTCATCTTTTCCATCATTAAAACAGTTGTCTAAGTTAATGTCTAGTCCATAAATCATCATAGGTCCATAAAATAAGCTTCATGGGGTTCGGCCATACACCATGGCCGAGCCCATGATCCTCCAATTCAACCTTTATTTACAACCTTGCCACTCCTTAAAATTAACCAATAATCCGATCCTTGGATCACTAAACATAAACCATAATTTGATTCATGGGGTTCGGCCATGTGCCTAAATTTCCTTAAACAGTCTCTACCCTTCCATAATTAAACTCCAACTTTCCATAAATGGAGGGTTTCCATAATTAGCAACTACCTTCCATAATTGGAAACTTTCTAAGATTAGAAAACTCCTTTCCAAAATTGGAGTGCTTTCCAATTTAGCCACCCCTTCCATACATGGAAGCTTTCTACTTTTAGGAACTCCTTCCATAAATGGAAGCCTTCTAAGTTTAGCAACCCCTTTCCTTAATTAGATAGTTTCCTATTTAATCTTCTTTCCAAATCCATCCACCATTCCAAAATTACCCCATGGGGTTCGGCCATACACCATGGCCGAACCCTATGGTTCATGATCTTGGCCATTGGTTTAGATCCAATTAAAATCCTTCACCAATCCATAAAAAAGTTTGGTGGGGTTCGGCCATACACTATGGCCGAACCTTACCCTTTTTTTATTATTATTTTAGATCCAACAACTTAGCCAATACCTTCCATAAATAACAAGATTTCCAAAAATAACTCTAGTGGGGTTCAGCCATACACCATGGCCGAACCTCACCCTTGGAGATCTAAGCCCGTCCTTTTACATTTACTTTCCAATTTGGTAAATCAACTCCATGGGGTTCGGCCATGCACCATGGCCGAACCCTATGGTCCAAGATCCTCTCTTTTTAAATCCCATAATACTCAATTAATAATCATGGATCTTCCATTTAATCCATTCAAATTTACATATCATTTACACCAAACAATCTCCATGGTTTTCATTCTTAAAAACCAACAATTAATTCAAAACTTCCCATGGGGTTCGGCCATGCACTATGGCCGAACCCTATGGTTCTTTCTTTTCCGTTTAACCCATCAAATCATCTCCAATCTTTCTCCATGGGGTTCGGCCAACTAGCATGGCCTAGCCCTATGGTTCTTTTGTTTCATAAAATAAAATTATTTAAACAATTAGATACTAACCTCTTTTCAATTCCTTGCTCTTCTAATCTTTCTCCCTTTTCTTAATTTTTCTCCAAACAAGAACTCCTTCTTGTTGCTTCCCTTTCTTCTCTTGCTCTTGCTGTGTGAGAGAGAACTTGGGAGAGAGAGAGAGATGTAAAATTCGGCTAAGGGGGTTGTAAACCGTGCACCCCTTGCTACCTCTCCTCTTTATAATCTTCCTTGATCCCATAATTAGAAGGTGTTTAAGATAGGCAACCCCTAAGGCCGTGCGCCCCCTTGCTATAGATGGCCATGCCGACCTCCCTTGTTTATTTAAGAACTTTCCCTTAATCCTATCTCTATTTAAATTAGATAGTTTCCTTGGCTACCAATCCATGCGCATAATATAGATATAAATATCCAAAATTCGGCCATGCTTAATCTCTTAATTATTTCATAGATATCTCATCCCTTTTTAAATATTCTAGCATATCATTGTGGATTTAAAATCCCACATATCTCTCATGTGCATAATCTATGGATTTCACATTCAAAATTCGGCCAAGGCAATCTTTTATTAAATTTTTGATAAAACCAATGTCACAATTTAATTGGGTCCTAATTGGGTCATGGCCCAATTCATTATCCATATAAGATCCAATTCTAAAATTCACAATTTAAAATGGACAATTTTCATATAAACTAATAATCTGAAAATCCGGGGTATTACAGTTATAAATCTTCCACCCCATGCCATGCATGAGATGCCAATGAAACACATGCTATTTTATAACATAAACATAGCATTTAAAATCACCTTTTGAAACATAATCAACACATACTATTTATACAATTAAACATAGCATTTGAAATTCAATAATAAAGCATATCCTTTGAAACATATTTTCATCAAACATAAGATAAAACAAATGTACATAAATCCATTGTTTTCAAAGAGATGGAATCCTACCAAAGACCGCTAACATGTGCTTGCGTCTTTCGTCCGGTAACCGCTCACGATCTTAAACGCCGTGTGAGATCCCGTTACCTTATAACATAATAACCAATCAAAACCAAGTCCCACTTGATTTACAACTTTTAAGTCCATAAACCAATCCCCATGGGGTTCGGCCATACACCATGGCCGAACCCATGGTCTAATCTTTAGTTAATTACAATTATGCCATTGTTCATAACCATAGTCCTTTTTCCTTGCTTAGGTTCCAAATAATCCATACATATTTCTTTTAATCCAAACACATAGTCCCATAAATAATTCATGGGGTTCGGCCATACACCATGGCCGAACCCTATGTCCAATATTTCCATATATTTACAAGATTGCCATTGATTCCCTCATTCATTTAAATCTATCATAATTAGACCCTGTATTAATTCATTAACCAATCATGTCCATAAAACAAACCTCATGGGGTTCGGCCATACACCATGGCCGAACCCATGATCCTCCACTTTGGTATGTAATTACAACTTTGCCATCCATGGCTTACCTAACCAATAATCCGATCCTTGCAAACATTAAAAATCATAACTCATTAAACATAAGCCATAAATTTGATTCATGGGGTTCGACAATACACATGGCCGAACCCATGATGCCTAAGTTTATAATTGGAAGGTTTCCATAATTAAACTCCACCTTCTATTATTAGAAGGTTTCCATAAATAAACTCCACCTTTCCATAATTGGGAGGTTTCCATAATTAAACTCCACCTTCCATTTTAATCTAAGGTCCATAATTAGGTAGCTTCTAATTTTAGCAACCTCCTTCCATAAATAGAATGTTTCCAAGATAATCTTCACCTTTCCATTATTAGATAGTTTCCAAAATTAGAAACTATCTTTCCATAATTGGAAGGTTTCCAAATTTAGCAACTTCCAATTAATCCAGGTCCATGATTAGATATTTTCTAATCTAGTAACATCCTTACTAAATTAAAATCCATACTTTGATACTTTCTAAAATAATAATTCTCTTCCATGGGGTTCGGCCATGTCACATGGCCGAACCCTATGGTTCATCTTATTCCTTCAAACTTCATTTAAAAATTATCCAACACCTTCCATTTAACCATTCATTAAACCATATCTTTCCATGGTTTCTAATCCATTAATTTTTTCATCAATATCTTTTCCACTTTAATCAATTAAAATCATCAAATATCATTGGTGGGGTTCGGCCATATACCATGGCCGAACCTCACCCTTTCTTTTTCCATTCTTTTGATCCACAACACTTAATCATTCAAATCATCGTTCGGCCATGCAATGGCCGACCCATATCCTTAACCATGTCTCCATTTAAAATCCTCTTTAGAACATAAGTATAAATCCATTATCTTCATGTTTGAAAAACCCCATAAACTTATTAACAACTTCCATGGTTTTCATTCTTAATAACCCAATAAAATAAACCATAACTTTCCATAGGGTTCGGCCATGGACTATGGCCGAACCTTATGGCTCTTTCTTTCCATTCAAATCATTAAACCCATCTCCAATCTTCTTCCATGGGGTTCGGCCACACACCTTGGCCGAACCCTATGGTTCTTTTATTTCAAAATAAATTACTCAAATAAGATACTAACCTTTTTCCGATTCCTTGCTCTTCCAATCCTTCTCCTTTCTTCTTAATTTCTTTCAACTAAAAACACCTCTTGCTGGCTGCCTTCTTCTTTTTCTTGCTCTTTGGCGAGAATGAGAGATTGAGAGAGAGATAGAGAGAGTTCGGCTATGAAGGTGTAAAAACCGTGAACCCCTCTGTGTCTCCCCTTTTATGCAATTCTAATTGATCAACATAGAAAGTACTAAGATAGAAATTGTCCTTCCTCTTTGCTTCCCTCTTTCTAAGCTTCCACTCGTCCAATGCTAAGATAGCAATGCCGTGTACCCCTTGTCTTAGATTAGTAATTGCCGACCTCCATTTCTTAGATTAGTAATTGCCGACCTCCCTTTCTTAGATTAGTAATTGTCAAGTTTAAACTTCCCTCTTGGGGAGAGTCCTAATTTAATTTTAGACATTTCCCTAATACCATTTTTAAATCAAGGGAAGTACCCCCTTTAAAATGATCTATGCGCATCACATATAGATTGCACATCTCCCACTCGGCCATGCACAATCTTATTAAATCTTAAATATCTTCTCAAGATATTGTAGCATATTATTTAATTCAAGTCCCATTTAATTTTATGAAAAACAATTCCAAAATCGTTGGGTCCTAATTGGGCCAATGACCCAACTCTTTACCCAATTTAAGATCCATAACCAATGTTCACAAATTAAATAGATTATTTTCATATAAAATAACTAACTGAAAATCCAAGGTGTTACATTTCTCAAGTCTTTTAATTCCAAAGATAATGTTTTCACCTCCTCTTCAAGATGCTTCTTGATGTCCCACACGTTTTCAACATCTTCGTAATTAATTGCAAGCTCTTCTTGAATAGTCCTTTCATTTTCTTTTAATTTGGTGTTTTCATTGTTAGAGAGTTCTAATTTTGAAGACAAGAGAGAGTTCTCATTTTTTAAGTCTTGCATTTGACTAGAGTGGTTCAAGTTTTCAGTTTTTACTTTGTCTAATCTCTTAGCTAACCTCTCATTCTCAACGTACAAAGCCTGGTAAGATTCTTGAAGATCTTCATCTTCACTCTCATCTTCCTCCATCTCAATTGTGGGGCCTTCCGGATCACCAATGATTGAGGCTATGAAACCCTTTGTTGTTTCAACTTTTTCTTGGGTTTCCTTATCGGAATCACTCTCCGATTCAGATATGTCCTCATGGGTCACATTCACATTCATAGCATTTTTGAATTTTTAAGAGGGTTATTCATTAGCAAAGTGTCCCCTTCCACCACAGTTGTAACATGTTTGCTCCTTGGGCTTTCTTCTCTCCTTATCTTTCTCTCTATATGGTTATTGTCTTTTAGGATGTCTTTCACTTGTTTCATTATTTTTCATCTCATCATATTCATCTTGCTAAGTTTTTTATAAAATTTCTTGGCAAGCATAGCCATTTCTTCACATGAATTTTCTTCAATCTTTCGATTCAATTTTTTTTTTTTTTTTTAATTTGTTTGGTTTTACAGAAGACTTCAAGTCAATAGGCTTATCCTTTTGTTGTCAAAATGCAATTCATAGGTTTGTAGGTCACCAACCAAATCATCAACACTCATGAGTGCTACATTTCTATGGTCCTCCATAGCCACCACCTTGGGTTTGAATCATTCGGCAAGATTCCTCACGATGTTGGTACATACCTTGTCCTTGGGTATCCCTTCACCTAGAACCCACATTTGATTAACAATGTCTCTCACTTTTGAATAGAAATCCATTAAGACTTCATCCTCTCTCATCTTAATTGTATCAAATTGATTTTTGAGGATTTGTAGTTTTGACCTCTTAACTATTGAGGTGCCTTCATAGGTTCTTTCAGGGACTTCTCATGCTTCCTTGATGGTCTCACATGTCATGATCCGTATATAGTCATTATCGGATAGCGCACAATTCAAGGCATTCAAAGCTTTACAATTAGCCGTTTGCATAGTCTTTTCATTTGGAGTCCAAGTGACAAAAGGTTTGGGAACCAATACCTTGGTAGATGAGGATTCAAGGATTTTCTCATCCATGTGTTCACTCCATCCAGTTTTTACCGATTCCCATACCGTCCCATCGATAGAGATAAATAAACTCTTCATTTTTGCCTTCCATGAGGCATAATTTGAACCATCGAAATAAAGAAGTTTGATAATGGCATGACTATCTTCCATGGTATTCTCGCTAGGATCAACTCAGATGGTCAGATCCCTTATAAAGAGCACTCGGGCTGTAATACCAATTGAAAGTCCTTTGAGCTAGAACAAGATTGACCCTAGATGTGTTGTGTGTGCTCAAATAAAAATCCAAGTAAACGGCTCTAACACCACAACACCATGTTTATAGTGGTTCGGAGTAAACCCTCCCTACATCCACTGATGGACTCACCCAACCTTGGGCTATCCCAAATTCACTAAGTGGGGAATTACACCCACACTAAATAGAATAGAAATTCCACTTGTCCAATTCGATTGGAAATTTCACCGACCACCTATCTTAGAGTAAACCCTCTATTTCTTTCATAGTGGTTCAAGAGTACACTCTCTCTAATCCACTTCACAGGTTTGATTTATAAAATAAAATAAACAAACCAAGGAGAAGCACTTGCTTTTCAAGCTTTCCAGTGTAAAGATGTGTGCTTCTTGAATCTCCTTCCCAATGTGATCTCGCAAGTGTGAATAAGATGCGCTAAGTGTAGAGCAATCACAATCTATGGGAAACCTCTAGGAAATTGGGGTCACCAATGTCTATCCTAGATGATTTGCCTTTGCCTCTCTTTCTCTCTTTAAAACTCAATCTATCAAGATTGGTTGATTTGAATGATTCACCAATGTGTACACAAGAGAGAAGAGGATCCTTCATTGAGCCTATTGATTTCACTGATGAGTTTGGTAGATGAGGCTCATAAATGTTCACTCGAAGGATGTCTGAACAATTTCCATTAGTGTTGTATTTATAGAGAAGGCAAACTAGTTTTTTCGAATGGTTCAGTACCGACTGGTCGATCTTACGGACGGGTCAATGAACTTTAATGTTACTGTTCAACCACCCGACCGTTGTTCATTTATTATAGTCCAACGGTACAGAAACATGTGTCACCGATGGGTGGAGTACACCAACTGGTTGATGATCTTATTAACGATATGTCGTTTTTGTCGACTGTATCGACCTGGGTCAAAACCATGCTGACAGAGTTTCAATTCCAGAAACTAGTCAAACCTAGGTCTACATGTCGGTACACCGATTGGTCGATTCTGGTACTCTCGATGGGTCTATGACATCGATGGGTCGGTTCTGAGAGTACATAGAGTTCTATGTTCCAGAACTCAAACTTGATCTTAGTTGACGGGTCGTAGCCACTTATGGGTCGGTCTGTCCATATTGATGTGTCGGTGGCACGAGACACTCTACCTGAGAGAAACCCCGAATGACAGTGTGTTCATTCCAGATCTTTTGTCAATTCAGTCGCCTGGTCGATGACCACGTTTGGTCTGCCCTGTCTCACAGAGGGATCGGTGGACTCGACTTGTCAACCTGACAGTTTACCAGATTTCCAATGTTTTGTCCCCTCTAGTTTTATGATTCTCCAGGGTTCGCTGGCTTGATTTGCTTTTACCAATATGTTCAACTAAGCCTAGGTAAGGTCTACCTATGGGCGTGGGTTCCAGCTAAGATCATCTATGGCCATTTTACTTGTGTGATTGCCATACACCGATGATCTTGGAGTAGTGGACTTGATCTTCATTTTTTGGATCAATCTTGAGTCTTCAAATCTTCTAGCAATTGCTTTTCCCGAGTCATGGAATTGACAAACAAGGGACTCAGCAAGCCGTGGCACTAACAAATTTTATTGGCCCCCCATGTTCAGAGATACCCATACCTATTGTATTTTATACGAAAGATGCCAAAAATTAGGTAGTCCGTCTCGCAGAAATATGATGCCATTAAACCCAATCTTACTAGTTGAACCTTTTGACGTTTGGGACATTGATTTCATGGGACTCTTTCCTAATTCTTTTGGTCGTCCTTATATTATCGTAGGAGTCGACCACGTTAGCAAATGAGTCAAAGCGATGGAATGCAAAACCAACGATCACAAGGTTGTCATCCGCTTTATCAAAGAGAACATTTTGTCTAGATTTTGAATTCCACGTATCATCATAAGTGACGTGTTGTGTTTTAAATCTATACTCGTAAGCGCATGAACCAATTATAATATAGTTTAGGAGTGCGAGATCGAACCTATCGGAACTTAGGAAAATATATCCGTGAAAAATATACCATTGAATTATATATTTTAAGAAATTTAGAAATCGTAGAAATAAATCTTAAATATGGAATCATTTTTCTAATCTGCGAAATTTAATTTTAATTTAGAAATATTGTAAAAATAGAAAACAAGTTCAAAAATAGGAACAACATCTAAAGTTAGAAATTAACAATTAAAGATATCTAATTTTCATGGAAAACACAAGCTCTATGTAATTTTAATTAAGATGGTGGAATTAATCTAAGAATATGAATAATCTTAATCTAACTTAGAACACAGAATTAAGATGCAATTAATTAATTTACCAACCTAGTTCTTCAAGAATTTGAATTTATAAACAAAAGAAAACAAAAATAAAAATTGAAACAACATATATACATATTTACAGTGGATCAAAGAATTATGGAGGATCAAGCCCTAGAATATGAAGCTCACATTTATTATCTATCGTGCACTCAAATTTTTCGTCCATTAAAATTCTAAATATGAAATTTATGAGATCCATTAAACTACAAAATTCAAATCCGGCCTTAGGCTAAATAGAATTTCCACTTGTAATTCCAAATCTAAAAGTTTTTTTGCTCTTTAAAAGAGCTTTAGACTGAAAAAATCAAGTTCTATTCAGTCTAAAGGTTTTTTCTGCTTTCATTGAATAACTTAGAGTAATTTCTCACATAAATCCATAAAAAGAATTAAAATAAAATCAAAATGTCATCATAGAAAATAAATAGGTGGAAAACCATAATTCTAAGGGTTTTTTTGCGTTTCAATTATTAATAAAAATTAGAATTAATAATTACAATGCATTGGAACTTTGGTTTTAAGAAAAATCAAGAAGACTCATGGAATTTTCGAATTTACTATTGAACTTAATCACACATTAACATTGAATTCAAGAAAATAAAGATAAAAAGATATTAAGAAAGTTTACTTTGATTAATTGAACTAAATTAAAAGACATGGAATTAAACTTGAAAAACTAATTACAAAAGAACAATGGAAAATAAAAATACTAACTCAAAATTCTAAAACTCAAAAGTTCTTCTCCAATTCTCCAAAGTCTCATGCTCCCAAAACTCCAAGACCAGGAACAAATTTTACATGTACAGGAGATCTCAATTTATAGGAGAGAGGGGGAATCAAGGGACAAAATCGTACGAAATAAAAGAGGCAAGGAGTGGATGGCTAGGATGAACGTATTTAAATAAGGAGAGGATTTAAAACAAGGCACATGGGGTAGTATTGGCCGACTCCTTTCTATTCTCATGATTCCACCATTTCTTTCTTCCTACATTACACGACAACATCAATATTTTCTATTTTCAGTTCAACCACATGTAGCTACTGTTCCCCCTTGGTTATCTCTGATGCATAGTACATGGATCCTTCCTATCTTATCTCCTCTGTTGTTTTACTAATAGCGTGCATTGCCTCTTAACTGACAAATTGGTAATCCTTGTTATCCTTCTTCTTTCTAATTCTTTATTTTCATTCTCCGCTAAGTTCCACAGTCCCAGCCATTATCTCAACTTTCTTCAATTGGCTGAAATCAACAATGGTTGTAGTCTTGTTTATTATTACTTAAACTATGCACGAAGGAACAATAATGGTGGCCACTATTACTTCACTTTCATAGCTTTTCTTTTGCTTGGGACGATGCAACACATCTCCTTTAAAATTCATATCTTCTCCTTTTGAAATATAATCCGAAGATTCTCGCTGTGATTTTCGTTCAACACCCAAATCATATTCAGATCAGTCGACACGTCTCTGCATGCTGATTTGGATTATTTTTTCCATCAATACATGAAGCTCTTAATCCTTGGTTTGTCGCCAACCTTCAGGTTCCAAAAGTATCCCATGCGTCTCTGTACTTGCTGTTTGAAACACTCTGTTGCCTCCTTATTATTGCTACACGTTGCTGCCTCCATTTTCTCATGTATTCTTTAACTGAATTATCTGGCTGCTGTATTTTTTATGTTTCTCGCTGACTATTACAACCCCTACTTCTCATTAACAACACTGTTGTAAGAAATAAAACAGTCCCATGCTTCTCTGCATTATCTGTTTATAACAGAGTCAGTAACATGTATTCCACATTGGCTGTTTCATTTGTTGTCCATCACCTCTACAATGATAGTAGGGCTGATATTTTTCTTTATTTTATTTGTTGCCAAAATGTTGACTGTAAGTTGTTTGATAGTTGCTCCTAGAAATGCCATACTTCTTTTTAACACAACTGACCTTGGCACCTTGATTGTGTAACGCCCCACCCTTTTTCACTTGCCGAAAATCAGAGTATATTTTTTTTTATGAAGAGTGAGAGAGAGCGTGATGGTACGACGCGAGCTAAGTCCGAGCTTCCAAAGCCCGACCCTTAACTGGCCACCAATACGTGTGCGTGGACAAGTCCACTAAGCATTTCACATGTTCACAAATAATTGCGAAATAACATACGAATAGAATTGCTATCCATATCCATTAATCTGCAAGGAAGTCAATCCAACCATATAATAAACTGAACTTAATTATCCAAACATCATCAAATCATCATAGCAAAATAAACTAAGTTATTACAATTCCAAAATGCAATTATCTCAAATACATTGTCCCAAAATCAATATTAAGTAAAGTAAGCTATAAGCCGCCCAAGCTCCTAAGCTTAACTTCTTTCACGTCCATCGCCCCTTTCATTTCCTGTACCATCATCTAAAGGTAGAAGTAGGGCGTTAGTCAACGCGCCCAGTAGGAATTCCAAGTAGGGTTATACACATAGGATTAGTATAAAATCTCGATAAGTACAACATATCAAAAACTGTAAACAATTTGTAGTACTAAAATCAGCGCATGATACTCATAATAAAATCATGCTAATTTGATGCCATGCCATTGGTGTCATATGTCAATGATCTCCCACCCAACTTCTGTATCCAACCATATCACAAATCACATTAGTAGTCCCCTTGATGAACAAGCCACGTCAAGTATTCACTGTTATGCCTCCCACGTATGTTAATCGGTCCCACCGAATGGAGCGTGGACTCCTCTTACATTTCAAACATCACATACTGAATGGAGTGTGGAGTCCTCTTACATTCCAAACATCATATATCTCTCCATGTATGTCAATCGGAATCAGTGTGGATTCCTCCCCACGTTTGTTTATCGGAAAACACTGAATGGAGCTTGGACTCCTTCCTTGTGTTCCCTCCCATGCCATGCATGAGGAAATGAGTGCAATGATGCCATTTATATCAAAGTACATAATAACATTGAAACTCAGTTCTTAAGAACATAATCATTTGATACCCAAAGTACATCATCAAAAATGTAAATAAAAACAGTACATGTATATAATCCACAGTGTGTCAACAAGGTAGGAATCCTACCAACGTCCAAGATGATATCCTTGTTCTTTTCGTGAAGATATCGATCACTGACCACGTTAATGTAAGTGCCCCGGTTCGTCCGAGTCACCCATATTGTCAATCACGTGACTCAGTTGGACTTGCCTTGGAAGTATGTGAAGATCTACTATGCAATTGAAGAATCAACACCGAACATGTTATTGGCGCATAGGTAAGTGAACCTTAGGAGACCTTAGGTTAAGCCGAATATCTTAGAAGTCAATTGTTTAAATTGGAAAAATTAGAATTTAATTGACTCTCAGCCTCGAGGCCTCATGCAATCTGTCGAGGCCTCTCAGACAGGTTGTTGATGAGTCATAATTAGGACAGCTGTAAATCAGTGAGCTTATGTCACTTGACTGAGTATCAAATAAATCTGTAAGGATGTTTATGATTTCTAAAAGATCCTTGATTGGGAGTTTTTATGGAAATAAGAAATAACCAAGAAACTCAATTTTTGCCATCTCATACAGATTTGAATAAATCTGATGGAGCCTCATCGTTGGGGAGCTGACTGTCTTTGACAGAATTGGAAAGGCTCTTCCATGTGATCTAAAGTGATTTACAATCATCAATCTCTCTCAATGTAAATCTGTGATTGATGGCTGAAATAAATCAATGGCCAATCATGTACGGTGGCATCTTAAATTGGCTGGACAGTCGTTGTTTGAAAAACAGAATAACTTATAAAGATTTTGTGTTGTCTTACCATATACCGCCACGAGGCCTCATTGGAATCTTCGAGGCCTCGTGGGCATGACTAGCTGAAAAGAATAGACAGTCTTATATATATCAGGGAACTGAATGAAATTAGGGAGGGACACACAAAGAACCTCTTGGAAAAATATAACAGTGTGACCAGAGAAATTAGCCTCCTCTTACACCTTCTTCATCATCTTCTTACATAGATGTTTGGGTAATCAATACCCCAGTTCTGATGAAGCTTAAGGTGTTCACATAGACCTTAAAACCAGTCATATTTATGTCCTATACTGATGTGCCGATAATCACTCTGATGGAGCAAATCTGATGGAAGGAGCACACAGATCGAGTAAAGAAGAAAGCGCTTAAAGGAGAATGGATAAGGCCCAAGGCAAGTATTTCTTCTTTCTTTTATTTTAATCATTGTAAAGTGGATTAGAACAGTGTGTTCGAACCACTCAAAAAAATAGGTGTAGAGGATTAGACCATTTGGGTTGAGCCTCTATAAAAAACCAGGTTGTACTATTTGGGTGTAAGACCCATACATAGTAGATTTGGGATAACCCTAGAGAGGGTGAGTCTGACAGTGGATGTCGGTCCAGGTGAACCGAACCACTATATATCGTTGTGCATGTGTGGTTTGCTTTAATGGTTTGATTCATTTGTTTATCACTTGCACACACGTTTATTCCACTGCACATATTGTTAAATTGATTTATATTTAAAAGGGAATTAAAATTGAAAACCGACGTATTAACCTCCCCTCTAAGTCGTGCATATTTCTAGTAACGGAATTTCAATTAGCATCAAGAGCAAGGTTACTTCGTATTTGGCTTAACCGTCTGGAGTTGATCCTTTTTGCTAGAACTATGCATTTGGGTGAAAGTTTAGATATAAATAGACCTCCTTACTTTGATGGCTACAATTACAATTATTGAAAAATAAAAATGAAAATATTTCTAATTTCCTTAGACCCAATCGCTTGGGAAGTCATCATAAAAGGTTGGTCACATCCTATAGAAGAAGAGACCATAGATTCACATAAAATGATAAGACAAAAAATCTTGAACCTTTGGGATGACATTCATAGAAGCATGTATGATAATTTCAAAGCTCTAATGCCATCATGTGTGCTGTTTTTGCTGATGATTTAAATGTAATCAAGACTTTTGAAACACCCAAGGAGGCGTGGGAATATTTTGAAAGAATTTATGAATGTATAACTATTGATGAGAATTCTAGAATCCTCACGACCTCCACATCTTACCATGAGGCAAACATAGACCAAGATCCTACACATAAAGCCCTTATAATACACACTGCACTGAAAAATGATATTGATGTAAAATCTGAGGTTTCTAAGAAGACCATTCTAAACGGTGATAAAGATTTTAGAAACAAGATTGGTTTTGGTCACAACTTGGAGAATGTTGTTTTGCCCATCGTGATCCAAAAGACTAAAAAACATGTAACTTGCTTCTACCGTAACAAAACTGGCCATTTCAGACATGAACGCAAGTTAATGATGTTGCACTTTGAAAGTAAAAATATTGAAAATCATTTCAAAGGTGCAAAGAAAAAAAAAATTTAGAGGAAAATCACACCTTGAAAAGAGAAAGAAGAAAAATTATTTTGCTATTGTGAATTTCTCTAAGAAAAACAATGCTCCACACCATAGACATCAGTCCTATGTTGGCAATGTAACGCCGTACTCTTTTTCACTCGTTTTCTCTTCCAAAAATCAGAGTCTATATTTTTTTTTTTTTTATAACGAAGAGTGATAGATAGCTGGATATCATGACGCGAGCTAAGTCCGAACTTCTAAAGTCCGACCCTTAACTGGCCAACCCCATGTGTGCATGGACTAAGTCCATGAAAACAGTTCATACATAACAATATCAACATGCGGAATAACGTCATAACTACGGAATTATAATCATAACATGCGGAATCATAATAGAACCCAGTTCTATTCCATTTCAGATAGTAAAGTATGTCAAGTCCTTATCCATAATTAAAATATCGTAATTATCCAATAACACATCCAACCATAACAAATTCATCTAAGTTATTACATCCAAATTCTAGATACTCAAAATACAAGCCCATGAGTATCTTAAACAAATATAAATTATAATCCTCCAAGCTCCTATGCCTGACCCGTTTCACGTTCATCATTCCCCTCGTTTCCTGTATCATCCACTAGGGTAGAAGTAGGGCGTTAGAACAACGCGCTAGTAGGTACTCCAATTAGGGTTAACACATGGGTTAGTACAAAAAATCCAGATATAATATATATCAAATCCAGTTATAATAAATCATACCATACTTATAAAGCATCGTATCCAAAACAATGTATGATAATAGAGATCCAATCATACCGATAAAAACCAAAAACCTTGCATGATAATAAAGATCATAATCATGCCGATTCAATGCCATGCAATGCTATCATATGCAATGAGTCCCACCGATCACAAACACATGTACTCTCTTGATGGAATTCTCATCATCAAGGTACCCCCACATAGGTCTTTCGGAAGCCCCGACAGAGTGTGGTCCCTCCGGTTACATTTCATGCATAGTATCCTCTTGATGGAAAGCTCCTCATCAAGGTATCCCCCCACAAGTGTTTTACGGACGCCCCGACGGAGTGTGGGTCTCCTGTTACATTTCATGTATAATATCCTCTTGATGGAGAGCTCCTCATCAAGGTATCCCCCCCCCCCCCCCCCCCCCCCCCCCCCCCCCCCCCCGAGTGTTTTACGGATGCCCTGACGAAGTGTGAGTCTCCGGTTACCATTCATCCCTCCCATGCCATGCATGAGATGCAAATGTCCACATGCTATGCAATTATACAAATATAGCATTTAAAAGCTCATATTTGAAACATATACAATACATGCTATTTTATCATATAAACATAGCATTTAAAACTCACATTTTGAAACGTATCCTTTGCAATATAAATTCATCAAATCAAGATAAAAACAATGTACATAAACCCATGGTTTCAAAGAGGTGGAATCCTACCAAAGACCGCTAACGTGTTCTTGCATCTTTCATCCGGTAACCGCTCACGATCGTACACACCTTGTGAGGTCCCGTTACCTTATAATATAACAATTAATTAAAACCAAGTCCCACTTGATTTACAATAATGTCCAAGTCCATAAACCATATTGTGGGGTTCGGCCATACACCTTGGCCGAACTTCACCCCCTTTGTTTTAGTTTCCTTTTTGGTCATTTATTCAATTAAGTCCACACCCATGCCATTACTTAATCTATGGTTGTTCATTTTAATTAATCCAACAAACATAAACCCTAAGTCCATCAAAACAATCCCCATGGGGTTCGGCCATACACCATGGTCGAACCCATGGTCCATTAATTCAATTAATTACAATAATGCCATTATTCCTTCTAAGGTTAGTCACCTTCATTTATTCACCCATGCTTAGATTCAAAACACAGATTCGTAAACATCTAAGTCCAGCAAACCTTCCCCATGGGGTTCGGCCATACACCATGGCCGAACCCATGGTCTTTTATTTTCACTTAATTACCAAAATGTCGTCCATGGCTATCATTCCATTATTCACACCGTTCATTTAAATCTACCATAAATAGACCCTAAGTCCAAGAATGATCCATAAATAATTCATTCACCATTTACATGACTTATAATCTTAGGTTTAGGTTCCAAAACATAGGTCCATTCATTTATACATTATATACATGGATCCTCCAATAATTCACAACCATAGAACCATAAATAAAACATTCCATTTTAGCATGTATTTACAACTTTGCCATCCTTATGTTTATGTCCAAAACCGATCCATAAAGCCCATATGATCCCTTAGTTGGTTCATGGGGTTCGGCCATACACGTTGGCCGAACCCTATGATGCATAACTTTCCAATTATAGAAACTTTCCAAATTTAGCAATTCCATTCTTGAATCCATAATTCAAGGTTCCTTCCATAATTAGAAACTTTTAAATTAATAAACATCTTCAATTTAATCAATTGTCCATAATTAGAAACTTTCTAACTTAATATCCGTCCTTTTTAAAATGAACCCAAGTGGGGTTCAGCCATACACCATGGCCGAACCTCACTCATAAAGACAATTATTAAGCCATGAACTTCCATCTATATTTTTCCATTTAAACCCTTTAAAATCATAAACCTACATCTATGATTTTCATCTTTCAATTCCATTAAAATAACTAATATCCTTCATGGTTTTCACCCCTCCAAAAATCATATAACATTATCAACAAACTCCCATGGTTTTCCTCATTAAAAATCCATACATTAACCATGTCTTTCCATTAAACTTAACCATAATCATCCCTTAATTTTTCTTCCTTGGGGTTCGGCCATACACCATGGGCGAACCCTATGGTACCTTTCTTTTAATAAAAAAAATCAAATCATTTACCGGTTCCGCGACTCCGATTTTCCTTCCGTTGATCTTGCTCTTCCAATCTTCTTCTTTCCTTAGCCTTCTTGATCCTTCACAAAGTTGAAAACACCTTCTTGCCAAGAGCAAACCAGCTCCAATCCCTGCTGCCCTTCTTGTATCAAACCTTCCACTCAATCATATATTTAGAACAATGCCTCTCTTTGAATATGAATGCCATGTGCACTACTTTGTTTTGCTGCTACCTCTTTTTGATAAAACCTCCCACTCGATCATATGTTTAGACAATGCCGTGAGCCCCTTGCTGCCTTGTTTATACTACTTCCAGTCGGTCTATCTTGCTGAGATAGCAAGTCACGATTCCATGCTTAGCAATTGCCGTGAGTCACCAAAACAATAATTGTTATCCTTGTTGTAGGCGTATTCACCACTATAGCAGGAATATCTCCCCAATTATAGCCAATCACCGCCCATTGTAAATCCAGTACATCTAGGCATGTTGCTCATCTTCGAAAGTGCTAAGATGGCAATTGTCGTGTGCACCTTTCTTATTTTGGAGAGTCCTCTTTATAAAACCTCCACTTAATCCAAATTTAGAAGGTAGTGTGTGCCCCCTCTCTTTCTTTTATTACACTCCCTAATTAGTCCTATCTTAGAAGGTGCCAACCCTTCAATTTAGCCACTGCTTTAATGCCATTCTTAATCAAGGGAAATACCCCTTTTAAAATGATCTTATGCGCCTACCCTTGGATTTGAGAATCCCTACACACGGCCATAAACAATCTTCTTGGATATGCACATCTTAAATTCGGCCATGCAACAATTATCCCAAGTTCCTTTATTTATCTATGTTCCATTACTAATTAAATTCAACTCCATTTAATTCTATTGAAACCATTTCCAAAAACCGTTGGGTCTTAATTGGGCAATGACCCAACACTTTAACCATCTAAGATCCATATTTAATAATTCACAAATTAAATGGGTAATTTCCATAAATATTTATAACTTGAAAATCCGGGGTGTTACAATACAACCCTCTTTTTAAATTTTTCGTCCAGAAAATCGAGTAAAGTAGGGTTTCAAATATTTACATAAATAGCTCAGGATGAGTTGTCCTCATTTCCAACTCGAGTTCCCATGTGGCTTCCTCAATGCCATGTCGATCCCATACCACTTTAACAAACTGGATCGCTCGGTTCCGTAATACCCTTTGTTCTGTGTCCACCACTCGGACAGGCTTTTCGACGTATGTCACATCGCTTTGGATTTTTATGTCTTGCATGTTCAGTACATGACAATTCTACCTAACGGCAAGTGATCCTCCCATCCACCTTTGAAATCTAGCATACATGCTCTTAGCATATCCTCCAATGTTTGTATTGTCCTCTCAGACTGTCCATCAGTCTGTGGATGGAATGCTGCGCTTGTCAGTAACTCTGTTCCCATGGCAGACTGCATACTCTGCCATACTCTGCCGGTGAATCGGCCATCTCTGTCTGACACAATAGCATGAGGAATACCATGCAATCTAATGATATCCTTGATATACCGCCGACCTAAAGTCTCAGATGAGTCTGTCATCTTAATGGGAATGAAATGTGCAGACTTGGTCAGTCGGTCTACCATTACCCATATTGCATCGCTGCCCTTTGAAGACCTTGGCAACCCTATTACAAAATCCATGGAAATGTGTTCCCATTTCCATTCCGGCACTGGTAAGGGTTTAAGTAACCCTGGTGGCTTCTGATGTTCCGTCTTAACCTGCTGACACGTTAAGCAATGAGCCACAAATTCTGCCACAGTCCTTTTTGAGTTCGTGCCACCAGTAATGTCTCTTCAGGTTGTGGTACTTGGTACTGCCCGGATAAATAGAGAGTTTGGTCTGATGTGCCACAATCAGTAACTCTTTTCTGCAGCTCTTAGGCACATATATCCTTCCTCGGAATACAAGACCTTGTCCTGGTCGTAACTCCCATTCCGATATGACTTCACCAGTAGACATCTTGGCCCATATCTCCTCCATTTCCGAATCTATTCGTTGTTCCTGTTCAATCTTTTCAAGTACCACTCAATTATATCAAAATCACTCATATCAACCTATGAGTTTTTATTCTCGTAAAATTTACTCTGTCTCATGTTACCTCTTTTTCTCGTGAACCCATTTGCGATCTTATGTAGATCAATGTATTCTATTTCACTTTACCTGCTACCAAAATGTTTTCCATACATACTCGCTCAATACGTTCATTCGTTTACTCTCTGTGTGAGGTAGCCTGCCGATACGAGCCTATGCTCAAGTCTTTTGCTCATTCCATTTTAACTAGGTTTCTAGCTGTACTCTCCTGGAACTCCATCGGCTAACTACAGAGTCAGCTGGCCAGTCTAACTTGGCAATCGCCCATAGCTTTCCATTCGAGTTTCACTAGACTCTTAACTTTTCCCTTAGGTACATCTCCCAGAAGTAAGCACATCTTTATTTGCTCATAAGTCACTATGTGACTAACACCTTCTATTCAAAACTTCTATGATACCAAGTATCTCTCCACACTAACTTTCCTGTGATACAAATCGTAATACGACTAACAATTTTTCTTATACCGTGGAATGTAAATCGATACATGTCCCAATCCTTAGATCTATATGTCATCCATGAGATCAACATGTCCATCATACTACCGACATGTCTACCATGGTACCGATACCCGACATCAATCCAAACCACCATGGGAATCATCATCCACGGTTATACACATCCGTCCCTGGTACCACTCTATCAGTGAGTATAATCTATCCAAGGTTAATAACCATCCATGAATATAACCCTCCTATGGGTATAATCCATTCATGGGCATAATTAATCCAGAGCACATCATCTACCATGAGATATTTTATCCGTAGAAACAACACTCGAATGAGTCACTACGTGACCATAATAATAATATCGAAACATAAACATACCCCGACCCCTAGCAAGACTTAGTGCCCATGACTTACTAAGCGGAAGACCCACGTCCAACGTGATCAAGTCTACCCCACCCTTCATCCCTTCACCCCAAGAGTGATTTAGTCAAGCTCTAAGGCGGTCGGTCCGCGTCTAACGAAGACCTAGCTCTGCGCATCCACGCACATCAAGCATGAGAAATGACTGTGAGAGCGCCCTCCAGCGTGTAGCATGCGAGGGACCCACTCCTCAACGGTAACCTTATGGGACCAAGTCTCCATATTTCATATCGAGGTTCCCATGGTCTCATAGCTACTCTAAGCCATACTCATAGAATCTACATACTTATCTCATCAATATTACGCGAGAGACGCACCCATGCCACATCTCAATAAAATCAATTGACCCCGTCACCTACATCTCAGTGCCAAAATCCTCATAGACTCTTAAATTTGCATACTTTATTGAAAATCATTCAAACTTTCATCACAATACAAGGGTTGGTAGGGTAGAACAACCCTCCAAAACGTACCCACAACCCTTACAAAATCTTTCCCTTTTCCCCGACATTCTCTTACCACTCCTTAGCCTAACCTTCCGTAGGAGACCCTGCATCGTCATAAAAATCGAAGAAGTTGTCAGGGCAAGTCGTCGACGTGTGCCCCAACACTCCACAAGTAAGACAGGGTATTATTCCCGTTCCCCCAATGTATGGACAGTTAGTCCTCTCATTCCCGTGCCCTTGAAGTCCACAAACAGGGCAAATAACCTCAATAGGATGGCTCAATAAATACCGTTGTGCCCCTCCTGATTGCATAATTAGCACATATAATCTATCAACTCATCCGAAGTCGAAGTAGCCGGAGTATACTCAGGCGAGCCTATCTCCCCTATGGATTCTTCTAAGTTTGGGACATCGTCCTCATCCTCTTCGGGTTCAAAGGTTGGAACAACCCCAACATTGTACTCGGGCGATTCTACTTTCATGTCCTGACTGGTTACAACTTCATTGATGAAGTTTGGTACGCTGAAATCGTCGGAAGAAGAAACCAAATCTATTGGACAGCTAAGTGTCCCCCTGTCCCACAACTCTGTATACTTTGTGTTGCCTGACATATCTGTATCACAACAACAGAAAGATATCAATGACAACCGCAATTTAAATCAAACTAGTCTTTGCTTTGGGGAGTTTCCCTATGTATCACATACTGTCTCTTGTTTGGGGAAATTGCCAAACAAACATCTTGTGTTTCTAATCCTTGGGAAAATTGCCAAAACAGCACTCTTTGTATTTCTTTGTTTTTGGGGAACTTCCTATTTGCTATGTTGGATAAATCCGATTATTTTGACTGTACTTCCTTTGTTATCATCCAATGAGTCTAACGAAGTAAATTAATGCACGAGGTTGGATTAATTTACTCCGAAAGATTCAGTGTTTTGGGTTCGCTCTGATACCAATTGTAACGCCTCGCCCTTTTTCACTCGCTATCTCTTCCGAAAATTAGAGTCTATTTTTTTTTATAACGAAGAGTGATAGAGAGCGGGACGTCACGACGCGAGCTAAGTCCGAACTTCTAAAGTCCGACCCTTAACTGGCCAACCCTATGTGTGCATGGACTAAGTCCATGAAAATAGTTCACACATAACAATATCAACATGCGGAATAACATCATAATTGCGGAATTATAATCATAACATGCGGAATCATAATAGAACCCAGTTCTATTCCATTTCAAATAGTAAAGTACGTCAAGTCCTTATCCATAATTAAAATATCGTAATTATCCAATAACACATCCACCCATAACAAATTCATCTAAGCTATTACATCCAAATTCAAGATACTCAAAATACAATCCCATGAGTATCTTAAACAAATATAAATTATAATCCTCCAAGCTCCTATGCCTGGCCCGTTTTGCATTCATCGTTCCCCTCGTTTCCTGTATCATCCACTAGAGAGGAAATAGGGCGTTAGAACAACGCGCCCAATAGGCATTCCAATTAGGGTTAACACATGGGTTAGTACCAAAAATCCAGATATAATATATATCAAATCCAGTTATAATAAATCATACCATACTTATAAAACATCATATCCAAAACAATGTATGATAATAGAGATCCAATCATACCGATAAAAACCAGAAACTTTGCATGATAATAAAGATCATAATCATGCCGATTCAATGCCATGCCATGCTATCATATGCAATGAGTCCCACCCATCACAAACACATGTACCCTCTTGATGGAATTCTCATCATCAAGGTACCCCCACATAGGTCTTTCGGATGCCCCGACGAAGTGTGGCCCCTCCGGTTACATTTCATACATAGTATCCTCTTGATGGAAAGCTCCTCATCAAGGTATCCCCCCACGAGTGTTTTATGGACGCCTCGACGGAGTGTGGGTCTCCGGTTACATTTCATACATAATATCCTCTTGATGGAAAGCTCCTCATCAAGGTATCCCCCCCACGAGTGTTTTACGGACGCCCCGACGAAGTGTGAGTCTCCAGTTACCATTCATCCCTCCCATGCCATGCATGAGATGCAAATCTCCACATGCTATGCAATTATACAAATCATAGCATTTAAAAGTTCATATTTGAAACATATACAATACATGCTATTTTATCATATAAACATAGCATTTAAAACTCATATTTTGAAACATATCCTTTGCAATATAAATTCATCAAATCAAGATAAAAACAATGTACATAAACCCATGGTTTCAAAGAAGCGGAATCCTACCAAAGACCGCTAACGTGTCCTTGCATCTTTCGTCCGGTAACCGCTCATGATCGTACACACCTTCTGAGGTCCCGTTACCTTATAATATCACAATCAATTAAAACCAAGTCCCATTTGATTTACAATAATGTCCAAGTCCATAAACCATATTGTGGGGTTCGGCCATACACCTTGGCCAAACCTCACCCCTTTTGTTTTAGTTTCCTTTTTGCTCATTTATTCAATTAAGTCCACACCCATGCCATTGCTTAATCTATGGCTGTTCATTTTAATTAATCCAACAAACATCAACCCTAAGTCCATCAAAACAATCCCCATGGGGTTCGGCCATACTCCATGGCCAAACCCATGGTCCATTAATTCAATTAATTACAATAATGCCATTATTCCTTCCAAGGTTAGTCACCTTCATTTATTCACCCATGCTTAGATTCAAAACATAGATCCGTAAACATCTAAGTCCAGCAAACTTTCCCCATGGGGTTCGGCCATACACCATGGCCAAACCCATGGTCATTTATTTTCACTTAATTACCAAAATGCCGTCCATGGCTATCGTTCCATTATTCACACCCTTCATTTAAATCTACCATAAATAGACCCTAAGTCCAAGAATGATCCATAAATAATTCATTCACCATTTACATGAATTATAATCTTAGGTTTTGGTGCCAAAACATAAGTCCATTCATTTATACATTATATACATGGATCCTCCAATAATTCACAACCATAGAACCATAAATAAAACCTTCCATTTTAGCATGTATTTACAACTTTGCCATCTTTAGGTTTATGTCCAAAACCGATCCATAAAACCCATATGATCCCTTAGTTGGTTCATGGGGTTCGGCCATACACGTTGGCCGAACCCTATGATGCATAACTTTCCAATTGTAGAAACTTTCCAAATTTAGCAATTCCATTCTTAAATCCATAATTCAAGGTCCCTTCCATAATTAGAAACTTTCTAAATTAATAAACATCTTCAATTTAATCAATTGTCCATAATTAGAAACTTTCTAACTTAATATGCATCCTTCTTAAAATAAACCCTAGTGGGGTTCGGCCATACACCATGGCCGAACCTCACTCATAAAGACAATTATTAAGCCATGAACTTCCATCTATATTTTTCCATTTAAACCCTTTAAAATCATAAACCTACATCTATGATTTTCATCTTTCAATTCCATTAAAATAACTAATGTCCTTCATGGTTTTCACCCCTCCAAAAATCATATAACATTATCAACAAACTCCCATCGTTTTCCTCATTAAAAATCCATACATTAACCATGTCTTTCGATTAAACTTAACCATAGTCATCCTTTAATTTTTCTTCCATGGGGTTTGGACATACACCATGGCTGAACCCTATGGTTCCTTTCTTTTAATAAAAAAACACCAAATCACTTACCGGTTCCGCGACTCCTCCGGTTTTCCTTCGGTTTATCTTGCTCTTCCAATCTTCTTCTTTCCTTAGCCTCCTTGATCCTTCACAAAGCTGAAAACACCTTCTTGCCAAGAGCAAACCAGTGCCATCCTTGCTGCCCTTCTTGTATCAAACCTTCCACTCAATCATATATTTAGAACAATGCCTCTCTTTGAATATGAATGTCGTGTGCACTACTTTGTTTTGCTACTTCCTCTTTTTGATAAAACCTCCCACTCGATCATATGTTTAGACAATGCCGTGAGCCCCTTGCTGCCTTGTTTATACTACTTCCAGTCGGTCTATCTTGTTGAGATAGCCGGAATCACGAAAACAATAATTGTTATCCGTGTTGTAGGCGCATTCACCACTATAGCAAGAATATCTCCCAAATTATAACCAAGCACCGCCCATTGTAAATCCAATACATCTAGGCATGTTGTTCATCTTAGAAAGTGCTAAGATGGCAATTGCCGTGTGCACCTTTCTTATTTTGGAGAGTCCTCTTTATAAAACTTCCACTTAATCCAAATTTAGAAGGTAGTGTGCGCCCCTTCTCTTTCTTTTATTACACTCCCTAATCAGTCCTATCTTAGAAGGTGCCAACCCTTCAATTTAGCCATTGCTTTAATGCCTATTTTTAATCAAGGGAAATACCCCTTTTAAAATGATCTTATGCGCCTACCCTTGGATTTGGAAATCCCTACACATGGCCATAAGCAATGTTCTTGGATATGCACATCTTAAATTCGGCCATGCAACAATTATCCCAAGTTCCTTTATTTATCTATGTTGCATTACTAATTAAATTCAACTCCATTTAATTCTATTGAAACCATTTCCAAAAACCGTTGGGTCTTAATTGGGCAATGACCCAACACTTTTCCCATCTAAGATTCATATTTAATAATTCACAAATTAAATGGGTAATTTCCGTAAATATTTTTAACTTGAAAATCCGGGGTGTTACAGGCAAATCTTTTGGGAATGTGACAAGACCTCAAAATATTATGAATTGGAATAATATAATGATGTTCTTATATCAAATTACCAGATCTAGGCTAAATATTCTAAGATGTGAAATCAAAATGCCCAACATCTGTAAATTTGAGAAGAAAGGACCGGATCAAAATTTCAAGTGGATTCAAAAGACTTAAATGATCCGGAATTCCAAATTAAATTTGTGCCAGCGGGGATGAAATGGTATGAATCTTCAAAAGGCACAAATTGGTGTGTGATTGAATATTTATGCATACATAGTGTTGCATGATATATTTATTTCTACAGTCATTTATGGTGGTATTTCATTGAGAAATAAATATTTGAATTATATGGTTTTAATATTTTCACTAATATGGCTTTGAATCATGCAATCAAATATTGAAAAGCAACATTTTCTTTGAGTTGTTCATTCTTTACTATCTTGTTGTGGTTGATTATGTGGAATGAACATTTACATATGTATGCATCAATGTGAGTGTTCTTTTCATTGTTCAAATGGATTGTGACTAAATATTTAGAATAGTGAATATCTAATGTCCAAATTCCAGTTTGAATAAAGGGATAAGATCAAAATTTAAAATAAGTTCAAAATTAAAAGATCTGAAAAATCCATTTTAATTGGTATCATTGTGATAATATTGGTGATGGATGTTTCTTAGTTTCAAATATTGGAATAAGTGCTCAATTAAAACTGATATTTTGTTAAATCTGTTTCTCCATGATATTATTGTGTAGTACCCTTTGTCAATTTATGACAAAAAGGGGGAGAAAAATGGTACTAATGTTGAGGGGGAGCATACAAAGTCCCACCACTTTTTATCTATTTGTATGCAGAAAAAAATGGTATCTTACAGGTACAAGCTAAGGGGGAGAAGCTTGTGAATTTAGGGGGTCAAAAATCATTGTAATAGGATCTAAAGAGTGTCTTATGTGCATATGTAATATTGGGAAATTGGTGTAATGGGTAGATCTTAGATTTTGTCACGAAATTGACAAAGGGGGAGATTGTAAGTGCCCCGGTTCTTCCGAGTCACCCATATTGTCAATCACGTGATTCAGTTAGACTTGCCTTGGAAGTATGTGAAGATCTACTATGCAATTGAAGAATCAAAACCGAACATGTTATAGGCACACAGGTAAGTGAACCTTAGGAGACCTTAGGTTAAGTCGAATATCTTAGAAGTCAACTGTTTAAATTGGAAAAATTAGAATTTAATTGACTCTCAGCCTCGAGGCCTCATGCAGTCTGTCGAGGCCTCGCAAATAGGTTGTTGCTGAGTCATAATTAGGATAGCTGTAAATCAGCGAGCTTATGTCATTTGACTAAGTATCTTGCAGATTTAATTAACTAAATCTGTAAGGGTGTTTATGATTTCTAAAAGATCCTTGATTGAGAGTTTTTATGGAAATAAGAAATAACCAAGAAACTCAATTTTTGCCACCTCATACAGATTTGAATAAATCAGATGGAGCCAAAACTATGGTTTCCCTTAGTTCATTCATTCTCATGTTATCAAACATAATTCTACATTCAATTCCTTTGGTTGTTGGTACTCAATACCTATCCATTCCTTGAATGGATTCCGATTCTATGATCATTCGACAGTTTGACCACTTATTCCAACCATTCTTGGAATCCATGGATTCGGCCACCCATGACCAAGTCCATGAATTCCTTAATCACATCCCATCTAAAATAACCATAGGACATACCTTTACCCGCATCTCTTTCGTTTATCTTTAATCTGAACTTGTTCCTCAGTCCTTCTCATTCCTTTCTTGTTCTTTGTTGATTTCTCCAAGTCTAGAGCCGAAAATGGGAGAGAGAGAGAGAAGAAAATCTTTTTGTTCCAAGGGGATGCAATCGGCCAAGTGTAGTAGAGAGGGAGAGAGAGAGAGAGGGAGAGAGATGAAAATCTCTTTGTTTCAAAGAGAGGTGAAATAGGCCAAAGGGGGTGAAGTTTGCCCTTTTCTAAATCAGCCCACAACCCTCTCCATTCCCTCATTATTGTTTGTCTAACGAAGGAGTCCCTTGGCATAACCAAGGGACACTTGGCTTAAGCTCAAGAAACCCATTCCATCTCCCAACGTTGGTGCCTTGGGTTCCATCCTTTCAGATGGACACCCTCCATCTCTCACTTGACTCACTTCAAATGGGAGTCTCCCCAACTTCCCTTTGAACTCAACTCACTTTAAATGAACTCATTCTCCAACTTAAGCACTTGTACTCAACATTAATAAATTCTCAACTCATGTGAACTCACTTTCCAACTCAAGCATTATTTATCCCACTTGAACTCATTCATCAACTCAAGTCAATTTGAACTCACCCATGGTTGTGTAACGCCCCGCCCTTTTTCACTCTCTTTTTCCCATAAGTTCAGTGTATATATTTTTTTTGTAACAGAGTAGAGTGATAGAGCGCGGAACGTCACGACGCGAGCTAAGTCTGAACTTCAAAAGTCCGACCCTTAACTGGCCAACCCTATGTGTGTATGGACTCAGTCCAATAAAATGGTTCACACATAGCCATACCGACTTGTGGAATAAAATCATACAACTGCAGAATCATAATCATCAATATACGGAATTATATTAGAACCACGTTCTAATCCATTCAGATAGCAAAGTACGTCATAATCATCAAACCAAAACATTCAACCATCTAAGTTATTACATTCCGGAATCCAAATACTCAAATACTAGTTCATGAGTAATTTATTTCAAAAACATATAAACTAGATCTTCCAAGCTCCAATGCCTGGTTCGTCTTGGGTTCATTATTTCTCTGATTACCTGTATCACCAACTACAGGGTAGAAGTAGGGCGTTAGTACAACGCGCCCAGTAGGTATTCCAGTTACGGCTAACACATGGTTAGTACAAAACATATATTATAACATAATATATAAAACCAGGTAGAATCCATGCCATGCTATGATGACAGATATGCAATGAGTCCCACCCATCACCTGTACATAAAGTACCCACCACATAGGTCTTTCGGACGCCCCGGCGGAGTGTGGACCCTCCGGAAATCTTCTAGATGGAAATCACATCAAGGTGTTGCACATAGGTTTTTCTGTAACACCCTGGAATTTCAAAGTTATCAATTTATATGAATTTATTCATATTTACGGAATTGCCATTGTGATTTATTTGATTTGAATTTAAATGGGTCAATGGTTCAATCAAGACCTAAAGGATGGTAGTTTTGTTTACAAAACAAATAAATGGATAAGATGTACTTAAACGGGTCAAAAATCATAATTGGGTCAAATTTTGTTAAATGGGCCAAAATGGCCAAATTGAACCCAATGGGTTGTGGTTGACCTGTTTGACCATTAATTGAGCTCAAAGCTTAATTGGGTTAAGATGAGTTAAATGTTTGAGTTGGGTTTGAGTTGAAATAAATGATGGAGTTTAGTTGAGTGAAATTTATTAGTTGAGTTACATTAAATGAATGAGTTGAGTTGGGGTGAGCTAAATAAATGAGTTGGATGGAATATGTATTTGTAAGTGAGTGAGATGTAGAGATAGAAGGTTTGTAGGTTGTTTCAAATTCAAATACTGAGAAACGTTGGCTGCATATGCATGTAACTCCCACCCAAGTGAAGAATGAAATGCCGTTACATGGGAGTTACTTGGGTGAGAGTTGAATTTCAAATTCAAAATTGTATGCACGTTGGAAATGGAATGGAGTTCATTGTTTGGGTCTTCAAAAGACAGCCAATACATGGAGTGTTATTTCATGTTGGTAACTCCAAGGATGGAGAATGAATGGGTGGCTGTTATGAGGAGTTACAAAAAGAAGTTTTGACTTTTCAAATTCAAAAAGGTACCTCACACGTTGGAACAAGAAAAGGTTTCATGAGGAAACTCCCATTTGGTTTGTTAATGAGAGGAGAAAGAAAAGGAGAGGTTACACAAATACCAGCAAGGGACGTTGGTTGCTTGGGGTGTTTCATTTCATAGATGAAACCCCCAAGTAACATAAAGAAGCTTGATTAAAGTGAGGGAGTTACACAAGGGTAACCTTGGACTGTTTTTGATCAAACAAGGGATTTTCATTTTACTCTCTTTATCTCTCTTTCTTTCTTGGACTGTATTATCATCTCCCAAACACCAAGAACAGCAGCTGGTCACGAATTTTGTAATCAGTCTTGGGTTGTTTTCTTTCACCAAATCAAGAGCACACATTGAGCAAAGGAGGGGGGGGATCAAGGTTTCCCATCTAAAAGTCAATATTCTATCTATCTCTCTTTGCTGTCCTTGATTTTTCCAAACACCTAGAGCAGGAGCTGGTTATTTAAATCAATCCTTTACCATCAAGGAATCAAGAAGAAGGAGAGGCTAAGAAAGGGAAAGGAATAAGCCGGAGTGAAGATCAATTGGAGGAGTCGCGGAAATGGTAGGTTTTTCGATAAACAATTTTTAAATCATGATCCAGCCATTGGATGGCCGAATCTAACAAGGGTTAGATATTTGATGGAAGTTCATGAATGAGATAAAAAAAAATATGGACCATAGGGTTCGGCCCTTTGGATGGCCGAACCCCATGAGAAAATTGGTGAATTCTATGGTGTTTGAAAGTCAAAAATCCATATTTTGGAGTGGGGCTTTTAAAAGATTTTTATATGGAATTAAGCTTACTGTTTTGGAGTAGATATGACATGACTGAACCATATTTATCTTATGTTAATTTGCTGATTAATTTCATAGATAAATATTGGTGGGTTTCCATTAAGAGAACCATAGGGTTCGGCCATGTGTATGGCCGAACCCCATGGACTGTTTTGAGGATGGATTTGGGTTTAAAATCATGTGGGAAGCTATGATTTATTTTATGCTCTTGTTTCAAGAAACACCAATGCTTAGTTATGGGTTATTATTAATTTGAACCCCATGAAAAGATTGGGTTAAGTTGGATGGTCTTTTTGAACCAAAACCATGGACTGTTTTGTATAGTTATTTGGGTTAAGTGTAGGATGGATTTTAAGTAATCATTATGTGCTTTGATTTAAGAATAAGATAAGTTTATAATTGGATAAATAGATCTAAACCATAGGCCATGAGGTTCAGCCAATTGGGTTGGCTGAACCCCATGAAATGGTATGACATTTCCATGAAAGTATTTAATGGTTTTTGTGAGATTAAAACCATATAAAGTTATGGTGTTCTTGTGGCAATTAATGGGATACTCGAGTACTGTTTTTGGTTGATTAATAAGCGGCTGAACCATGTATTATTCATGGTTGAATCAGCATATAAAAAACCATGAGTAATCATGGTGATGATTGGACAAAGTGAACCATAGGGTTCGGCCATGCATGGCCGAACCCCATGGATCATTTTATGAGGACTATTTTATTAAATCAAATGGTTTCAAACTTAAAAGATCATGGAACATCTTGAGTGGTTAATAAATAATTGTTATGTGTACATTTAGACAAATCATGGGTCGGCCATTTCATGGCCGAACTATGGGGTTCTATGGCTAAGATAAGACATGGAAGTTTAAGTGGATTTTTGGGACTTAGACTAAGTTAGAATCATATGAATGAATGCTTAACTTGCTGTTATGTAAATAAGGTTTTGGGATTTCTAGAACGGTGTACAAGCCGTGATCGGAAGACGGTTCAAAGGAAGGGTCGAACAAAGTAAACAAGTGTAGGTTTCCTACCTTTATTGTAACCACAATTTCATATGCTGTTTTATGTTGATTTCGATAACTTATATGATTGTAAAGTTATGTTTCTAAATGACATGTTGCATAGACATCTCATGCATGGCATGGGATGATGGTGTTGTAACTGGAGGCCACACTCCGTCGGGGCGTCCGAAAGACCACTGTGGGGTACCCTGATGATGAGAATCCCATCAGGAGGAATCCGGAGGCCACACTCCGTCGGGGCGTCCGAAAGACCACTGTGGGTTACCTTGACGATGAGAATCCCGTCAAGTGATGGCTATGATGAATGGTGATGGGTGGGACTCATTACATGTTCATTTCATACATAGCATATTTTATGGGATTTTGTCACACATGTTTTATTATTATATTACTTGCATGTTTTTAACTAACCATGTGGTAGCCCTATTCGGAAACACTACTGGGCACGTTGATCTAACGCCCTATCTATATCCTTAGTGGATGACGCAGGGAAAGGGAAGAACGTGGATCGAGAAGAAAACCAAGCATAGGAGCTTGGGCATGTGGAATGGATTTGAATGGATATGAATGGACAATATATGGATGTTTTATTTAAGTACTTGGACAATGTAATTTGTTAGCTAGATGTTGTGGGCATGTAATAATGTAGTTAATTAGATGCTATGGTTTGTTTTAAGTTGGATGGTTTGATTGAACAATTAGTTAAGGTTGATTAGTAATTTTGAAGAATAAACTATGTGCTTTGCTATCTTAAGTTTTAAAGTGGATTAGTCTTAGGATCTATTATCACCTCAGTTAGACTAAGACTAAGTATAATTCCGCAAGTTGTATTTGTACCATGTGCGGGTCAGTTTGTGGACTTAATCCATACGCACATGGGCTTGGCCAGTTAAGGGTCGGACTTTAGAAGTCCGAACTTAACTCGCGTCGTGACACTCCGCCCCGATCACATGATTATTATATTTAAAAAAAAAAAAAAAACTCTGAATATTAGAGTGAAAAGGGCGGGGCATTACATTTTCAGATGCCCCGACGGAGTGTGACCCCTCTGGTTATAAATCCTCCACCCCATGCCATGCATGAGATGCCAATGAAACACATGCTATTTTAAAACATAAACATAGCATTTAAAAATCATACTTTAAAACACATGCTCTTTCCTCATATAAACAAAGCATATAAAATCAACCTTTGAAATATAATCAATACATGTTATTTACAGCATGAACATAGCATTTAAAATCTATAATAAAGCATATCCTTTGAAACATATTTTAATCAAATATTAGATAAAACAAAATACATAATCCATGGTTTCAAAGAGGTGGAATCCTACCAAAGACCGTTAACGAGTCCTTACGTTTCCGTCCAAGATTCGATCACCGATCGCGTACCGCTTGCAAAATCCTGTTACCTTATAATATAATGATAAATCAACACCAAGACTCACTTAATTACAAGGTTCTAAGTCTATACACAAAACCCCATGGGGTTCGGCCATACACCATGACCGAACCCATGGCTTACCATTTTTCATACATATTTACAAAAATGCCATTGTTGATAACCCTAGCCCTTTTTCTTTGCTTAGGTTCCAAGTCATCTATTCTTGCTTCCAAAGCACATAATCCCATAAAATAATTCATGGGGTTCGGCCATACACCATGGCCGAACCTGTAACGCCCCTCCCTTTCCGAGAATTTCAGAGTCTAATTTTTTTTTTTAAGTTATAATAAAATAACGAAAGAGAGTGGACGGCGTCACGACGCGAATTAAGTTTAGACTACCCAAGTCTAAACCTTAACTGGCCGCCCATGTGTACATGGAATAGACCATGATTATGAAATACACATGGAACTAACATCAACATGCGGAATAGTATAAATTAACTGCGGAATAATATGAAAAGATAGCCAGTACCAGTCTCAAACAATAATTGCATAAATCAACCATACATTATCAATATCCTAAGCAAACCATAGCAAGTAACTACTTTATTACATGTCCATAATAAAGTATCACATAAACAGCAATTATAAATTCATTCCAGCATTCAAGCACTTAGGCTCAGCTCTCCTCTCGGTCAATGACCTTTTCTTTTCCTTTACTTGTACCTGCAATCTCCTCTGAGGATAGAATTAGGGCGTTAGATCAACGCGCCCAGTAGGTTCCCGAATCAGGGCTACCACATGTTAGCATATAAAACATGCATATAAAACATGCATATATATCATATTACATGATCATTAAAAACAAGTAAAACCATGCTATGAAGTATGCACATGCAATGAGCATCCCCCATCATGTACCTTCATAACCATCACTTGACGTGCCTTGCACCGTCAAGGTAAATTACAATACAACTTCCATCTCTTCATCATTGACTGATTCATATCACGTATTAGTCCTCCTGGCGGGACTCTCATCGCCTAAGGAGACTAATGTGACTATGATCATCATGTTACTCCTCCTGGCGTGACTTGCACCACCGAGGCAGGACGTAAACTATAAATTGAAACACTGTAGAACCTCATTCATAATCCCATGTCTATGCATGAGATGCCAATGCCTGTATGCCATTTGTTAATGCATAATATATCATTTGAAACACATTTATTAAAACAAGAGTATCATAAGAAAAACTGGGTAAAAACCGTGGTTACAAGTAGGTAGGAAACCTACTGAAGAATCATTTCAGCGTCCGTTCTTTCTTAGGCTTTAACCGGTCACGACTCGTTCGTCGTTCAACTTTGGTACCTTATTATGCAACAATAAGTAAATCATAATCTTATTTGCATGTCCATTCACATATGAGACCTAAAACATCTTATAAGTCCTTTTGATCAATCTCTTCATTTGGCTTGTATTCACAGATTTGTCATTGGTCTGTCCAATCTTTAATCCACCAAACTTACTCCATGGGGTTCGGCCATACCTTTGGCCGAACCCAATTGTTCCCTTATCCATTACTACATGGTTCTCCATTAGGGTATTTTAAACCTTTTAAATCAACATAGAACCATTACCAACTACTACTCATAAGCTTAGGCTATTTAACCCATTCATTATGAATTAGCATAAAGTCCAATTCTCCTAATGATCTTTCATCATTTATCATACATCTTAGCCATAAAAACAGCAACCATAATTCTATTTAAAATCACATATGCATCCATAAAATGACCCATGAACAGTCCACGGGGTTCGGCCATACTCATGGCCGAACCCTTATGGTTCTTTGCTCAATGATGTCCTTTGTTTAAATACTAATTGGCTCTACCCCTTAGTCATATTAAGTCCATAGTTTAGCCATCCTATGGCCAACCCAAAATCAGTAACCTTATCACATAAAAATCTCCCAAAAACAGCCCACAAAGGTCTATGGTTTCCATGTTTTCCAACATGAAAACCAACCCTCTTTTACATGGGGTTCGGCCCTCCATGATGGCCGAACCCAATGGTTATTCTTACTGTTTTTAAACCTCCAATAATCATGTATAAATAGTATATTAATATCAGGTTTTAACTTTCAAAGAAACCATCCAAAACAGCCCATAAAAAGTCTATGGTTTACATTTTTTTCCAACATGAAAACCAACATTCTTTTACATGGGGTTTGGCCCTCCATGGTGGCCGAACCCAATGGTTATGTTTACTGTTTTTAAAACTCAGATAATCATGTAATAACAGCATATTAAAATCAGGTTTTACCTTTCAAACAAACATCCAAAAATTGGCCCAATTTCATAGGGTTCGGCCATGCTCATTGGCCGAACACCATGACCTTTGGTTTTGAACATTTAACCCTTTATCTTGGGTCTAAAACCAACACCCAAATCCATGTTTTAACCTCCTTAAAACATGTATTTTAAATCCAACAATAACATCTAATATCAGTCCCAAATCATATGGTTTTAATTTCCAAAAACTATCAAAAACAACCACTTGTTTCCATGGGGTTCGGCCATGCTAAGTGGCCGAACCCAATGGTCCATTTCCATCTTTAATCCACTGATTTTAGACCATATAAACTTCAGTCCCTATGTCATTCAGATCCATGTTTTTAACCATTCTAAAATATGTATTTAAATCTTAAATCAAAACCCAAAAACAGTCCACAAAATCCATGGTTTTCATGTTTCAATACATGAAAACCAAGCCATCTCTTACATAGGGTTCGGCCCTCCATGATGGCCGAACCCAGTGGTCATCTTAATCATTTCTAAACCTCCATTAATCAAGGTTAATCATTGGTGTATTCGGCCATGATCATGGCCCAATCCACACCCTATTTGTTCCATGTTTTTCAACAAAACTCAATGAATTACTCACCAATTTTTCCAAGCCTTTCTTCTTGACTTTTGATCCTTGCTTCCTATCTTTTATTTCCTACTTTCTTCCTTAATTCCTTGCTGGCTTAAGCTTGAATATTTGGTACCAAAAGCCTCTGCTGTTCTAGCTAGGAAGAACAACGAATTGGAGAGAGGAGAGAGGGAGAGAGAGATGAGGAAAATCTTAGGCTTTGCAATGATAAATCGGCCAAGTGATGGTGTTCATTGGTTTTGTATTTCAGCCACCATAACCCCTCCACTTCCTCATCAATCCATGCACAAAACGATGGGCATTGGGTGCCCTCCAAGGCACCCCTTGGCAGCTACCCATGCAGCCATTCAGATCCCCAAGCAACTCATCTTAAAACCCATGTTTTTCCATTAATCATACACCATTGAACTCACCAAAACAAGTCCCGAACGTGTGGGACTTGTGTTGGTTGGTTTGAGACCAGCCAACCTCTTCAAATTACCATTAAACTTACTGATTTACAGTCCCTTGAATTTCCATTTTTGACTCACCCAACTCAAGATATTTTTATTCCAACCCAACTAATCACGTTTAATGCTCCATATTTGAGTCAACTCTTTTTTTAACTTAGACTCACTCCAAATCAGTCCAACTCAAGCTGAATTATCTCACACTTGAGTTCCATTGAGGACCCACACGGTCATCCGTGGTCAAACTAGTCAACCCGACCCGTTGGGTCCACCTTTAGCTCCTTGACCCGTTTTTGACTCTATGACCCAATTATGGTATTTTGGTCATTTGTAAATGGTTTTCACATATGGATTAGGCCTACCCATTTTTTCTCCACTTTATTTCTAATCAAATAGGCTTAACCCCATTTAATTTAAAATCACAAAATGGTCAAATAATCCAGTAAGACCCGATGGGTCCCATTTGGGCCCTTTGACCCATTTAGCCATTTTTGACCCAATTGATGTAAATTACCCATCCAATCAAACTTGAAATTCATAATGTGCTCATATGATCTTAATTTGAGCAATGGGCCCCACCATTTCCTTACTAAACATCATACAATAATTAATTTAACACATCAGGGGCATTTTCGTAATTATCCACTTCATTGAGAAATTACCCATCCAATCAAACTTGACATTCCTAATGTGTTCATATGACCTTAATTTGAGCAATGGGGCCCACCATTTCCTTATTTACAATCATATTTATTGAATTCACCAATCCAGGGTCATTTTCGTAATTATTCCAATCATTGAGAATTCTTTGACCCAATTAACTATTTTGACCCAATTTGATGTGCATTACTCATCCATTATAATTTGACCCTTATAATATGTTCATAGGATCTTAGTTTGAGCAATGGGCCCCACTATTTTCTTATTTAACATCATAATTATTAAATTCACCAAATCCAGGGGCATTTTCATAATTATCCATTTCATTGAGAAACTGGGGTGTTACAGAACCCAATGTCCAATATTCTCTCATATTTACAAAAATGTCATTGGTTTCCTCTTTCCTCTAAATCTTCCATAATTAGACCTTATAAATTTCTCTAACCAAATAAGTCCATCAAACACAACTCATGGGGTTCGGCCATACATCATGGCCGAACCCATGGTTCTCCACTTTGGTGTTTAATTACATTTTTTCCATTCCTTTCTCCATCAATTCCTAACATACATTGTATCCTTTATTTTATTTTAAAACTACACATAACCTAACTCATGACATAGGTTCATAATCTGATTCATAAATCAGTCATTAAACCATGAATTAAAGATGTCATTAATCCCTTAATTTGAACCATGGGGTTCGGCCATACACCATGGCCGAACCCTATGGTGTATAATTTCCAACTATGACATTAAATTCATATCATCCATCTCCTTTGATTCAATTATACATGAGCCTAAACCATATATTTAATTCAATAATTAAATAGGTTTTCAAAAACTAACCTTAGTGAGGTTCGGCCATACACCATTGCCGAACCTGTAATAGCCTGAATTTTTAAATCAGTATATATATGGCATTTATTTATTTTTATAATGGAAAAAATTGGAAATTTTGATATTATGGATGTTAAATGGATCAAATTTTGGGGCAAAGGCCCAAGTATGGTCCAATGGACCACGGGGTGAATAGAACTCATTTAAAAGGGGTCAATAATGGTCAAAGTGGGCCCGATAACCATGTGGGACCCAATGGATCAAAATTTATTCAAAACACTAAGGTAAATAGTAGAAAATAATTTAACTGGGCCGTGGGCCCAATGGTGGCCCAATTGATTTAAAAAGGGTGAATTGAATTAAACCCTCTAAGTTAGTAATGAAACGAAATGGCATGACCAGGTGGGCACCTCATCAAGTGAGGTGGCGAGTGGGGTAGGTATAGGTGGGGGCCGTCCACCATGGTTGACTTGGTCAACCATGGGTGGATTTCTTAAAGAGATAGATTAATGAAATTAAATTAGATGGGAAATAATTAACCTAAAGGATCCAATTAATTAAATTAATTAGATTGGTCAATTAGGGTCAACATGGCTCAGTCAAGGGGACAAGTCAATGGCGGTTTCATCTCATTGAAACCACCTAAGAAAACACAAAATTACCATGGACTCAGGGTGGTGGTTTTATCTCAACCACCACCACTCCAAACATGGTGACCCATACCCAAATGATGTTGGTCAAGTAGTCAAAGGGGGGAAGACCCAAACCACCCATTTTCAAACACCAAAACCATTGGCTAGTGGTGGTTTTGTCTCAACCACCACCACCAAAGTCAAGGTAGCCCATGCTTGATTGGTGGAGCCATAATGGGGGAGTATGGTCCAAGTAAGACCAAAGAAATGAGATGAGTTTTACCTTAGCCTTTCCATTCCATCTCACTCTCTCCCTCTCTTCCTCACTTACCAAAACCGTCCCTCACTTCCATAGAGAAGAAAAGAAGAAAACTTAGAGGAGAAGAAGAAAAGAAAGGAAAGAAACTAAGTGTTGGAAAACCACCACCAAGACCAAAGTTTGGGGTGATTTTCTCATCACCTTCCCCTCTCCCTCTCTCAAGAAAACCCACTCAATCTTGGCCAATCCTAAGCTTAGAGGGCCTCACCATTTGATCAAGCTCATCTTGACCGTACATCAAGGAGAAGAAGAGAAGAGAAGGCTAAGGAGAGCAAAGAGGAAAGAAGGGCCAGAGGAGTCGTCAGGTGGAAAGAATTCTTAAAACAAGAGCTTATATATTTTTTAAGATAGGATATGGAATCCATTTCTTAGACTAAATGTGTAACACCCCAATTTCTCAATGAAATGGATAATTACGAAAATGCCCCTGGATTTGGTGAATTTAATAATTATGATGTTAAATGAGAAAATAATGGGGCCCATTGCTCAAACTAAGATCCTATGAACATATTATAAGGGTCAAATTATAATGGATGGGTAATGTACATCAAATTGTGTCAAAATAGTTAATTGGGTCAAAAAATTCTCAATGATTGGAATAATTACGAAAATGCCCCTGGATTGGTGAATTCAATAAATATGATTGTAAATAAGGAAATGGTGGGGCCCATTGCTCAGATTAAGATCATATGAACACATTATGAATGTCAAGTTTGATTGGATGGGTAATGAACATCAATTGGGTCGAAAGTGGTTAAATGGGTCAAATGGCTCAATTGGACCCAATGGGTCAAATTGGATGATTTGACCATTGTGTAAGCTCAAATTAAATGAGGTCAAGCTAAACTGATAGGAAATCATCTATAGCAAAAATGGGTAGGCTTGATCCATATGTAAAAACCAATTAGAAATGACCAAAATACCATAATTGGGTCATGGAGTCAAAAACGGGTCAAGGAGCTAAAAGTGGACCCAACGGGTCGAGTTGACTATGGTTGACCGTGTGGACCCTCAAGGGAACTAAAATATGAGTTAAATTAGTTGAGTGGGACTGAAGTAAGTTGGAATTAAATCAAGTAGTGACTCAACACATGTGCATTAAATGAAATGCATTAAGTATGTAAGTTGGGTGAGTTGAGATGGAAATCTAAATAGCCTTGAGTTCAAGTGAGTCAAAATGGAAATTAAAGGGGCTGTAAAAATCAGTGAGTTGAGTGGAAATTTGAAGAGGTTGGCTGGTCTCAAACCAACCAAAACAAGTCCCACACGTTGGGGACTTGTTTTGGTGATTTCCATAATGTATTTTAAATGAGAATACATGGGATTGAGATGAGATGAATGGTAAACTGAATGGCTGCATGGGTAGGTTCCAAGGGGTGCCTTGGATGGCACCCAATGCCCATCGATTTTGTTAAGAAGTTATGAGGGAATTGAGAGGTCATGGTGGCTGAAATACAAAAGCAATGAACCCCAAGGTTAGCCGATTTTTATCATTGCAAACCCAAGTTTTTCCCATCTCTTTCTCCCTCTCTCCAATTCGTGTTCTTGGCTGGAGCAGCAGAGGTTTTTGGCACCATTTATTCAAGCTTAAACCAGCAAGGAATTAAGGAAGAAAGGAAGAAATAAAAGGAAGAAGGCAAGGAGCAAAGGCTGTAAGGGCCCGGAATTTTTAAATTAATAAAAAAAAAGTGGATATAAGTTATTTTAGTGATGGAAATTGGAAAATTGGTGAAGTAAAGAGTAAATGGGCCAAAAAAAAATTTGGACAAAGGCCCAAGTATGGCCCAATGGACTATGGAGTTGATTTAAATTCATTTAAAGGGGCAATGAGGGTTAAATGGGTCAAGAATGGTCAAATTGGGTCACATACCCATTTGGGACCCGATGGGTCAAAGTAGTTGAGCTCTAAGGTAAATGGGCTAGATGGAAATGTAATTGGGCCATGGGCCCAATGGTGATCCATTTAGAGGGTATTCAATGAAATTAAATCACCTAAGTTAAGTTAAAAATTAAACCAAGGTGGTGTGGCCAAGTGGGACCCACCTCCACCTCATCAAGTGAGGTGGCGTGTGGGCCAATGATTGGTGGGGCCGGCCACCATGGTTGAATTGGTCAACCATGAGTGTATGTATGAAGGCAAATTTAAGTAGATGGGATTAAGTTAAAGTGGGAATTAATTAACTTAACCTAATGATTCAATTAATTAATTAGTTAATTAAGCTAAGTTAAAAGAATGGTCAAATGGGAAGACCAAACAATCCATTTCAAACATGAAAAAACGTTGGCTAGTGTTGGTTGGGTCAAAAAAGCATGAAAAATATCTTAGGCTTGGTTGGTGGGAAATTTATGTTAAAGTGTAAAGTAAGCTACCTTGGGATAAGATGGGTTTCCATCTTATCCCATTCTCAATTTTACTTACTCCATCTCTCCCACACCACCGTCCCTCATCTCTAAGGAAAGAGAAGTAGAAAAATTAAGGAAGAAGAAGAAGAAAAGCTTGGAAGAAAAGAGAGGAGGAAGTTGTAAGTTTGGCCATCCCTTTAAGATCAAACTATAGAATCCTATTTTCTCATCTCCATCCTCTCCTCTCTCTCTCTCTCAAATTAAGCCCTACTATGGCCAATCCTAAGTTAGGAGGGTTTCACCATTGATCAACCATCTTGGCCTACCAAAGATCAAGAGGAAGGAGAAAGGAGGCCAAGGAGTCCGACGGGAGTGGCGGAAGTCGGAGGAGGCATCGGATTGTAAGTATTTTTTTTTAAACAAGAAATTTTGGATTTTTTTAGGGTTTAAGATTTGGGATTCAATTTGTAAATTCAATGGTATCCAAATGATTTTATGCCTTTGATTTCAAATCCATCAATTGAAGGATGGAAAGTGGACAAAACCCTAATGGATAAATTAGGGTTAGTTTAAGGAAAAATAAATGGATTAAGGAATGTAATGTAATTAAGTTATTAAGCATGGAATTATGTGGAATTGGAAAGGAATTGTAATGGGATTTTTAGGTTTAAAATCATGGAAGAATGATTTGGAATTTTGGGGTTTTAATGATTAAATGTGGTGATAATTTTAAAGGGGTTTAAATGAAGAAATGCATGGGAGATGTGAATAATGGTAATGACCTCAAAAATGGTAGGTGTTTAAGTGAATTATTAGGGTTTGTAAATAATGGAAGCCATGGAGGATGATTTAGGGTTTTAAGATTTTAATGGTTAAGTGTAAGTAATTAAGGATCTTTAATGGAGGTTTTAGGGTTATGTGTTTGTAAATTTAAATGGGTTTGGAAGGATGGAAGGTATGGAATAATGTACTAATAAATTGAAGGCTTAAAAGGGGTCAAAGGTTTGTAAATTTTAAGGGGTTTTTAGTTAAGGAAATCATGGAAGGTGGCTAAGTGATTTCAATGGGGACATTGGGATGAATTTGGTGTTTTGGAACCATGAAAAAAATAAATGGGAGTTATGGTTAAACTAATGGACCAAAATGTATTTCATGATGATTAAGGAAGGATGATTTAAATGTATGAGTTAAAATCCCTCATAGTTGGACTTATGTGTGTGTTTAAATTAATGGGGAATAGGTCATGATTAAAGGGGTCATTAATGGACTCAAAAATGTATCAAGTGATGATCAAAATTGATGATTTAAATTGTATGATGTAAACCTCTTCATGGAAGGGCTTGTGATGGGTGCAAATGTGTAAATAGGCCAAAGAAAAAATGGGTGTTTGGTTAAGTAGAAAGGGCTGATTTTTAATGAACCCATGACCCAATGTTAGGTCATGTTATAGGCCAAATTTGGAATTATGCATGTGTTAAATCAATGGAAATGAGGCTAAGTTAAGGGTTGATTTTTAATGATCTTGTAACATGGTTACGGATCATTAATGGACCTAAGTTGTGGATCAATTTTGGGCTTAGGAAGGCATGAATGAATGAGTAATTGTTTATGTAAAAGGGGTAGTGGCAAAACCGTAATTAGTGGCCAAATTCAAGAATTCCATGGAACTTGATCATGGACTTAGGGGATCTAATGTAATAACCTTATAAGTGATTGATAAAGCCTAGGGTGGCCGAATTTTAAGACTTATGGGATTAAAAGGTTTAATAAATGATATGGGACCCACAAAACCTAAATAGTCACCGGTTTTTCATATGGGCTTAGAAATGGTTAAAACATGGACTAATGATGAATGTGTAATAAGGTACTGGACATCGCAGGCGGTGCGCGATCGGCAACCGGGTTTATCGAACGGAAAACGAAAAAGGACGCGAGTCGGTATTCGGTAGGATTCCTACCTTTTTGTAAGCCATGGATTTGGGTGATGTTTTCTTTAATCTAGTTTGGAAATCATGTGGTTGTCTTTAAGATATGTTATGGATTATGTATCATGTGATGTTTTACTCTAAATTATTTTGGAAATTATGTGAATGCTTATGATGGGTTTTGGATTAAATATTGTGGGATGTTTTCCCTTGGATTTAGTTGGTAATCTTGTAATTGTTTTAAGATGGGTTTTATTACTGTTGAATTTTATATATTACATGGCAAATGGCATCTACATCTCATGCATGGCATGGGAGGCATATGACAGGGGAAGGATGAAATGAAACCGGAGTCCATGCTCCGTCGGGGCGACCGATAAACAAGCATGGGGACATTTCACATATGTATTATTGTACCTTGACGAGGCCTTACCGTCAAGGGGGATGTTGTATTTATTGTTATACCTTGATGATGATTCTTCCATCAAGGGGAATATTGTATTTGTGGTTACGCCTTGACGAGGCCTTACCGTCAAGGGGGATATGGCATCGGGATAGTAAGGATGATGGGTGGGATTCATAACACAGACACCCATGGCATGACATTCATTCTATGGCTTTTCGTTATGTATTATCTATCTGCTTTGTTATCACTAATCCATGTGTTAGCCCTACTCGGAGTCCTACTGGGCGCGTGGTCTAACGCCCTACTTCTACCCTAGCTGATGACGCAGGAAATGCCGGAGCAGAAGGACGAGACGGGAGCCAAGCTTAGGAGCTTTGGAAGGCGGACTAATTATTTTATTTATGTTATTTTGAGAAATGTGTATTTGATGTAGTTTAATTTGTCGGAAATGTAATAATTGAGATTACTTACTATATTTTGGACATTATGGTTTTAAGGATGTTTAGGTGATTGAATGAATGTAACTTCCCTGCTATCTAAGAATTTGTAGGTTAGGCTCTTTTATAATTTCCGCAATTAGTTTAAATGTTCCCCGATGCTTACTTCTACGTGTGAACCATTCTCCGTGGACTTCATTCCACGCACACGTAGGGTTGGCCAGTTAAGGGCTGGGCTTTAGAAGCTCGGACTTAACTCGCGTCGTGACGTCCACGCCCTTTGTCACTTTTATTAAAAAAAAAAATAATAGACTCTAATATTTCGGTGAAAAGGGGTGGGCGTTACAAAGGCAATAGGAAGAGCTTGGAATTTGGTAAGTGTTTCATGGACTTTTGGATTAATAAAATGGGTGTGTATTGGGCCATGGTTATGGCTGAATATACCAAGGTTTTAACCTTGATTAATGGAGGTTTAGAAATGGTAAAGATGACCATTGGGTTCGGCCACCATGAAGGGCCGAACCCCATGTGAAAGATTGCTTGGTTTTCATGTTTTGGAAACATGAAAACCATGGGTTTTATGGACTGATTTTTGGGTTTGATTTAAGAATCAAATACATGTTATTGAAAGGATTATAAACCTGTATCTGAATGTCAGAAAAGGCTGAAGCTTTTATGGTCTAAATCAATGGATTAAAAGATGGAAATGGACCATTGGGTTCGGCCACTTTGCATGGCCGAACTCCATGGAAACAAGTGGTTGATGTTGATGGTTTTTGGAAATTAAAACCATATAAAATTGGGACTGTAATTAGATGTTAGTGTTAGTTTTAAAATCATGTTTTAAGAAGGTTAAAACATGAATATGGATGATTGATTCAGACCTAAGATAAATGATTGATTGTTTCAAAACCAAAGGTCATAGTGTTCGGGCCAATGAGCATGGCCGAACCCTATGAAATTGGGTTGGTTTTTAGATGAATTTTTAAAGGGTTGAACTCGGTAATAATATGTTGTTTATTACATGATGATTGGAGGTTTAAAAATAGTGAAAATAATCATTGGGTTCGGCCACCATGGAGGGCCGAACCCCATGTAAAATATTGTTGGTTTTCATGTTGTGAAACATGGAAACCATGGACTTTTATGGACTGCTTGGATGAATATAATTAGATGGTTTCTAAGTGGTTTAAAGGCAGCAATATGATATTGATATTGCATGTTTAAATAACGCCTAAAGCATGTGTAAAAGATCAAAACATGGACATAGGGTTCGGCTGTAATAGCCTGAATTTTCGAATCAATATATATTTGGCATTTATTGATTTTAAATTGAATTTTGACATGATGGAATACCAAATGGATCAAAAGTTGGGACAAGGGTCCAAGAATGGCCAATTGGGCCACAAATTGGATGAAATCCATTTAATGGGTCAATGAGAAGTAATTGGGTCAAAGATAGTCAATTTGAGTCAAAGTGGGCCCGATCACCATGTGGGGACCCAATGGATCAAAATTGGTCCAAACCCTAAGGTAAAGGGGTAGAAAATAATCTGTTGGGACGTGGGCCCAATGGTGGGCCAATTAATTTAAAAAAGGTGATTTGGAATTTAAACCCCTAAGTTAGTAATGAAATGAAATAATATGACCAAATGGGGCCCACCTCCACCTCACCAATTGAGGTGGCGTGTGGACCAAGGAAAAAGTGGGACCAACCATCATGGTTGACTTGGTCAACCATGGATAAATTTAAGAAGACTAAGGTGGATTAAGGTAAATTAAATTGATTAAAATTATTGTAAAATTATCTAAGTTAAAATCAATGGAATTAAAATAACGTGGCCAAGTGGGGCCCACCTCCACCTCATCAAGTGAGGTGGCGGGTGGGGTAGGTATAGGTGGGGACCGTCCACCATGGTTGACTTGGTCAACCATGGGTGGATTTATTAGATAGATAATTTGATGGAATTAAATTGGATAGAAATTAATTAACCTAAGTGAGGACTTAACTTAATTAATTAAGTTGATTAATTAGGGTCAACGTAAACAAGTCAAAGAGGACATGGGAGCCATGCTTGGTGGTTGGGTCTCAACCACCACCACCAAGGTCAAGGGAGCCCATACTTTGGTTGGTGGAGACATGATGGAGGGGTATGGTCCAAGTAAGACCAAAGATGAGATGGGTTTTCCATCTCATCCCTCTCATTTCACTCTCCCTCTCTTCACACCCAAAAACCGTCCCTCCATGTATCAAGAGAAGAAAATAAGAAAATAAGAAGACTTAGAGGAAAAGAAGAGAAGAAAAGGGAAGAGCAAGCGTTGATCAACCATCACCACCTCAAGATCAAAGGCTAAGATCTTGTTTTCCATCACCTTCCCCTCTCCATCCCTCTCAAACAAACTCACTCAATATTGGCCGATCCTAAGCTTGGAGGGCCACACCATTGATCAAGCTCATCTTGGCCGATCATCAAGAAGAGAAAGAAGGAGAAAGGGCTAAGGAAAGCAAAGAAGAAAGAAGGACCGGAGGAGTCGTCGGTGCGGTAAGATTTCTTAAAACAATATTTTATTTTAGGATATGGAATCCATTCCTTAGACCAAATGTGGCCAAAAACGTTGTGGGCCATGGATCTAAGATCCATCAAAAGGTAGGATAAGAAATGGATAAAAATGGAGGAATGGATTAAGAAAAAGATGAAATGGAAAAATGGAATTTTTAAGCATAGGAAAATGGGATTTTAATGGATTAATGGGCCATAGGGTTCGGCCATGTAGCATGACCGAACCCATGGTCAATGTTGGATGACTTTTAATTAGGGTTGGAAGGTTTAAAAGTATGGAGAATGATTAATGGTTTTATGAGGATTTCAAGATGTTAAAATGATTAAAAGTTGATAAATTTTAAGAGGTTTTAAATAAGGAAATTTCATGAAAATATGGGTGATCTTTCATGGCCTTGAAAGGCATAGAATGGAATGAATGTATGACCATACATGGCCGAACCCCATGGTGAATAATGGGAAATTTGTTAAGATTATATGGTTTAAAAATAATGGAGAAAAATGGTAGATTTAAATGGAATTATTGAGTATAGAATGTGATGTTTAAATGGGGTGGAAATGGTGATGTAAATGGATGATTTAATTCAAATGGAGCTATGATGTTTTAAAAGAAATCATGGACTATAGGGTTCGGCCATACAAGGTGGCCGAACCCCATGGTTAGTGATTGTGAATTTTAGAGTTTTTATAAGAATGGAGGTATGGAGAATGGTTAATGAAAATTAGGTTTCCAATGATTAAAAATGGGTGATTTTAAAGGATTGTTAAGATGAGAAAATCATGGGAAATGCACATGATTATTATGGCTTCTAAAATAGCATGGAGGAGATAAACCATGAACCATGGGTTCAGCCATGGTACATGGCCGAACCCTATGGTGATGATTAATTATTTTAATGAGAGTGAAGAGATAGAAGATGATGGAGAAAATGATAGTTTTAAATGGATTACAAAGTGTATGATATAAGTTGTAAAGGGCCAAAATGAATGAAGGGTAGTGATTTTAAAATGGATTATTTTTGGGACAAAACATGAGTCTTTGAAAATGGCATCCATAAAGGTGAACCCTAGGGTGGTGATTAGTGATTTTAATAAATGAAAAATGATGTAGAAGAATGCTAGATTTTAATGGATTTATAAAAATGATATGTGAGGTTTTAAATGGGATGAAAATGGGGACTTGAATGGATAATTTAAATTCATTGGAGATTGGTTTAAAGGGAGTAAAATGGACCCAAGAAAATGAAGATAGGGTACCATGGGTTCGGCCATACCATGGCCGAACCCATGATCTCTTTGTGGGCCACCTTTAGGACAAAATGTGAAAGGACATATGGGGATTAAATGTTTTTCAAAATTAATTGGATAAGTGGCTGATTTTAGGTACATGATGTCATGGTTAGGGAATCATAATTGGGCCCAAGTTTATGGGTCAAGTACGAATTCAAAATGTACATGGAAGAAGAATGGCAAAAACGGTAAATAAGTGCCACTTTGAAGAACTACCATGGCCGAACCCTATGTGGATTAGACATGAAAATCGAATACATTATGAACGATTAAATGAAGCAGATAGTTGCTGTGTTTTAGGCTCGTAAATTGGCCAAAAATGGGATTTATCTATGTGTTTTAACCAATGGATAATGGGCTAAGATAAGGGCTGATTTGTGATAAAATTGTAACATAATTAATGGCCATTAATGGGTCTAATTAGATGGATCAAATATGAACTTAATCATGGACTAATTCGGTAAATGTAATAAGGTATCGGACGTCGCAAACGGTACGCGATCGGCGACCGGATTATCGAGCGAAAAACGTAACGGAACGCTACACGGTATTCGGTAGGATTCCTACCTTTTTGTAAGCGATGGATATGTGATGGTATTTTAGATTATTTTGATTTGGCTTATGATGGATTTATGATTATGATTTATCTTATGATGAGTTTTAAATTATGAATCATATGGATTATATTTTAACATCATGCATTATATGGCTATGTATGGTATATCAAAATTATGGTTTATCTATATAGTACATAGCATAATGTACGTACATCTCATGCATGGCATGGGCGGAAAAAAATAAACAAACCGGAGTCCATGCTCCGTCGGGGCGACCGAGAAGCAAACATGGGGATAGCTGAGGGGCCATAACCGGAGTCCATGCTCCGTCGGGGCGACCGAGAATCAGACATGGGGATAGCTCTTATGCTATAACCGAAGTCCATGCTCCGTCGGGGCGACCGAGAAGCAAACATGGGGATAATACATTGTATGATCATACGGATGATGGGTGGGACACGTGACATAGGCACCCTGGCATAACATTCATCACATGCTTATTTTGTTATATGTTATTTTATCGGTATATGTGTTATCACTAATCCATGTGCTAGCCCTACTAGGAGTCCTACTGGGCGCGTTGACTAACGCCCTACTTCTACCCTAGCTGATGACGCAGGGGATGGCGGAAGCAGTGGACATGACAGGAGCCAAGCTTAGGAGCTTGGGAAGCGCAGTATTAGTTTATTTACGTTTACATTTTGGAGATGTAATTTTAAAGTAACTTAGCTTGTCGGGTTGCATAAGTTTACATTTCTTGCGATGGTTTGGACGTTACTTATAGACGATTACATTTTGTGATATAAGTATGAACATAGGGGCATTTTGGTAATTCAATGTTGTATCTTCCCTTCTATCTAAAAACCGGTAGGATAGACTCTATTATCATGTTCCGTAATAACTATAATCCGCGAGCTTACTTCCTACGCGTGAACCATTTTCATGGACTTAGTTCTGCGCACGCGTGGGGTTGGCCAGTTAAGGGTCGGGCTTTAGAAGCTTGGACTTAACTCGCGTCATGGCGTCCGCGCCCTCTCTCACTCTTCTATTTCAAAAAAAAAAATAGACTCTAATTTTTGGAAAACGGGTGAAAAAGGGCCGGGCGTTACATCGGCCACCTTGGATGGCCGAACCCCATGTAAGTAAGTAATGGGTTTTGGTGAAGTTTAAATGACTGTTTTGGTGGTTGGTTATGTGGCTGAACCATGTGTAATTCATGGTTGGGTTATCATGATTAAATCATGAATAATCATGGGAAGTTGAGGGATCAATCAGATCAAGTGAACCCCATGGATTGCTTTAGGGTTTTTATTTGATTTACATGGAGTAGTGTTGGTAGATAAAAATGAGGATTGGAACCAAGTGATTTGAATGGTTGTGAAGGGATTAAGAAATACAAATTGGATTGGTAGGGTTCGGCCAAGTAGTATGGCCGAACCCCACTAAGGTAGATTACTTTGATGAACTTTGATTATGAGCAAGATTAGACATTGGTTAGACCAATGGCAAATCTGTGAATACAAGCCAAATGAAAAGATTGATCAAAGGACTTATAAGATGTTTTAGGTCTCATATGTGAATGGACATGTAAATGAGAGTATGACTTACTTATTGTTGCATAATAAGGTACCAAAAGTTGAACGACGAGCGAGTCGTGACCAGGTGAAGCTCAAAAAGGAACAGACACTTAAGCAAAGTTTAAGTAGGTTTCCTACCTACTTATAACCATAGTTTTACCCCAGTTTTCTTGTGAGTCTCTTGTTTTATTTTATGTGTTTCAAATGATATATTATGCATTAACAAATGGCATACAGGCATTGGCATCTCATGCATAGACATGGGATTATGAATGAGGTTCTACAGTGTTGCAATTTATGAGTTACGTCCTCTTTCGGCGGTGCAAGTCACGCCAGGAGGAGTAACATGAAGGTGGCTATGAATGTACATGATGGGGGAGGCTCATTGCATGTGCATACTTCATAGCATTGTTTTACCTGTTTTTACTAATCATGTACTATGATATATATGCATGTTTTATATGCTAATCATGTGGTAGCCCTGATTCGGGAACCTACTGGGTGCGTTGATCTAACGCCCTAATTCTATCCTCAGAGGAGAATGCAGGTACAAGTAAAGGAAAAGGAAAGGTCGTCGACCGGGAGGGGAGCCAAGCCTAAGCGCTTGAATGTTGGACTGGACTTCTTTATATTACTGTCATTCGAACTATATTTTGTTGGACATGTAATAAGTCATTACTTGCTATGGTTTGATTAGGTTAATAACTTTGGATGGTTGATTTATGATAATTAGTGTTTGAGACTGTTACTTGCTATCTAGTCTTTCTATTCCGCAGTTAATCTAGGTTATTCCGCATGTTGATGTTAGTTCCATGTGTGACTCATTATCATGGTCTAGTCCATGTACACATGGGTGGCCAGTTAAGGTTCAGACTTGAGTAGTCTGAATTTAACTCGCGTCGTGACGCCGCCCGCTCTCTTTCGATGTTTTATTATAATTTAAAAAAAAAATTAGACTCTGAATTCTTGGAAAGGGCGGGGCGTTACAGTTGGTATCAGAGCGAACATGAGCTCATAACTTAACTGATACCAACGTTACAGTTGGTATCAGAGCGAAACGGGAAGTTGAATCATCGAAGTAAGATTAAGACGGTTTCATGTCTCACTGACAGATAAGAATCCCAACTGACCGACTCTTCGTAGTCCGCTGACTGGGGGCCGGATTAATTTACTTCGAGTGACTCAGACTGAACAATCAATCTGAGAACGACAATGAAAGATAGCAAAATGAAGTACAGTCATCATAACTGGACATATCAAACATAGCAAAGTAAGATGTACTCCCCTGATATCCCCCATTGAGAAACAAACAACAGGAATTTAGAGATTTCCCCAGAAACAAAAAAAAACAAAGAGTGATGATTTGGCAATATCCCCAAATTGAGAAATGATACATGATATTTAGGAATTTTCCCCAGAAACAAAAGAAATACAAAGAGTGCTAATTTGGTAATTTTCCCAAATTATGAAGAACTCAAAACTTTACTTAAAAACTAAGTCAACTGATGTTTCCATGACTTAGGAAAAATGTCTCCAAAGGAAGAAGAACATAACGGAGAGGGTCGGAATGGTTCAAACATTCCTGAAATACCTCCGGAATTACGGAACCTAGTACAGGCGGTGGTCATTTCCGTTCTACAACAACTCGTGAGTGGAAATGGAGACACAAACCCGAATAAAACACAAGACCAAAAAGGTCGGGGTGGGAGAAATACTTTTTGCTCTTGTAAAAGACTCAGACCCTACTTATGGAGATCTTCAGCCTTTACTGCTTTCACTGGAAGTTACTGTTTCCAGTGTGGTCGACCAGGCCTTTTCAAAAGAGAGCGTCCACAGAATGTTAGATCTCCTAGTACCTGCTTCCAATGTGATCAGCCGGGTCATTTCAAAAGAGTGTGTCCGCAGAATAGTGAATCTCCCTATTCATGTTTCCAACATGGTCGGCAAGGCCATTATAAAAGAGTGTCCACAGAAGGGTAGATCTCCTAGCACCTGTTTCCGTTGTGGTCGGCAGGGCCATTTCAAAAGAGTTTGTCAACTGAATGATGGATCTCCTCACTTCAGGAGTTCTCCCCTTAGTCTGGCTCAACAAGCTTAGTCACAAGGATCTGATCGACTAAATACTCTGACTTCTCCTCCAGAGACAGTGGAACATGCAGTAATTCAAGTATGGCAGTAAAATATAGTTTGTATATTTATGCGCTATTTTGATATACTGCCTTCGCATCTGTTACTAACATCGTAGTACAACAAATGCCATTGCACTTATTATAGTATTTCTTGTTGATAAACGATGACGACTATTGGAGGATATGTAGATTCAACAATTGATATAGTGGCCTCATGGTAAATGTGATGGATCTATAGATGGATGGTATCCATGAATGGATTATACCCATAGGGGGGTTATATTCATGGATGATTATTAACTATGGATAGATAGTACTCACGGGTAGATGAATTGCTCAATGATGGTTTTCCATGAATGGATTATACCCTAGGGGGTTATATTCATGGATGGTTATTACTCATGATAGATAATACTCATGGTTAGAGTGATACCAAGGATGGATGGTTTCCATGAATGGATTATACCTAGAAGGTGGGTTATATTTATGGACGGATATTAATAATGGATAACTTATATTCATGAACAGAGTGATACCAAGGGTGGATTGTTTCCATGAATGGATTATACCCATAGGTGGGTTATATTCATGGGTGATTATTAAACAGGGATAGATGATATTTAATGAAAGAAAAAAATAACCAGGATGGATGTATTTAACAATGGGTGATTATTCCCCTGGTGGTTTGGATTGATGCCAGGTATCGGTATCGTGGAAGTTGGAACAAAAGGTGTTAGTCACATAGAGACATATGTGCAAATGAGGATGTGCAAAATTTTTGAGATACATTTAACGGAAAAGATAAGAGTCTAGTGAAACTTGAATGGGAAGCTATGGACGACTGTCGAGTTAGACTGATGACCTGACTCTGTAGTTAGCCAATGGAATTCCAGGAAGGTGCAACTAGAAACCTAGTTAAAATAGAATCAGAAAAAGCTTTCAGCATAGGCTCTCATTGACAGAATACCTCACACAGAGAGTAGATAAAAGAACGTATTGAACTGGTACGTATGGAAAATACTATGAGAACAGGTAAAGTGAAACAGAGTAGATTGATCTATGTGAGATCACAAATGGCTCACGAGAAAAAGATATAACGTGAGACAGAACAAAAGGTGTTACGGAACCAAGCGATTCAATTTGTCAAAGTGGTGTGGACCGACATGGTAATGAAGAAGTCACTTGGGAACTTGAAATCGGAAATAAGAATAGCACACTCTGAGATATTTATGTAATCGTTTAGAACCCTACTTCGCTCGATTTTCAGGACGAAAATTTATAAAAGAGGGTTATATTGTAACACCCCAATTTCTCAATGAAATGGATAATTATGAAAATGCCCCTGGATTTGGTGAATTTAATAATTATGATGTTAAATGAGAAAATAGTGGGGCCCATTGCTCAAACTAAGATCCTATGAACATATTATAAGGGTCAAATTATAATGGATGGGTAATGTACATCAAATTGGGTCAAAATAGTTAATTGGGTCAAAGAATTCTCAATGATTGGAATAATTACGAAAATGCCCCTAGATTGGTGAATTTAATAAATATGATTGTAAATAAGGAAATGGTGGGGCCCATTGCTCAGATTAAGATCATATGAGCACATTATGAATGTCAAGTTTGATTGGATGGGTAATGAACATCAATTGGGTCGAAAGTGGTTAAATGGGTCAAATGGCTCAATTGGACCCAATGGGTCAAATTGGATGATTTGACCATTGTGTAAGCTCAAATTAAATGAGGTCAATCTAAACTGAAAGGAAATCATCTATAGTAAAAATGGGTAGGCTTGATCCATATGTAAAAACCAATTAGAAATGACCAAAATACCATAATTGGGTCATGGAGTCAAAAACGGGTCAAGGAGCTAAAAGTGGACCCAACGGGTCGAGTTGACTATAGTTGACCATGTGGACCCTCAAGGGAGCTAAAATATGAGTTAAATCAGTTGAGTGGGACTGAAGTAAGTTGGAATTAAATCAAGTAGTGACTCAACACATGTGCATTAAATGAAATGCATTAAGTATGTGAGTTGGGTGAGTTGAGATGGAAATCTAAATAGCCTTGAGTTCAAGTGAGTCAAAATGGAAATTAAAGGGGCTGTAAAAATCAGTGAGTTGAGTGGAAATTTGAAGAGGTTGGCTGGTCTCAAACCAACCAAAACAAATCGCACACGTTGGGGACTTGTTTTGGTGATTTCCATAATGTATTTTAAATGAGAATACATGGGATTGAGATGAGATGAATGGTAAAATGAATGGCTGCATGGGTAGGTGCCAAGGGGTGTCTTGGATGGCACCCAATGCCCATCGATTTTGTTAAGAAGTTATGAGGGAATTGAGAGGTCATGGTGGCTGAAATACAAAAGCAATGAACCCCAAGGTTAGCCGATTTTTATCATTGCAAACCCAAGTTTTTCCCATCTCTTTCTCCCTCTCTCCAATTCGTGTTCTTGGCTGGAGCAACAGAGGTTTTTGGCACCAGTTATTCAAGCTTAAACCAGCAAGGAATTAAGGAAGAAAGGAAGAAATAAAAGGAAGAAGGCAAGGAGCAAAGGCAATAGGAAGAGCTTGGAATTTGGTAAGTGTTTCATGGACTTTTGGATTAATAAAATGGGTGTGTATTGGGCATGGTTATGGCTGAATATACCAAGGTTTTAACCTTGATTAATGGAGGCTTAGAAATGGTAAAGATGACCATTGGGTTCGGCCACCATGAAGGGCCGAACCCCATGTGAAAGATTGCTTGGTTTTCATGTTTTGGAAACATGAAAACCATGGGTATTATGGACTGATTTTTGGGTTTGATTTAAGAATCAAATACATGTTATTGAAAGGATTATAAACCTGTATCTGAATGTCAGAAAAGGCTGAAGCTTTTATGGTCTAAATCAGTGGATTAAAAGATGGAAATGGACCATTGGGTTCGGCCACTTTGCATGGCCGAACCCCATGGAAACAAGTGGTTGATGTTGATGGTTTTTGGAAATTAAAACCATATAAAATTGGGACTGTAATTAGATGTTAGTGTTAGTTTTAAAATCACGTTTTAAGAAGGTTAAAACATGAATATGGATGATTGATTCAGACCTAAGATAAATGATTGATTGTTTCAAAACCAAAGGTCATAGTGTTCGGCCAATGAGCATGGCCGAACCCTATGAAATTGGGTTGGTTTTTAGATGAATTTTTAAAGGGTTGAACTCGGTAATAATATGCTGTTTATTACATGATGATTGGAGGTTTAAAAATAGTGAAAATAATCATTGGGTTCGGCCACCACGGAGGGTCGAACCCCATGTAAAATATTGTTGGTTTTCATGTTGTGAAACATGGAAATCATGGACTTTTATGGACTGTTTGGATGAATTTAATTAGATGGTTTCTAAGTGATTTAAAGGCAGCAATATGATACTGATATTGCATGTTTAAATAACGCCTAAAGAATGTGTACAAGATCAAAACATGGACATAGGGTTCGGCCACCTTGGATGGCCGAACCCCATGTAAGTAAGTAATGGGTTTTGGTGAAGTTTAAAGTGACTGTTTTGATGGTTGGTTATGTGGCTGAACCATGTGTAATTCATGGTTGGGTTATCATGATTAAATCATGAATAATCATGGGAAGTTGAGGGATCAATCAGATCAAGTGAACCCCATGGATTGCTTTAGGGTTTTTATTTGATTTACATGGAGTAGTGTTGGTAGATAAAAATGAGGATTGGAACCAAGTGCTTTGAATGGTTGTGAAGGGATTAAGAAATACAAATTGGATTGGTAGGGTTCGGCCAAGTAGTATGGCCGAACCCCACTAAGGTAGATTACTTTGATGAACTTTGATTATGAGCAAGATTAGACATTGGTTAGACCAATGGCAAATCTGTGAATACAAGCCAAATGAAAAGATTGATCAAAGGACTTATAAGATGTTTTAGGTCTCATATGTGAATGGACATGTAAATGAGAGTATGACTTACTTATTGTTGCATAATAAGGTACGAAAAGTTGAACGACGAGCGAGTCGTGACCAGGTGAAGCTCAAAAAGGAACAGACACTTAAGCAAAGTTTAAGTAGGTTTCCTACCTACTTGTAACCATAGTTTTACCCCAGTTTTCTTGTGAGACTCTTGTTTTATTTTATGTGTTTCAAATGATATATTATGCATTAACAAATGGCATACAGGCATTGGCATCTCATGCATAGACATGGGATTATGAATGAGGTTCTACAGTGTTGCAATTTATGAGTTACGTCCTCTTTCGGCGGTGCAAGTCACGCGAGGAGGAGTAACATGAAGGTGGCTATGAATGTACATGATGGGGGAGGCTCATTGCATGTGCATACTTCATAGCATTGTTTTACCTGTTTTTACTAATCATGTACTATGATATATATGCATGTTTTATATGCTAATCATGTGGTAGCCCTGATTCGGGAACCTACTGGGCGCGTTGATCTAACGCCCTAATTCTATCCTCAGAGGAGAATGCAGGTACAAGTAAAGGAAAAGGAAAGGTCGTTGACCGGGAGGGGAGCCAAGCCTAAACGCTTGAATGTTGGACTGGACTTCTTTATATTACTAGCATTCGAACTATATTTTGTTGGACATGTAATAAGTCATTACTTGCTATGGTTTGATTAGGTTAATAACTTTGGATGGTTGATTTATGATAATTAGTGTTTGAGACTGTTACTTGCTATCTAGTCTTTCTATTCCGCAGTTAATCTAGGTTTTTCCACATGTTGATGTTAGTTCCATGTGTGACTCATTATCATGGTCTAGTCCATGTACACATGGGTGGCCAGTTAAGGTTCAGACTTGAGTAGTCTGAACTTAGCTCGCGTCGTGACGCCGCCCGCTCTCTTTCGATGTTTTATTATAATTTTTAAAAAAAATTAGACTCTGAATTCTCTGAAAGGGCGGGGCATTACAAAATGTGGCCAAAAATGTTGTGGGCCATGGATCTAAGATCCATCCAACGGTATGATAAGAAATGGATGAGATCGAAGAGATGGTTTAAGGAAAAATAAAATGACATGGATAAGATGGACCATGAACCATGGGTTCGGCCATGGTGTATGGCCGAACCCTATGGTGTTGAAAAGTGATTTTTTTAAATGGGTTTAAAGGATGGAAATGATGGATTAATATGTTAATATTTTGGAAGTTTTAAAAGGGCCAAAATGAATGAGGGTTATTGATTTTAAAAATGGATTTTTAGTGAAGAAAAACTATGGACAAACATGGGTGAGATAATGGCCTTAAAATGGCACCCATGAAAGTGAACCATGAACCATGGGTTCGGCCATGGTATATGGCCGAACCCTATGGTGAGGTTTGGTGATTTTGATGAAAGTAAAAAGAGTGGAAAATTATGGAAAGAGATGATAATTTTAACAAATTTATGAGTAAGGTATGTGATGTCTTAAATGGGATGAAAAATGGAGATTTAAATGGATGATTTAATTTCATTAGAGATAGGATTAAAAGGGGATAAAATGAACCCAATAAAATGGAATTTAGGTATCATGGGTTCGGCCATGGTGTATGGCCGAACCCATGACCCCTTTGTGGACCACATTTTGGGCCAAATATGGAATGCCGTATGAGATTAAACGATTTCAAATTTTATTAAATTAGGTGGCTGGTTTTGTTGCATGTTAGGTCATGATTAATGAATCCTTAATGGATCTAAGTTATGGATGAATTTTAGACTTAAAATATACATGAATGGGTGAATGATTAAACATGGAAGAGAGAGTGGCAAAATGGTAATTATTAGCCACATTGAAGAACCATGGGTTCGACCATGGTACATGGCCGAACCCTATGTGGGTTGGACATGAAAATGGATATATTATGAATGAATAAATGAAACGGATAGTTGCTGCGTTTTAGGCTCGCAAATCGGAATATTTAAAATGGGCAAAATGGGAATTATGCATATGGTTAAGCCAATGAGAAATGTGGCTAAGTTAAGAGTTGATCTTGATAAACTTGTAATGTATTTAGGGATCATTAATGGATCTAAGCGTGTGATTAGTTAGGGATTTAATCATGAAATAAAATACGGACTAATTCGGTAAATATGTAATAAGGTATCGGGACGTCGCAAACGGTACGCGATCGGCTACCGGATTATCGAACGGAAACGTAACGGGACACTAAGCGGTATTCGGTAGGATTCCTACCTCTTTGTAAGCCGTGGATATGTGATGGTGATCTTAAATTATTTGATGATTATGTGATTTGGCTTATGATGGATTTTTTATTATGAATTATATGTTCATACTATGGTTTATATATTTTGATATTATGCATTATATGGCTATGTATGATATATATTAAGTTATGGTTTATATATATATTACATAGCATAATGCACTTACATCTCATGCATGGCATGGGCGGGAAAATAATGAAACCGGAGTCCATGCTCCCTCGGGGCGACCGAGAATCAGACATGGGGATAGCTTTTATGCTATAACCGGAGCCCATGCTCCGTCGGGGCGACGAGAATCAGACATAGGGATAGCTCTTATGCTATAACCGGAGTCCATGCTCCGTCGGGGCGACCGAGAAGCAAATATGGGGACACTTTGACGGGGCTTTGCCGTCAAGGGGGATATGATATTTTATGATGATACGGTGGATGGGTGGGACATATGACATAGGCACCCATGGCATGGCATTCATCATATGTTTATTATATTATTGTTAGTATGCATGTTATCACTAACCCATGTGCTAGCCCTACTCAGAATCCTACTGGGCACGTTGACTAACGCCCTACTTCTACCCTAGCTGATGACGCAGGAGATGGCGGAAACGGTGGACACGCCGGGAGCCAAGCTTAGGAGCTTGGGAAGCGGATATCTAGTTTTATTTAAGTTTCATTTTGGAGATGTAATTTAAAGTAGCTTAGCTCGTCGGACTGTATAATTTATATTTCTTACTATGGTTTGGACTGCATTATGGACAATATCGTTTTGAGGCATAAATGTGAACATAGGGGTATTTTGGTAAGTTAATGTTGTATCTTCCCTTCTATCTAAAAACCAGTAGGATAGACTCTATTATTATGTTCCGCATTCAGTTAGTTTCCGCGAGCTTACTTTCTACGTGTGAACCGTTCTGGTGGACTTTGTTCCGCGCACGCGTGGGGTTGGCCAGTTAAGGGTCGGGTTTTAGAAACTCGGACTTAACTCGCGTCGTGACGTCCTCGCCCGTTGTCACTTTTATTTCAAAAAAAAAAAAATAGACTCTGATTTCGGTGAAAATGGGGCGGGCGTTACAGTTGGTATCAGAGCGAAATCGGAAGAATGAATCTCTCGAAGTATGATTAAGACGGTTTCACGTCTCACTGACGGATAAGAATCCCAACTGACCGATTCTTCGGAGTCCGCTGCACGGGGGCCGGGTTAATCTACTTTGATTGACCCAAACTGAAACATTCAGTCTGAGAGCCACATTTGACGTGAGGAAATGATAGCAAGGGAAGTACAATCATTATAACATTGATGGATTTATCAAACATAGGAAAATTTCCCCCGATTTCACCAAATGAAATAAACATTGATACTTAGGAAATTTCCCCCAAATGGTAAGAAATGCATGACAATTAGGGAGTTGCACGGAAACCAAGTGTGCTTATTTGGCAATTTCCCCAACAAAGCTATATTTTACTATACATGAAAACCCCCGAAAACTAAGTATAGTTATTTGATAATTTTCCCCCAAACTGAAGAAATTATTTGATCCGTAGGAAAATTCTTTCCCCAAAATGTGAACGCACCAACATTATGAAGGAACTAAGTCGATAAATGTTTTCAATGACTTAGGAAATGCCGCCAAAAAGAAAAACTCGCAAAAACCCACAGGTAGAAGAGGAGGTGCCACCACCTCATCAAGAGGAAGTACACCCACCGCATCAAGAGGGGACACAGCCACCCCATCCAGCCGAGGGATAGAACAGTATAAACATACAAGGTGTACCTCCTGAGCTAAGAGACGTAGTTCAAGCGGCAGTCGCCTCTGCTCTTCAACAACACTCAAGCGGAAATGCGACCGCCAGCGACTCCAGTAAACGGAAGATGGTCAAGGATTTTCAACAACAGCACCCTCCCTACTTCAGGGGAACAGAAGGGGCTATCGGAGCGGAACATTGGTTAAAAAGGATCAATCAGATCTTTAATCTGCTCCAAATTTCCAATCCTGCTGATAAAATCTTGTTGGCCACTTCCCAACTGATCAAGGATGCCAGTAGTTGGTGGGAAATTGTGGAAAAACAACAAGCACTGGTGCTAGAAGAGGAAAGGACCATCATGACATGGGAATGGTTCTCAGCCACCTTCCTAGAGCAATATTTTCCAGAGGAGGAAAGAGAGAGCCAGACTCAAGCCTTCCTCTCATTGATACAAGGCAGCATGACGGTGGCAGAATACCACAGAGAATTCCTTAAGCTGTCCGTCTATGCATTCCACATGGTGGATACTGAGCACCGAAGGGCCCGTAAGTTTGAACGGGGCCTTTGACCAAACATCAGAACCAGGGTGACAATCTCCAAGGAACCCACATTGGCAAGGGTGGTCAGCAGGGCCACCATAGCAGAACGGGAGTTGAACGAAATAGTATGGTTTGACAACCACCGAGGGCAAAGTGGGCGGGGTGCATTTCAACCCAACAAGAAGTTCCGCCCAAATTCTGGCAGACCCTCACTCTCCACAGGATCTACGGGGGGCTTTCGCCCCAATCAGCCCTCCTCATCAACATCAGTCACACAGGTTCCCCGAGGTGGGAACACATGTTATCAGTGTGGCCAACAGGGCCACTTCAAGAGAGAATGTCCCCAGATCAGCCGACCCTCCAACTCCAGGGGTACCTTCCGTCCTCCATCCAGACCAACTCAGTCGCGAGGAGGTAGAACATAAATCAGGCAGGACGGGCTCCAACCCCAACCGGATCTGGACGACTTTTCACCATGCTGACTCCAGTAGCGGTGGATCGCTCGGTGATGCAAGGTATGGCTGTAATTGGTAGTTCCTATGCTGTTACGTTATTTGACTCTAGAGCTTCACATTCATTTATATCTGCTGCATTCATATCTGCTATGGGCACATTAGTACAAAACCTGTCCACATCACTCACCATTGTATCCCCCGTCGGAGACACGTCATTAGGACTCATATGTACGGCATTGAACACTGAACTCGCGGGATTCAGATTCGAGTTCAACTACTTAGTAATCGAAATGGCCTCATACGATGTTATATTTGGCATGGACTGGTTAACTACATATCAAGCCCATATTGATTGCCACCTTCGTAGGGTGATATTTTGGTCACCCGAGGGAAAGCGGTACGTGGTACACGCTGACAGGCAAGGCATCCCTAGAAGGCTGCAGAAAGAATTGAACTATCTTGCCTTGAACAGTCTCAGATTAGATAGGGCACCAGTAACTGAACTTCCGGCAGTAGTAGCAGATTATGCCGAGGTATTCCCAACAGAGCTCCCTGGTTTACCACCCAAGAGGGAGATAGACTTCGAAATCAAGTTATACCCCGGCGCCACTCCAGTATCATTACCTCATTATAGGATGGCACCAGCTGAGATGACCGAGTTGAAAAAGCAGATAGATGAACTGCTCAGACTGGGTTTTATTCGGAATAGTACATCCGTATGGGGAGCCCCAGTGTTATTTGTAAAGAAAAAGGATAGTACCCTTCGAATGTGTGTGGATTATAGAAAGTTGAACCAGCTGACTGTCAGGAATAAGTACCCTCTACCCCGGATTGACGATCTATTTGATCAACTTAGGGGTTCCTCTCATTTCTCCAAGATTGATCTAATGTCCGGATACCATCAAATTCGAGTTAGAGAGGAGGACATAGAGAAGACAGCTTTCAGGACGCGGTATGGCTTATATGAATATGTGGTCATACCGTTTCGACTTACAAACGCGCCGGCTGTGTTCATGGACCTAATGAATAGGATATTCCGCCCTTACTTAGATCGGTTCGTGATTGTATTCATTGATGATATTCTGATCTATTCCAAGAGTCAGAAGGAACATGCCGAGCACTTGCGGATAGTCTTAGACACCTTGAGGAAGAACCAATTGTATGCCAAAGCCAGCAAGTGTGAATTCTGGCTATTTGAAGTCAACTTCTTGGGCCACATTATATCAGAGGAAGGTATAGCCGTGGATCCGGCTAAAGTAGCGGCAGTGAAGGAGTGGAAAGCGCCAACGAATGTGACCGAGATCCGCAGTTTTCTGGGATTAGCCGGTTACTACCGGAAATTCATCATGGACTTTCTAAGATTGCAGCTCCACTTACCCGACTCACTCAAAAAGGAGTCAAATTTCAGTGGTCAGATCTATGCAACCAGAGATTTGAGGAGCTAAAGGAGGGTCTTACGACCGCTCCTATTCTGATCTTGCTGGAAAGAGGCAGAAATTATGAGGTGTACTGTGATGCCTCCGGTGAGGGACTGGGGTGTACACTCAGTCAAAGTAATCGTACGGTGGCGTACGGATCAAGACAGTTGAAAATTCATGAACGCCATTATCCCACACATGATCTAGAACTAGCAGCGGTAGTCTTCGTTCTCAAAAGCTGGAGACACTACCTCTATGGTGAAAAGTTTGAGGTATTCTCGGATCACAAGAGTCTGAAGTATTTATTTGATCAGAAGGAACTCAACATGAGACAGCGCAGATGGATGGAATATCTGGCGGATTATGAGTTCGCACTTCGGTATCATCCTGGCAAGGCGAACAAAGTGGCGGATGCCCTCAGCCGCTTGTCACATGCGATAGTAGCCAGCATGATCAGGACGGAATGGGAGGTACTGAATACCATCAGAGAATTTAAACTCTACCTCAATAATCATGGGACCATATATAATTTGATCATACGATCCAACATGGTCTCCGAGATTGAACGGGAGCAACGGACAGATCCAGAGGTGGAGGAGATTTGGGCTAAGATGTCTACCAGCGAGGTTATACCGGAGTGGGAGTTACGACCAGGACAGGGTCTTATGTTCCGAGGCAGGACATATGTACCTAAGAATTGCAGAAGAGAGTTATTGATTGAAGCACACCAAACCAAACTCTCTATCCACCCGGGCAGCACCAAGATGTATCATGATCTTAAGAGGCACTATTGGTGGCATGGACTTAAGAAAGATGTGGCAGAGTTTGTTGCTCGTTGCTTAACTTGTCAGCAGGTTAAGGCAGAACATCGGAAACCACCGGGCTTACTCGCACCCTTACCGGTGCCAGAATGGAAATGGGAGCACATATCCATGTACTTTGTAACAGGGTTGCCAAGGTCATCAAAGGACAACGATGCGATATGGGTCATAGTGGACCGGTTGACCATGTCTGTACATTTTCTTCCCATCAAGATGACAGATTCATCAGAGATTTTGGGTCGACAGTACATCTGGGAGATCATCAGGTTACATGGCATTCCCCGGTCTATTGTGTCTGATAGCGATGGCCGATTCACCGGCAAAGTATGGCAGGGCATCCATGTAAGGGCCCAGAATTTTTAAATAAATAAAAATGTGGATATAAGTTAATTTAATGATGAAAATTGGGAAATTGGTGAGATAAAAGGTAATGGGCCAAAATTTGGACAAAGGCCCAAGTGTGGCCCAATAGACTATGGTTTGGATTTAAATTTATTTAAATGGGTCAAGAATGGTCAAATTGGTCAAATACCCATTTGGGACCCAATGGGTCAAGATGGTTATGCTCTAAGGTAAATGGGCTAGATGGAAATGTAATTGGGCCATAGGCCCAATGGTAATCCACTTAGAGTGAATTCAATGATTTTAAATCACCTAAGTTATTTGGAAGTAAACCAAGGTAATGTGGCCAAGTGGGACCCACCTTCACCTCATCAAATGAGGTGGCGTGTGGGCCAATGATTGGTGGGGCCGGCCACATGGTTGACTTGGTCAACCATGGGTGGAATAATGGGAATTAGGTTAAATACAAATGAATTAACCTAAGGTAATTATCAAATTAATTATGTAATTAATTTATTAAATTGGTGGCCAAATGGGGTTAAAATTGGTCAAATGGAGACCAAGTTACCCCACCTCAAAATTTATACACGTTGGGCTTGGTGGTGGTTTAGATGACCACCACCATAAAGCAAAGAAAAGATCTTAAAAATATCTCATAAGGTTGGTGAAACCAATTAATGTAAAGTAAAAGTCTTTAAGTCACCAAATGAGATAAGTTTTGTTGGTCCTCCCATTCTCATTTTCTTTTCACAAACTCCACCTCTCCCACTCTCCCATGGTCGTCCCCTACATTCAAGTGAAGGAGAGAAAGAGAGCTAAGGAAAGGAGAAGAGAAGGAGAGAAGAAAAAAGTGGAAATTGGAGGGAAATCGCTCTAAGGTTAGGGTTTAACATCTCTCATCTCATGATTTTCCCTCTCTCTCTCTCTCACAAACCCTACCATGGCCGATTCTAGGGTTGGGTATTGCCACCATTAATCAAGAGTCTTGACCTATCAAAGATCAAGAGGAAGGAGAGAGGAGGCTAAGGAGACCGACGGGAGTGGCGGAAATTGGAGGAGACGTCGGATTGTGAGTATTTCTTAAACAATAAATTTTGGATGTTTAGGGTCTAAGAATTGGAATTTATTTTTGTAGAATTTAATGGTGGTTACATAAATGTGTGTCATGGATGTTAAACCCATCAAATGAGAGGGTAGAAGATGGAGGAAACCCTAAATGGGTAAATTAGGGTTAGGGAAAGAAAATGAATAAATGGGTTATGTGCATTATGTAAATTATGAGATTAAGCATACAAGGGGATGATTGGAAGAAAAATTATTGGCCATAGGGTTCGGCCATGTAGCATAGCCGAACCCCATGGTGGGTGATTAGCCATTTGATGTAAAATGGTTAGGGTTAATGAATGGAAGATAATGAAGGTGGCTAATGGATTTTTGGGTTGTAAATGAATGAATGTGGATGAGTATTAAAATGGTTTTATGATGAAAAATGCAATGGGATTTTATGGCATTAAGAAGGCATAAAAGAGAAGGAATTGTGAACCATGGGTTCGGCCATGGTGCATGGCTGAACCCTAGGTTGTTATGTGTGAAATTAGCTAGGGTTTTAGGGTTTAGAAAGCCATGGAAAATGGGAAGATGGGTGGATTTAATATTTTGGGTGAATATAGGTATTATGGAGCAACAAATGATGAATCATGAACCATGGGTTCGGCCATGGTATATGGCCGAACCCTATGGTGATGAAATGATGATTAAATGGTGGGTTTAAAGAATAATGTGTTGATGAATTTTGGGTTTCAAATGAACAAAAGTAATGATTCAAATGGGGCTAAGAATATGATTGAAATGCATGATGTAAACCTCTCATGGGAAGACTTGTGATAGATTTAAAATGTGCCAAAAGATTCAAGGAAAATGGGGAACAACACATCATGGGTTCGGCCATGGTGTGTGGCCGAACCCATGACCCATTTTGTAGGTCATTGTATGAGCTAAGGTTGGGTCCATGTTTGTGTTTAGATGATGGGGAATCTTATAAAATGAGATGGCTGATTGTGTTTCATGTTGAGTCATGATTAGTGAATCCTTATTGGATCTAAGTTATGGATGAATTTTAGACTTAAAATATACATGAATAGAGGAGATATTAAACCATGGAAGTTTAGTGGCATAACCGTAATTATGGGCCACAATGAAGAACCATGGCCGAACCCCATGTATGTTGGACATGAACTTGGGTGCATTAAGTGTAAGGGTCCGGAATTTTTAAATTAATAAAAAATGTGGATATAAGTTATTTTAGTGATGGAAATTGGAAAATTGGTGAAGTAAAGAGTAAATGGGCCAAAAATTTGGACAAAGGCCCAGGTATGGCCCAATGGACTATGGAGTTGATTTAAATTCATTTAAAGGGGCAATGAGGGTTAAATGGGTCAAGAATGGTCAAATTGGGTCACATACCCATTTGGGATCCGATGGGTCAAAGTAGTTAAACTCTAAGGTAAATGGGCTAGATGGAAATGTAATTGGGCCATGGGCCCAATGGTGATCCATTTAGAGGGTATTCAATGAAATTAAATCACCTAAGTTAAGTTAAAAATTAAACCAAGGTGATGTGGCCAAGTGGGACCCACCTCCACCTCATCAAGTGAGGTGACGTGTGGGCCAATAATTGGTGGGGCCAGCCACCATGGTTGATTTGGTCAACCATGGGTGGATTTATAAAGATGGTGGCTTAAGTAAATGGGAATTAAAGTAACTAAAATATCTAAATATAAAATGATTAAAAAATTATACAAATGAGGTGGTCAAAGTGGGGTCAAAGGGTGAAAACCAAATCATCTCATCCCAAACCCAAAATAAAATATGTTGGGGCTTGGTGGTGGTTTAGATAACCACCACCATAAAGCAAATTAAATATCTAAAAAATATCTTAGGGTGGGTGAGATCATTAATGTAAAGAAAAAATGGGGTTAAGCCTTGATTCTTTTCTCATTTCTTATCCTCTTCATTTGTGCACTCTCCATTTTTCATTCTCCATGGTCGTCCCCTACATCCAAGTGAAGGAGAGAAAGAGAGCTAAGGAAAAGAGAAGAGAGGGAGAGAAGAAAGAAGTAGAAATTGGAGGGAAATCACTCTAAGGTGAGGGTTAACATCTTCCCTCTCATGGTTTTTTTCCCTCTCCCTCTCTCACACAAACCCTAACATGGCCGATCCGAGGGTTGGGGATTGCCACCATTGATCAAGAATCTTGACCTATCAAAGATCAAGAGGAAGGAGAGAGGAGGCTACGGAGACCGACGGGAGCGACGGAGATCAGCGGAGACGACGGATTGTAAGTATTTCTTAAACAAGGAAATTTTGAATTTTAGGGTTAAGATTTGGGATTTATTTTGTGTATTTATTGGTAGTTAAGTAAATTTATGCTATGGATTTTAAATCCATCAAATGGAAGGAATGGAAAGTGGGTAAAACCCTAATGGAAAAAAAAAAATTAGGGTTAAGGAAAAATAAAAGGGATTAAGGATATTATGTGTTTAATGTGATCAAACATAGAGGTATATGCATTTTTTTTGGAGTTGAGAGCCATAGGGTTCGGCCATGTAGCATGGCCTAACCCCATGGTAAGTAATGTATGATTTATTAGCGTTTGAAAAATGGAAGGCAATGAAGATTTTTAACTAGTGAATTTTAGTAAATGAATGAATGTGGGAAAGTTTTAAAATGGTGTTATGATGAAAATGCAAAGAGGTGTATGGCCTTGAAAGGCATGGATGAAGTGAACCTTGAACCCCATGGTGGGTGATTAGGGTTTGATGAAATTGGTTAAGGTTTTGATGAATGGAAGATAATGAAGGTAGCTAATGGAATTTAGGGTTTTAATGCATGCATGGAGGGAATGAGCCTTGAACCATGGGTTCGGCCATGGTATATGGCCGAACCCTATAGTGATGAAATGATGATTAAATGGTGGGTTTAAAGGATAATGTGTTGATGAATTTAGGGTTTTTAAATGAACAAGTGTAATGATTCAAATGGGGTTAAGAATATGGTTTAGATTCATGATTTAAAACCCTCAAGGAAGGATTATTGGTGGATCTAAAATGTAACAATGGACCCAAGAAGAAAAAATGGAGCAAGGAACATCATGGGTTCAACCATGGTGTATGGCCGAACCCATGCCCCAAATTGTAAATCAATTTGGGTTTAAGGTCAATGGGTATATATGTGATTAAGTATGGGGTTTACATGAGTAATGGTTAGATTAATTACATGACAAATTTTAATGTTTTGGTAAGTCAATAATGGACCTAAGTTAAGGACCTAAGTTGTGGATTAAATTTTGGGCTTAAGTAGGCATGAATTAATGAAAAATTGTTTATGTGAAGGGCGGTGGCAAAAATGGTAAATGTGGGCTAAAATGAAGAAACTCACTAAGTTATGATTTATGGGCTTGGAAATGATTAAAACTTGGATTGATTTGGTAATTTAATAAGGTACTGGACATCGCAGGCAGTGCGCGATCGGCGACCGGGTTTATAGAACGGAAAACGTAAAAGGACGCGGGTCGGTATTCGGTAGGATTCCAACCTTTTTGTAAGCCATGGATTTGGGTGATGTTTTCTTTAATCTATTTTGGAAATCATGTGGTTGTCTTTAAGATAAGTTTTGGATTATGTATCATGTGATGTTTTACTCTAAATTATTTTGGAAATTATGTGAATGCTTATGATAGGTTTTGGATTAAATATTGTGGGATGGTTTCCCTTTGATTTAGTTGGTAATCTTGTAATTGTTTTAAGATGGGTTTTATTACTATTGAATTTCATATATTACATGGCATATGGCATCTACATCTCATGCATGGCACGGGAGGCATATGACAGGGGAAGGATGAAATGAAACTAGAGTCCATGCTCCGTCGGGGCGACCGATAAACAGCATGGGGACATTTCACATATGTAATATTATACATTGATGAGGCTTTGGCATCAAGGGGGGACTCTTGTAATTATGATACCTTGATGATGGTTTTCCATCAAGGGGGAGGTTGTATGTATTGGTATACCTTGATGATGGTTTTTCCATCAAGGGGGGGGATGCCTAGTGTGGACCGCATCTTGATGAGGTTTTTCCATCAAGAGGGTCATAGCACGATGATGGTATGGATTTTATTTGGGACACTATGGATGGTTGAAAAAGGGACATTGTAGAATGAGGATGAGATTGATGGGTGGGATTCATGACATAGAGCACCCATTGCATGACATTGCCCAAAGTGCATGGTTTTTCTATAATAGTATCTGCATGCTGTTATTACTAGTCCATGTGCTAGCCCTACTCGGAGTCCTACTGGGCGCGTGTTCTAACGCCCTACTTCTACCCTAGCTGACGATGCAGGTGATGGCAGAACGGAAGGACAGGACAGGAGTCAAGCTTAGGAGCTTCGGAAGGCGGACTAATTATTTTGTTTAAGTTTATTTTGGGAAAATGTGTATTTTCATAATTTAGCTTGTCGGAAATGTAATAACTTAGATGTCTTACTATGTTTTATAAATTATTTTGGACAGTACAGTATGAGGGCATTTTAGTAATTTAATGGATATCTCTTCCCTGCTATCTGAAGATTGGTAGGATAGTGTCTGTTATCATCCGCATTGATTTTTATGTGTTGCGAGCTTACTTTCTACGCGTGAACCGTGCTCGTGGATTTATGTTCCACGCACGCGTAGGGTTGGCCAGTTAAGGGCCGGGCTTTAGAAGCTCGGAACTTAACTCCCGTCGTGACGTCCGTGCCCTTTGTCACTTTTATGTAAAAAAAAAAAATAGACTCTGATTTTCGGTGAAAAGGGTCGGGCGTTACAGTTGGTATCGGAGCGAATTCGGAAGAATGAATTTCTCGAAGTAAGATTAAGACGGTTGCACGTCTCACTGACGGCTAAGAATCCCAACCGACCGACTCTTCGGAGTCCGCTGCACGGGGGCCGGGTTAATTTACTTCGATTGACTCAAACTGAAGTGTTTAATCTAAGAACAACAATTGACGGAAAGGAATGATAGCAAGGGAAGAAAGATTCATTCTAGGAGAGATTTATTAAAACATAGCAAGATAGGGTTTACTTCCCCAGAAATGAGAAAACATCTAGGTTTTTTCCTCCAAATTGATGAAACAGTACTAGATTTATCAGACGTAGCAAAGTAGGATGTATTTCCCCGGTATTCTCAATTTGAACAACAGACAATAGCAATTTAGAGATTCCCCCCCAGAAACAAAGGAAAAACAAGTGTGCTTATTTGGCAACTTTCCCCAAACAAAGTACATTGTGATATACATAAGAAATTCCCCAAAAGCCTAGATTGTTTTTATTGGAAATTGTAGTTGATGATTTTTGGGTTCTAATTGTATTCTATGAATACAGGTATGTCAAATGAAGGGGAGTGTACGGAATTATGGGATAAGGGAACCCCTAACTGTTTCATAGATTTGGTGTCTTCTTCTAACATAGCAGTTAGCCTGGACTTTCAGGAGGGACCTCCCGAGGAAGATGAAGAGGATTTAGCATCTCTTCTTGAGGAGAATATGGAAGACTTTCCAATGATAAGAGAGTCGGTAGGGGAAATGGAACCCGATTGTATGCGCGAGTTGTGCAACCAGGTTGGGCACAACTGCACATACTATCCCTACCCTCTTGAAGTGGTATGCCCGATTTGTGGACTACATGGACACGGGAAAGAAAGGACTAACTGTCCCTATATTGGAAGATAATTAATGATTTTGGGGTTTTAAATGAATGAAATAAGTGTGATAGTAAATTGCACAAGCATACTTGTATTGTGAGTGCATGTGAATATACATGTGTTGAATTCCTATTGTTGAGTGTATGAGGTAATGAAGTGAGGAAAGAGTATGAAAAAAAAAATGTACAACGATGAACTGCATGCATCAAATGAGGATAAGAGGCATGAACTTTTGATGTGGGGTATATGTTGCATATGCTTATGATTGAGGTAAATGTGAATAAAAAGGGTGGGGAGTATTTGTTAATGTGGTGTATGGGTATACTTGGGGGATGGTACAATGGCTTTTAGAAATGGTTTTTATATTGGTGATAACCCATGGTTTGATAATTTGTCATGACCAAGTGAAGAGATTTATGTTATGACATATAATGGGTGATGATGTAAACGCTTTGTGAAGGGGTATAAGAGGTTCTCATGTGAACAAAGTGCCATTTGAGAGATGTTGGATAAACAATGTACTTGAAAGAGACCGGAATGCATGGGTTAACTTGCCACATGAAACTCGTGAGAAGATGATATTATGAGGAGAATGTGAAGGGTCTAGCTTGCAAAGACTAATATATTGTATGAAAAAAAAAAAAAAATCTTGTATGTATAATGCAATTGCCTTCTCCCAATGTGTTGTGGAGATTATGAACGAGTGATGATAGGCCTTGAAATGGGTTTATGGCCTTAAAAAGCATGAATGAATGATGGACCATGAACTTATGAAAATATTTTATTTAGTGATTGCATGAGGATTCCTTATGATGTTACTAAGTTGTGAATTATCAAGTGTTGCAATGAGTTTATATGATGTTACTTTGATAATTGGTGGTATTCAATGAATAGGCATTGAGGAACAAGGATGTGTTATAGACTATGTGTATGATGATGAGTTGATAAAGTGCCGGGAGTTGTGAATATGCAGTATGCATGAAAAGGCCGTGTTATGCCAATGCGTTTGGTAGGAAACCTAGGTGGGGCTGATGAATAATTCCAAAGTTAGGGATTTGTGGATAGTCATGGATGATCTTCGAATGTATTGGGATGACTTGCTTTGGATGAGTAGGATTGTTATTTCAAAAATCTTTAGGTGTATGTTGGAAATGGGGTAGAGTAACCTAATCATAATTATGTTGAATCACTAGATCTCCTTAAAGTGTTATTTCTTATGTTACCTCAAGTTGTTGTTTGATGAGAATGGAGGTGAAAGATCTGGTTACACCTGAATTGTGTTATTCGAAGATTGTGTGTGATTTCAATTCTACGTGGCCTGCTAATGAAGGAATATGAACCGTATGATGTGGTAACCATTGATAACGTAGGCATGTAGGGTGGAATTTGGTGGTTGGTGAAATTGGTAATACTTGTGAATATTTTAGTGGTGAATGGGCACTATTTGACATAATCTAAGTAAGCTTAGATATATCACTGTTTTTATGGAATCTATGAAAATATGTGGAATAATCTAGAAGGGTAGGAAATTAGTATCTATATGATTTGGATTGATGTCGGGTATTGGTATTGTAGGAGTTATGAACAAAAAAGGTTAGTCACATAGTGGCTTATATGCAAATAAAGGTATGATTGCTTTTGAGAGATAGACCTAAGGGAAAGGTTAAGAGTCTAGTGAAACTTGAATGGGAAGCTATGGGCGACTGCCGAGTGAGACTGATCACCTGACTCTGTAGTTGGCCGATGGAATTCCAGGAGGGTGAAGCTAGAAACCTAGTTAAAATGGAATCAACAATGGACTTGAGCATAGGCTCGTACTGGCAGACTAACTCACACGGAGAGTAGACAAAAAAACGTATTGAAGGAGTACGTATGGGAAATGTTTTTGTAACAAATAAAGTGAAATAGAATACATTAATCTACATAAAATCCCAAATGGATTCATAAGGAAAAGAGATAATACGAGACAAAGTAAATTCTGCAAAAAAAATAATAATAATAAAACTCATAGGTTGATATGAGTGGTGTTGATGTAATTAAGAGGCACTTGACACAATTAAACGGGAACGGCAAATAAACCCAGAAATGGAGATATGAATCAAGATATTTGTAGGCGAGGTAGTACCGGAATAAGAATTACGACCGGAACAGGGTCTTTTATTCCGAGGTAGGACATATGTGCCTGAGAGCTGCAGAAGGGAGTATTGGTTGAGGCTACCCATCCGGACAGCGCAAGGATGTACCATGATCTTAAGAGGCACTAGTGGTGGCATGGACTCAAGAGAGATGTGGCAGAGTTTGTGCTCGCTACACTAACTTGTTGGCAGGATAAGGCGTAACATCGGAAGCCACCGGGTTTACTTAAACCCTTACCAGTACCGGAGTGGAAATGGGAGCACGTAGCCATGAGCTTTGTAACAGGGCTACTAAGGTCATTTAGGGACAACGATGCAATATGGGTCGACGGTACATCTGAAATATTATCGGACTACATGGTGTACCCCGGACTATTGTGTCCGACAGAGATGGCCGATTCAATAGCAGAGTATGGCAGAGCGTGCAATCGGCTATGGGGACCGACGTGTTGACCAGCACAACATTCCACCCATAGACTGATGGACAGTTGGAAAGGACAATACATATATTGGAGGATATGCTGAGAGCATGTATGCTGGATTTTAAGGGTGGATGGGAGGATCATTTGCCATTGGTGGAGTTCTATTACAATAATAGTTACCAGGCAAGCCACCAGATGGCTCCGTTCGAGGCCTTATACGACAGGCCATGTAGATCACCAGTGTGTTGGACAGAAGCTGGTGAGCCTACACGGATTGGACTGGAGTTGGTTGCAGAAATTACAGCGCAGATTAAATTGATATGGCAACATCTGCTCACTGCACAAAGCTGACAGAAGAGTTACGCCGACAACAGGAGAAGGTTCCTCGAATTTGAGGTGGGGGACTTGGTGTTTTTGAAAGTCTCACCACGGAAGGGACACATGAGATTTGGAAAGAAGGGGAAACTGTCACCTAGATTTGTGGGACCGTTTCCAATCTTGAAGAGGGTGGGGGGGGTAGTTATCAGTTGGCGCTCCCTCCGCAGTTATCCTCTTTACATGATATGTTTCATGTGTCCATGTTGAGGAAGTACAACCCTGATCCTTCACAGGTGTTGAACGTACAAGACGTCGATGTACAAAGCGACGTGATGTATGTGGAGAAACCGATCAGAGTGATCGGGAGTGAACAAAAGGTACTGCAGAACTGCGCTATTCAGTTCGTCAAGGTGGTATGGGAATGACGTGGCAATGAAGAGACCACCTGGGAACTCGAATCAGAGATGAGAGCCGCTCATCCGGAACTATTTGTGTGAGATGTTTTGAACCTCTACCTGGCTCGAATTTTCGGAATGAAAATTTTAAAAGAGGATTGTATGGTAAGGGCCCGGAATTTTTAAATTAATAAAAAATGTGGATATAAGTTATTTTAGTGATGGAAATTGGAAAATTGGTGAAGTAAAGAGTAAATGGGCCAAAAATTTGGACAAAGGCCCAAGTATGGCCCAATGGACTATGGAGTTGATTTAAATTCATTTAAAGGGCAATGAGGGTTAAATGGGTCAAGAATGGTCAAATTGGGTCACATACCCATTTGGGACCCGATGGGTCAAAGTAGTTAAGCTCTAAGGTAAATGGGCTAGATGGAAATGTAATTGGGCCATGGGCCCAATGGTGATCCATTGAGAGGGTATTCAATGAAATTAAATCACCTAAGTTAAGTTAAAAATTAAACCAAGGTGATGTGGCCAAGTGGGACCCACCTCCACCTCATCAAGTGAGGTGGCGTGTGGGCCAATAATTGGTGGGACCGGCCACCATGGTTGATTTGGTCAACCATGGGTGGATTTATAAAGATGGTGGCTTAAGTAAATGGGAATTAAAGTAACTAAAATATCTAAATGTAAAATGATTAAAAAATTATACAAATGAGGTGGTCAAAGTGGGGTCAAAGGGTGAAAACCAAATCACCTCATCCCAAACCCAAAATAAAATACGTTGGGGCTTGGTGGTGGTTATCTAAACCACCACCATAAAGCAAATTAAATATCTAAAAAATATCTTAGGGTGGGTGAGATCATTAATGTAAAGAAAAAATGGGGATAAGCCTTGATTCTTTTCTCATTTCTTATCCTCTCTTCATTTGTGCACTCTCCATTTTTCATTCTCCATGGTCGTCCCCTACATCCAAGTGAAGGAGAGAAAGAGAGCTAAGGAAAAGAGAAGAGAAGGAGAGAAGAAAGAAGTAGAAATTGGAGGGAAATCACTCTAAGGTGAGGGTTAACATCTTCCCTCTCATGGTTTTTTTCCCTCTCCCTCTCTCACACAAACCCTAACATGGCCGATCCTAGGGTTGGGGATTGCCACCATTGATCAAGAATCTTGACCTATCAAAGATCAAGAGGAAGGAGAGAGGAGGCTACGGAGACCGACGGGAGCGACGGAGATCGGCGGAGACGACGGATTGTAAGTATTTCTTAAACAAGGAAATTTTGAATTTTAGGGTTAAGATTTGGGATTTATTCTGTGAATTTATTGGTAGTTAAGTAAATTTATGCTATGGATTTTAAATCCATCAAATGGAAGGAATGGAAAGTGGGTAAAACCCTAATGGAAAAAAAAAATTTAGGGTTAAGGAAAAATAAAAGGGATTAAGGATATTATGTGTTTAATGTGATCAAACATAGAGGTATATGCATTTTTTTTGGAGTTGAGAGCCATAGGCCGAACCCCATGGCAAGTAATGTATGATTTATTAGGGTTTGAAAAATGGAAGGCAATGAAGATTTTTAACTAGTGAATTTTAGTAAATGAATGAATGTGGGAAAGTTTTAAAATGGTGTTATGATGAAAATGCAAAGAGGTGTATGGCCTTGAAAGGCATGGATCAAGTGAACCTTGAACCCCATGGTGGGTGATTAGGGTTTGATGAAATTGGTTAAGGTTTTGATGAATGGAAGATAATGAAGGTAGCTAATGGAATTTAGGGTTTTAATGAATGCATGGAGGGAATGAACCTTGAACCATGGGTTCGGCCATGGTATATGGCCGAACCCTATGGTGATGAAATGATGATTAAATGGTGGGTTTAAAGGATAATGTGTTGATGAATTTAGGATTTTTAAATGAACAAGTGTAATGATTCAAATGGGGTCAAGAATATGGTTTAGATAAGGATTATTGGTGGATCTAAAATGTAACAATGGACCCAAGAAGAAAAAATGGAGAAAGGAACATCATGGGTTCGGCCATGGTGTATGGCCGAACCCATGCACCAAATTGTAAATCAATTTGGGTTTAAGGTCAATGGGTATATATGTGATTAAGTATGGGGTTTAAATGAGTAATGGTTAGATTAATTACATGACAAATTTTAATGTTTTGGTAAGTCAATAATGGACCTAAGTTAAGGACCTAAGTTGTGGATTAAATTTTGGGCTTAAGTAGGCATGAATTAATGAAAAATTGTTTATGTGAAAGGCAGTGGCAAAAATGGTAAATATGGGCTAAAATGAAGAAACCCCTAAGTTATGATTTATGGGCTTGGAAATGATTAAAACTTGGATCGATTTGGTAATTTAATAAGGTACTGAACATCGCAGGCGGTGCGCGATCGGCGACCGGGTTTATGGAACGGAAAACGTAAAAGGACGCAGGTCGGTATTCGGTTGGATTCCTACCTTTTTGTAAGCCATGGATTTGGGTGATGTTTTCTTTAATCTATTTTGGAAATCATGTGGTTGTCTTTACGATAAGTTTTGGATTATGTATCATGTGATGTTTTACTCTAAAATATTTTGGAAATTATGTGAATGCTTACGATGGGTTTTGGATTAAATATTGTGGGATGGTTTCCCTTTGATTTAGTTGGTAATCTTGTAATTGTTTTAAGATGGGTTTTATTACTATTGAATTTCATATATTACATGGCATATGGCATCTACATCTCATGCATGGCATGAGAGGCCTATGACAGGGGAAGGATGAAATGAAACCAGAGTCCATGCTCCGTCAGGGCGACCGATAAACAGCATGGGGACATTTCACATATGTATTATTATACCTTGATGAGGCTTTGCCATCAAGGGGGGACTCTTGTAATTATGATACCTTGATGATGGTTTTCCATCAAGGGGGAGGTTGTATGTATTGGTATACCTTGATGATGGTTTTTCCATCAAGGGGGGGGGGGGGGGGGGGGGGGGGTTGCCTAGTGTGGACCGTATCTTGATGAGGTTTTTCCATCAAGAGGGTCATAGCACGATGATGGTATGGATTTTATTTGGGACACTATGGATGGTTGAAAAAGGGACATTGTAGAATGAGGATGAGATTGATGGGTGAGATTCATGACATAGAACACCCATTGCATGACATTGCCCAAAGTGCATGGTTTTTCTATAATATTATCTGCATGCTGTTATTACTAATCTATGTGCTAGCCCTACTCGGAGTCCTACTGGGCGCGTGTTCTAACACCCTACTTCTACCCTAGCTGACGATGCAGGAGATGGCGAAACGGAAGGACAGGACGGGAGTCAAGCTTAGGAGCATGGGAAGGCGGACTAATTATTTTGTTTAAGTTTATTTTGGGAAAATGTGTATTTGCATAATTTAGCTTGTCGGAAATGTAATAACTTAGATGTCTTATTATGTTTTATAAATTATTTTGGACAGTACAGTATGAGGGCATTTTAGTAATTTAATGAATATCTCTTCCCTGCTATCTGAAGATTTGTAGGATAGCGTCTATTATCATCCGCATTGATTTTTATGTGTTGTGAGCTTACTTTCTACGCGTGAACCGTCCTCGTGGATTTATGTTCCATGCACGCGTAGGGTTGGCAAGTTAAGGGCCGGGCTTTAGAAGCTCGGAACTTAACTCGCGTCGTGACGTCCGTGCCCTTTGTCACTTTTATGGAAAAAAAAAAATAGACTCTGATTTTCGGTGAAAAGGGCCGGGCGTTACATTAAGATGACCTTATGAATGATTAAATTAAGCTTGGGTTGATGCAGTTTAGTTTCATAAATTAGAATACTTAAAGGGCTAAAATTTGGAATTATCATGTGTTTAAATCAATGGAAATGAGGGTAAGTTAAGGGCTGATTTTTAATGATCTTGTAACGTGGTTAGGGATCATTAATGGACCTAGGTTGTGGATCAATTTTTGGACTTAATCATGCATGGATAAATGAGTGATTAACCATGGAAAATGAGGTAGTGGCAAAACCGTAATTAAATGCCAAATTCAAGAATTCCATGGAGATTGATCATGGAATGAGGGGCTCTAATGTAATAATCTTATAAGTGGTTGATCAAGCCTAGGGTGGCCAAATTTTAAGACTTATGGGAGTAAAAGGTTTAATAGATGACATGGGACCAGACCCACAAAACCTAAATAGTGACAGGTTTTTCATATGGGCTTAGAAATGGTTAAAACATGGACTAATGATGAATGTGTAATAAGGTACTGGACATCGCAGGCAGTGCGCGATCGGCGACCGGGTTTATCAAACGGAAAACGTAAAAGGACGCGAGTCGGTATTCGGTAGGATTCCTACATTTTTGTAAGCCATGGATTGGGTGATGTTTTCTTTAATTTATTTTGGAAAGCATGTGGTTGCCTTTAAGATGAGTTTTGGATTATGTATCTTGTGATGTTTTCCTTTAAATTATTTTGGAAATCATGTGAATGTCTTAAGATGGGTTTTGGATTAAATATTATGGGATGTTTTTCCCTTTGATTTATTTGATAATCAAGTAATTGTTTTAAGATGGGTTTTTGTGTTACTATTGAACTACATATATTACATGGCACATGGCATCTACATCTCATGCATGGCATGGGAGGGATATGACAGGGGAAGGATGAAATGAAACCGGAGTCCATGCTCCATCGGGGCGACCGATAAACGCATGGGGATGTTTCATTATGTATTATTATACCTTGATGATGGTTTTCCATCAAGGGGGATGTTGTATTTATTGTTATACCTTAATGATGGTTCTTCCATCAAGGGGGATGCCTAGTGTGGTTCGCGTCTTGATGAGGTTTTTCCATCAAGAGGATCATGGCACGATGATGGTATGGATTTTATTTGAGACACTATGGATGGTTGAAAAAGAGACATTGTAGAATGAGGATGAGATTGATGGGTGGGATTCATGACATAGAACACCCATTGCATGACATTGCCCAAAGTGCATGGTTTTTCTATAATATTATTTGCATGCTGTTATTACTAATCCATGTGCTAGCCCTACTCGGAGTCCTACTGGGCGCTTGTTCTAACGCCCTACTTCTACCTTAGCTGATGACGTAGGAGGTGGCGAAACGGAAGGACGGGACGGGAGTCAAGCTTAGGAGCTTGGGAAGGCGGACTAATTATTTTGTTTAAGTTTATTTTGGGAAAATGTGTATTTGTGTAATTTAGCTTATCGAAAATGTAATAACTTAGATGTCTTGCTATGTTTTATAAATTATTTTGGACAGTACAGTATGAGGGCATTTTAGTAATTTAATGGATATCTCTTCCCTGCTATATGAAAATTGGTAGAATAGTGTCTATTATCATCCGCATTGATTTTTATGTGTTGCGAGCTTTCTTTCTACGCGTGAACCGTACTTGTGGATTTATGTTCTACGCACGCGTAGGGTTGGCCAGTTAAGGGCCGGGCTTTAGAAGCTCGGACTTAACTCGCGTCGTGACGTCCTCGCCCTTTGTCACTTTTCCTTTTAAAAAGGAAAAAAATAGACTCTGATATTTCAGTGAAAAGGGGCGGGCGTTACAGTTGGTATCAGGGCGATCTCGAAGTAAGATTAAGACGATTGCATGTCTCGCTGGCAGCTAAGAATCCCAACCGACCGACTCTTCGGAGTCCGCTGCACGGGGGCCGGGTTAATTTACTTCGATTGACTCAAACTGAAGTGTTTAGTCTGAGAACAACAATTGACGGAAAGGAATGATAGCAAGGGAAGAAAGATTCATTCTAGGAGAGATTTATTGAAACACAGCAAGATAGGATTTACTTCCCCAGAAATGAGAAAACATCTAGGTTTTTCCCCCAAATTGATGAAACAGTACTACATTTATCAAACATAGCAAAGTAGGTTGTACTTTCCCCGGTATTCTCAAATTGAACAACAAACAGTAGGAGTTTAGAGATTCTCCCCCCAGAAACAAAGGAAAAACAAGTGTACTTATTTGGCAACTTCCCCCAAACAAAATACATTGTACTATGCATAAGAAATTTCCCCAAAACTAAGTATGATTATTTGGTGATTTCCCCCAAAATGAGAAAACAAATCTAGTTTTCCCCGATTGATGGAACAATGATGAATTTATCAGATGTAGGAAGATTTCCCCGAGCTCACCAAATGGAACAAGCATTAATACTTAGGAAATTTATTCTCAAAAACTAAGTGTGCTAATTTGGAAATTTTCCCCCAAAATATATTGTGGTATACATAAGAAATTCCCCAAAGTCTAGATTGGTTTTATTAGTAATTGTTGTTGATGATTTTTGTGTTCAATTTATATTCTATGATACAGATGTGTTAAGTGACGGGGAGTATACGGAATTATGGGATAAGAGAACCCCTAGCTGTCCCACAGATTTGGTGTCTGCTTCTAGAATAGCAGTTAGCCTGGACTTTCAGGAGGGACCTCCCGAGGAAGATGAAGAGGATTTTGCATCTCTTCTTGAGGAGAATATGGAAGACTTTCCAATGGTAAGAGAGTCGGAAGGGGGAAATGGAACCCGATTATATGCGCGAGTTGTACAACCAGGTTGGGCACAACTGCACATACTACCCCTACCCTCTTGAAGGGGTATATGTTGCATATGCTTATGAGTGAGGTAAAGGTGATATATGGGTATACTTGGGGGATGGTGTAATGGCTTTTAGAAATGGCTTTTATAATGGGTGATGATGTAAACACTTTGTGAAAGGGTATAAGAGGTTCTTATGTGAACAAAGTGTCATTTGAGACATGTGGGATAAACAGTGTACTTGAAAGAGACTGGGATGCATGGATTAACTTGCCACATGAAACTTGTGAGAGGATGGCATTATGAGGAGAATGAGAAGGGTCTAGCTTGCAAAGACTAATATGTTGTATGAAAAATCTTGTATGTATAATGAAATTGCATTCTCCCAATGTGTAGTATAGATTATGAACAAGTGATGGACCATGAAATTATGAAAATATTTTATTTAGTGATAGCATGAGGATTCCCTAGGATGTTACTAAGTTGTAAATCATTAATCGTTGCAATGAGTTTATATGATGTTACTTTGATAATGGGTGGTATGCAATGAATGGTTATTGAGGAACAAGGATGTGTTATAGACTGTGTGCATGGTGATGAGTTGATAAAGTGCCGGGTGTTGTGAATATGTATTATGCATGAAGGGGCCGTGATATGCCAATGCGGTTGGTTGGAAACCTAGGTGGGGCTGATGAATAATTCCAAAGTTTAGGGATTATGGATGGTCATGGATGGTCTTCGAATGTATTGGGATGATTTGCTTTGGATGAGTAGGATTATTATTTTAAAATCTCTCGGTGTGTGTTGTAAAGGGGGTAGGGTAACCTAATCATAATTATGTTGAATCACTAGATCTTCTTAAAGTGTTATTTCTTATGTTACCTCAAGTTGTTGTTTGATGTGAATGGAGGTGAAAGATCTGGTTACACATGAGTTGTGTTATTCGAAGATAATGTGTGATTTCAATTCTACGTGGCCTGCTAATGAAGGAATATGAACCGTACGATGTGGTAACCATTGATAACGTAGGCATGTAGGGTGGAATTTGGTGGTTGGTGGAATTGGTAATACTTGTGAATATTTTTTTTTAGTGATGAATGGGCACTATTTGACATAGCCTAAGTAAGCTTAGATATGTCATTGTTTTATGGAATCTATGAAAATATGTGGAATAATCCAGAAGGGTAGGAAATTAGTGTCTATGTGATTGGATTGATGTCGGGTATTGGTGTTGGAGGAGTTGTGAACAAAAAGGGTTAGTCCCATAGTGACTTATATGCAAATAAAAGGTATGATTGCTGTTGAGAGATGGACTTAAGGGAAAGGTTAAGAGTCTAGTGAAACCTGAATGGGAAGTTATGGGGGACTGCCGAGTGAGACTGATCACCTGACTCTGTAGTTGGCCGATGGAGTTCCATGAGGGTGAAGCTAGAAACCTAGTTAAAATGGAATCAACAATGGACTTGAGCATAGGCTCGTATTGGCAGACTAACTCACACGGAGAGTAGACAAAAGAACGTATTGAAGGAGTACGTATGGGAAATGTTTTGATAACAGATAAAGTGAAATAGAATACATAATCTACATAAAACCGCAAATGGATTCATGAGGAAAAGAGATAATACGAGGCAAAGTGAATTTTGCAAGAATGAAACTCATAGGTTGATATGAGTGGTGTTGATGTAATTAAGAGGTACTTGACACAATTAAACGGCAACGTCGAATAAACCCAGAAATGGAGGAGATATGAATCAAGATATTTGCAGGCGAGGTAGTACCGGAATAAGAATTACGATCGGAACAGGGTCTTTTATTCCGAGGTAGGACATATGTACCTGAGAGCTGCAGAAGGGAATTATTGGTTGAGGCACACCAAGCCAAGCTCTCTACCCATCCGGACAGCGCCAAGATATACCATGATTTTAAGAGGCACTATGGGTGGCATGGACTCAAGAGAGATGTGGCTGAGTTTGTGCTCGTTGCACTAACTTGTCGGCAGGTTAAGGCAGAACACCGGAAACCACCGGGTTTACTCAAACCCTTACCAGTGCCGGAGTGGAGATGGGAACATGTAGCCATGGATTTTGTGACAGGGCTACTAAGGTCATCAAGGCGCAACGATGCAATATGAGTCGAGGTACATCCGAAATGTTACCAGACTACCTGGTGTACCTCGGACTATTGTGTCCGACAGAGTATGGCAGAGCGTACAGTCGGCTATGGGGACCGACGTGTTGATCAGCACAGTATTCCACCCACACACTGATGGACAATCGGAGAAAACAATACAGATATTGGAGGATATGCTGAGAGCAGGTATGCTGGATTTCAAGGGTGGATGGGAGAATCGCCTGCCACTGGTGGAGTTCTCCTACAATAATAGTACCTCCAGATGGCTCCATTTGAGGCCTTATATGGTGGGCCGTGTAGATCTCCAGTGCGTTGGACAGAGGTCGGTGAGCCTGCGCTGATTGGACCGAAGTTGGTTGCGGAGACTACGACGTAGATTAAATTTATACGGCAACCTTTACTCACTGCACAGAGCCGTTATAAGAATTACGCCGACAAGAAGAGAAGTTTCCCCGAGTTTGAGGTGGGAGACTTGGTGCTTTTAAAGTTTTACCACGGAAGGGACACATGGGATTCGGAAAGAAGGGGAAACTGTCACCTAGATTTTGGGGCCGTTTCCAATCCTAAAGAGGGTGGGGGAGGTGGCCTATTAGTTAGCACTTCCTCCACAGTTATCATCTTTGCATGACATATTCCATGTGTCCGTGTTGAGGAAGATACAACCCTGACCCTTCACATGTCTTGAGTGTACAAGACGTCGATATACAAAGCAACGTGATGTGTGTGGAGGTGCCGATCAGAGTGATCGGGAGCGAACAAAGGGTACTGCGGAACCGCGCTGTTCAGTTCGTCAAGGTGGTATGGGAACGACATGGCAATGAAGAGACCACTTGGGAACTTGAGTCGGAGATGAGAGCCTCTCATCCGGAACTCTTTGTGTGAGATGTTTTGAACCTCTACTTCGCTCGAATTTTCGGGATGAAAATTTTAAAAGAGGATTGTATTGTAAGGGCCCGGAATTTTTAAATTAATAAAAATGTAGATATAAGTTAATTTAATGATGAAAATTGGGAAATTGGTGAGATAAAAGGTAATGGGCCAAAAATTGGACAAAGGCCCAAGTGTGGCCCAATAGACTATGGTTTGGATTTAAATTTATTTAAATGGGTCAAGAATGGTCAAATTGGGTCAAATACCCATTTGGGACCCAATGGGTCAAGATGGTTATGCTCTAAGGTAAATGGGCTAGATGGAAATGTAATTAGGCCATAGGCCCAATGGCAATCCACTTAGAGTGAATTCAATGATTTTAAATCACCTAAGTTATTTGGAAGTAAACCAAGGTAATGTGGCCAAGTGGGACCCACCTTCACCTCATCAAGTGAGGTGGCGTGTGGGCCAATGATTGGTGGGGCCGGCCACCATGGTTGACTTGGTCAACCATGGGTGGAATAATGGGAATTAGGTTAAATACAAATGAATTAACCTAAGGTAATTATCAAATTAATTAAGTAATTAATTTATTAAATTGGTGGCCAAATGGGGTTAAAATTGGTCAAATGGAGACCAAGTTACCCCACCTCAAAATTTACACACGTTGGGCTTGGTGGTGGTTTAGATGACCACCACCATAAAGCAAAGAAAAGATCTTAAAAATATCTCATAAGGTTGGTGAAACCAATTAATGTAAAGTAAAAGTCTTTAAGTCACCAAATGAGATAAGTTTTGTTGGTCCTCCCATTCTCATTTTCTTTTCACAAACTCCACCTCTCCCACTCTCCCATGGTCGTCCCCTACATCCAAGTGAAGGAGAGAAGAAAAAAGTGGAAATTGGAGGGAAATCACTCTAAGGTTAGGGTTTAACATCTCTCCTCTCATGATTTTTCTCTCTCTCTCTCTCTCTCACAAACCCTACCATGGCCAATTCTAGGGTTGGGTATTGCCACCATTAATCAAGAGTTTTGACCTATCAAAGATCAAGAGGAAGGAGAGAGGAGGCTAAGGAGACCGACGGGAGTGGCGGAAATCGGAGGAGACGTCGGATTGTGAGTATTTCTTAAACAAGAAATTTTGGATGTTTAGGGTCTAAGAATTGGAATTTATTTTTGTAGAATTTAATGGTGGTTACATAAATGTGTGTCATGGATGTTAAACCCATCAAATGAGAGGGTGGAAGATGGAGGAAACCTTAAATGGGTAAATTAGGGTTAGGGAAAGAAAATGAATAAATGTGTAACGCCCGCCCCTTTTCTGTAAGGTCTCGGAATTTTGGAATTAATATAAGTGTGAATATTGTTTATTTTTATGATGAAAATGTAAAAGGATTTTATGGCATTGGAAGACATAAAAGAGAATAATTATGAACAATGGGTTCGGCCATGGTGTATGGCCGAACCCTAGGTTGTTGTGTGTGTGAAGTTAATTCGGGTTTTTAAGGTTAAAGTCATGGAAAAATGGGAAGAGGTAATGGATTTAATATTTTGGTGAATGGAGATATGTTGGAGTAAGGAGTGATGAATCATGAACCATGGGTTTGGCCATGGTGTATGGCCGAACCCTATGGTGAACAATGGTGGATTTAATGGTTGTGATTTATGGAGAAATAAATGGGAAAATGTTAGTAGTTTTGATGGACCCAAAATATGTAATGATACCTTAAAATGGTGATTTAAATGCATGATGTAAACCTCTCATGGGAGGACTTGTTGTAGATCTAAAATGTGCTAAGGGATCCAAGGAAAATGGGGAACAAGACATCATGGGTTCGGCCATTGTGTGTGGCCGAACCCATGACCCATTTTGTAAGTTATTGTATGGGCTAAGGTTGGGTCCATGCTTGTATCTAGATGATGGAAAATTTGATTAAATTAAGTGGTGGATCAAGTTTGGACTTAATCATACCTAGATAAATGAGTACATAATCATGTGAAGGGGTAGTGGCAAAAATGGTAATTATTGGCTAAATTGAAGAAAACACACTAAGATATGATTTATGGGCTTGGAAATGGTAAAATATGGACTAATGTGGTAATTTAATAAGGTGTCGGATAGCGCGAGCGGTACGCGAGTCGGTAGCTGGATTGTCGGACGAATACGGGAAAAGGACGCGAGTCGGTAATCGGTAGGATTTCTACCTACTTGTAAGCCATGGATGTGTAATGGTATATTTATCTTATTTTGGTTGATTTTGGGATTGATCTTAAAAAAAAAAAAATGTTCTATGATTATGGACATTATGTTTAATACTATGGTTTATTATTTTTAAGATTATGCATTATATGGTAAGGCTATGTATGGTATATTAAGGGTATGAGATATACATATTACATAGCAAAATGCATTACATCTCATGCATGGCATGGGTCGAAAAAATAAACAAACCGGAGTCCATGCTCCGTCGGGGCGACCGAGAACAGGCATGGGGACACCTTGACGAGGCTTTGCCGTCAAGAGGGATATTTTGCGGTTGGACATATCTTGACGAGGTTTTTCCGTCAAGAGGGATATGACAGTATATGGCAGGAATGATGGGTGGGATTCATAACATTGACACCCATGGCATATCATTTACTTATATTTTCAGTATATGGTGGTTTATAGTTTTCACTGTGTTATTATCTGTATGTGGTTATTACTAACCCATGTGCTAGCCCTACTCGGAATCCTACTGGGCGCGTGTTCTAACGCCCTACTTCTACCCTAGCTGATGATGCAGGGGATGGCGGACCGGAAGGGAGAGACGGAAGCCAAACTTAGGAGCTTGGGGAGGCGGATTAATTATTTTGTTTACGTTTATTTTAGAAAAGATGTATTTGTATAGTTAGCTTGTCGAAAATGTAATAATTTAGGTAGTTTACTATGTTTAGGTATTATTTTGGATAATACAGTATAATGGCATTTTCGTAATTAATTGGGTATTTCTTCCCTGCTATCTGAAGAACTGGTAGGATAGTTCTATTATCATCCGCAGTTATTTTTATGTTCCGCGAGCTTACATTCTACGCGTGAACCGTACTCATGGACTTATGTTCCACGCACGCGTAGGATTGGCCAGTTAAGGGCCGGGCTTTAGAAGCTCGGAACTTAACTCGCGTCGTGACGTCCGCGCCTTTTGTCACTTTAAAAAAAAAAAAAATAGGCTCTGATTTTCGGTGAAAAGGGGTGGGCGTTACATTTTCACCGAAATATCAGAGTCTATTTTTTTTTTAAAAAAAAAAAGAAAAGTGACAAAGGGCACGGACGTCACGACGCGAGTTAAGTCCGAGCTTCTAAAGCCCGGCCCTTAACTGGCCAACCCTACGCGTGCGTGGAGCCAAGTTCACGAGTACGGTTCACGCGTAGACGTAAGCTCAAGGAATATTACTTCTCAGTGCGGAATTAACAACAGAGGCTATCCTACAGATTTGAGATAGCAAGGAAGATAACATTCATTTAAATTTCTATAATACCTCAAAACCATAATGTCCATAATAAAATCCCAAAACATAGCCAGTAATCTAATTTATTACATTCCGACAAGCTAAGCTACTCAAATTACATTTTTCCAACATAAACTTAAACAACATAATTAACCTGCTTTGCCAAGGTCCTAAGCTTGAGTCCCATCCCGTCCTTCCGTTTCGCCACCTCCTGTGTCATCAGCTAGGGTAGAAGTAGGGCGTTAGACCACGCGCCCAGTAGGACTCCGAGTAGGGCTAGCACATGGATTAGTAATAACAGCATGCAGATAATATTATAGCAAAACCATGCACTTTGGGCAATGTTATGCAATGGGTGTTCTATGTCATGAATCCCACCCATCAATCTCATCCTCATTCTACAATGTCCCTTTTTAACCATCCATAGTGTCCCAAATAAAATCCGTACCATCATCGTGCCATGATCCTCTTGATGGAAAAGCCTCATCAAGACGCGATCCACACTAGGCATCCCCCTTGATGGAAGAACCATCATCAAGGTATAACAATAAATACAACATCCCCCTTGATGGAAAACCATCATCAAGGTATAATAATACATAATGAAACATCCCCATGCGTTTATCGGTCTCCCCGACGGAGCATGGACTCCGGTTTCATTTCATCCTTCCCCTGTCATATCCCTCCCATGCCATGCATGAGATGTAGATGCCATGTGCCATGTAATATATGTAGTTCAATAGTAACACAAAAACCCATCTTAAAACAATTACTTGATTATCAAATAAATCAAAGGGAAAAACATCCCATAATATTTAATCCAAAACCCATCTTAAGACATTCACATGATTTCCAAAATAATTTTCAGGAAAACATCACATGATACATAATCCAAAACTCATCTTAAAGGCAACCACATGCTTTCCAAAATAAATTAAAGAAAACATCACCCAATCCATGGCTTACAAAAATGTAGGAATCCTACCGAATACCGACTCGCGTCCTTTTACGTTTTCCGTTTGATAAACCCGGTCGCCGATCGCGCACCGCCTGCGATGTCCAGTACCTTAGTACACATTCATCATTAATCCATGTTTTAACCATTTCTAAGCCCATATGAAAAATCGGTCACTATTTAGGTTTTGTGGGTCCGGTCCCATGTCATCTATTAAACCTTTTACTCCCATAAGTCTTAAAATTTGGCCACCCTAGGCTTGATCAACCACTTATAAGGTTATTACATTAGAGCCCCTCATTCCATGATCAATCTCCATGGAATTCTTGAATTTGGCATTTAATTACGGCTTTGCCACTACCTCATTTTCCATGGTTAATCACGCATTTATCCATTCATGATTAAGTCCAAAAATTGATCCACAACCTAGGTCCATTAATGATCCCTAACCACGTTACAAGATCATTAAAAATCAGCCCTTAACTTAGCCTCATTTCCATTGATTTAAACACATGATAATTCCAAATTTTAGCCCTTTAACTATTCTAATTTATGAAACTAAACTGCATCAACTCCAAGCTTAATTTAATCATTCATAAGGTCATCTTAATGCACCCAAGTTCATGTCCAACATACATGGGGTTCAGCCATGGTTCTTCATTGTGGCCCATAATTACGGTTATGCCACTAAACTTCCATGGTTTAATATCTCCTCTATTCATGTATATTTTAAGTCTAAAATTCATCCATAACTTAGATCCATTAAGGCTTCACTAACCATGACTCAACATGAAACACAATCAGCCATCTTATTTAATAAGATTCTCCATCATCTAAACACAAACATGGACCCAACCTTAGCTCATACAATGACCTACAAAATGGGTCATGGGTTCGGCCACACACCATGGCCGAACCCATGATGTCTTGTTCCCCATTTTTCTTGGGTCCATTGTTACATTTTAGATCCACTAATATTCCCTCCTTGAGGGGTTTACATCATGCAAATAAACCATATTCTTAGCCCCATTTGGATAATTACTTTTGTTCATTTGAAACCCAAAATTCATCAACACATTATCCTTTAAACCCCACCATTTAATCATCATTTCATCACCATAGGGTTCGGCCATATACCATGGCCGAACCCATGGTTCATGATTCATCATTCATTGCTCCATAATACCTATATTCACCCAAAATATTAAATCCACCCATCTTCCCATTTTCCATGGCTTTTTAAACCCTAAAACCCTAGCTAATTTCACACGTAACAACCTAGGGTTCGGCCATGCACCATGGCCGAACCCATGGTTCACAATTCCTTCTCTTTTATGCCTTCTTAATGCCATAAAATCCCATTGCATTTTTCATCATAAACCCATTTTAATACTCGTCCACATTCATTCATTTACAACCCAAAAATCCATTAGCCACTTTCATTATCTTCCATTCATTAACCCTAACCATTTTATATCAAATGGCTAATCACCCACCATGGGGTTCAGCCATGCTACATGGCCAAACCCTATGGCCAATAATTTTTCTTCCAATCATCCCATTCTATGCTTAATCTCATAATTTACATAATGCACATAACCCATTTATTCATTTTCTTTCCCTAACCCTAATTTACCCATTTAGGGTTTCCTCCATCTTCCACCTTCTCATTTGATGGATTTAACATCCATGACACACATTTATGTAACCACCATTAAATTCTACAAAAATAAATTCCAATTCTTAAACCCTAAACATCCAAAATTTCTTGTTTAAGAAATACTCACAATCCGACGTCTCCTCCGATTTCCGCCGCTCCCGTCGGTCTCCTTAGCCTCCTCTCTCCTTCCTCTTGATCTTTGATAGGTCAAGACTCTTGATTAATGGTGGCAATACCCAACCCTAGAATCGGCCATGGTAGGGTTTGTGTGAGAGAGAGAGAGGGAAAAATCATGAGAGGAGAGATGTTAAACCCTAACCTTAGAGTGATTTCCCTCCAATTTCCACTTCTTTCTTCTCTCCTTCTCTTCTCTTCTCCTTAACTCTCTTCCCCTCCTTCCTTAGAGCATGGGACGGCAATGGAGAATGGGAGGGATGGAGTTTGTGAAGAAAAAATGAGAATGAGATAACCAATAAGACTTATCTCCTTTTTCACTTTAATTTAATGATCCCACCAACCTTAAGATATTTTTTTTTTTTTTAGATATTTTATTTGCTTTATGGTGGTGGTTATCCAAACCACCACCGAAGCCCAACGTTTTTTTCTCATTTGAAGTGGGGTAGCTTGGTCTCCCATTTGACCACTTCATTTTTATAATTTTAATCATTTAATATTTAGATATTTTAGTTACTTTAATTCCCATTTATTTATTTAATCACCTTAGGTTAACTCATTATACTTAACCTAATTCCATTATTCTACCCATGGTTGACCAAATCAACCATGGTGGTCGGCCCCACCAAACATTGACCCACACGCCACCTCACTTGATGAGGTGGAGGTGGGTCCCACTTGGCCACACCATCTTGGTTTAATTTTTTTAAACCACTTAGGTGATTTAATTTCATTGAATTCACTCTAAATGGATCCCCATTGGGCCCATGGCCCAATTACATTTCCATCTAGCCCATTTATCTTAGAGCACAGCCATCTTGACCCATTGGGTCCCAAATGGGTATTTGACCCAATTTGACCATTCTTGACCCATTTAACCCTTATTAACCATTTAAATAAATTTAAATCCAAACATTAGTCTATTGGGCCATACTTGGGCCTTTGTCCAAATTTTGGCCCATTACCTTTTATCACACCAATTTCCCAATTTTCATCATTAAATTAACTTATATCCACATTTTTATTAATTTAAAAATTCCGGGCCCTTACAAAATGGGTTATGTGCATTATGTAAATTATGAGATTAAGCATACAATGGGATGATTGGAAGAAAAATTATTGGCCATAGGGTTCGGCCATGTAGCATGGCCGAACCCCATGGTGGGTGGTTAGCCATTTGATGTAAAATGGTTAGGGTTAATGAATGGAAGATAATGAAGGTGGCTAATGGATTTTTGGGTTGTAAATGAATGAATGTGGATGAGTATTAAAATGGTTTTATGATGAAAAATGCAATGGGATTTTATGGCATTAAGAAGGCATAAAAGAGAAGGAATTGTGAACCATGGGTTCGGCCATGGTGCATGGCCGAACCCTAGGTTGTTATGTGTGAAATTAGCTAGGGTTTTAGGGTTTAAAAAGCCATGGAAAATGGGAAGATGGGTGGATTTAATATTTTGGGTGAATATAGGTATTATGGAGCAATGAATGATGAATCATGAACCATGGGTTCGGCCATGGTATATGGCCGAACACTATGGTGATGAAATGATGATTAAATGGTGGGGTTTAAAGGATAATGTGTTGATGAATTTTGGGTTTCAAATGAACAAAAGTAATGATCCAAATGGGGCTAAGAATATGGTTTATTTGCATGATGTAAACCCCTCAAGGAGGGATTATTAGTGGATCTAAAATGTAACAATGGACCCAAGAAAAAATGGGGAACAAGACATCATGGGTTCGGCCATGGTGTGTGGCTGAACCCATGACCCATTTTGTAGGTCATTGTATGAGCTAAGGTTGGGTCCATGTTTGTGTTTAGATGATGGAGAATTTTATTAAATGAGATGGCTGATTGTGTTTCATGTTGAGTCATGGTTAGTGAAGCCTTAATGGATCTAAGTTATGGATGAATTTTAGACTTAAAATATACATGAATAGAGGAGATATTAAACCATGGAAGTTTAGTAGCATAACCGTAATTATGGGCCACAATGAAGAACCATGGCCGAACCCCATGTATGTTGGACATGAACTTGGGTGCATTAAGATGACCTTATGAATGATTAAATTAAGCTTGGGGTTGATGCAGTTTAGTTTCATAAATTAGAATACTTAAAGGGCTAAAATTTGGAATTATCATGTGTTTAAATCAATGGAAATGAGGGTAAGTTAAGGGCTGATTTTTAATGATCTTGTAACGTGGCTAGGGATCATTAATGGACCTAGGTTGTGGATCAATTTTTGGACTTAATCATGCATGGATAAATGGGTGATTAACCATGGAAAATGAGGTAGTGGCAAAACCGTAATTAAATGCCAAATTCAAGAATTCCATGGAGATTGATCATGGAATGAGGGGCTCTAATATAATAACCTTATAAGTGGTTGATCAAGCCTAGGGTGGCCAAATTTTAAGACTTATGGGAGTAAAAGGTTTAATAGATGACATGGGACCGGACCCACAAAACCTAAATAGTGACCGGTTTTTCATATGGGCTTAGAAATGGTTAAAACATGGACTAATGATGAATGTGTAATAAGGTACTGGACATCGCAGGCGGTGCGCGATCGGCGACTGGGTTTATCGAACGGAAAACGTAAAAGGACGCGAGTCGGTATTCGGTAGGATTCCTACATTTTTGTAAGCCATGGATTGGGTGATGTTTTCTTTAATTTATTTTGGAAAGCATGTGGTTGCCTTTAAGATGAGTTTTGGATTATGTATCTTGTGATGTTTTCCTTTAAATTATTTTGGAAATCATGTGAATGTCTTAAGATGGGTTTTGGATTAAGTATTATGGGATGTTTTTCCCTTTGATTTATTTGATAATCAAGTAATTGTTTTAAGATGGGTTTTTGTGTTACTATTGAACTACATATATTACATGGCACATGGCATCTACATCTCATGCATGGCATGGGAGGGATATGACAGGGGAAGGATGAAATGAAACCGGAGTCCATGCTCCGTCGGGGCGACCGATAAACGCATGGGGATGTTTCATTATGTATTATTATACCTTGATGATGGTTTTCCATCAAGGGGGATGTTGTGTTTATTGTTATACCTTGATGATGGTTCTTCCATCAAGGGGGATGCCTAGTGTGGATCGCGTCTTGATGAGGCTTTTCCATCAAGAGGATCATGGCACGATGATGGTATGGATTTTATTTGGGACACTATGGATGGTTGAAAAAGGGACATTGTAGAATGAGGATGAGATTGATGGGTGGGATTCATGACATAGAACACCCATTGCATGACATTGCCCAAAGTGCATGGTTTTTCTATAATATTATCTGCATGCTGTTATTACTAATCCATGTGCTAGCCCTACTCGGAGTCCTACTGGGCGCGTGTTCTAACGCCCTACTTCTACCCTAGCTGATGACGTAGGAGGTGGCGAAAAGGAAGGACGGGACGGGAGTCAAGCTTAGGAGCTTGGGAAGGCGGACTAATTATTTTGTTTAAGTTTATTTTGGGAAAATTAATTTGAGTAGCTTAGCTTGTCGGAATGTAATAAATTAGATTACTGGCTATGTTTTGGGATTTTATTATGGACAATATGGTTTTGAGGTATTATAGAAATTTAAATGAATGTTATCTTCCCTGCTATCTCAAATCTGTAGGATAGTCTTTGTTGTTAATTCCGCATTGAGAAGTAATATTCCTTGAGCTTACGTCTACGCGTGAACCGTACTCGTGAACTTGGCTCCACGCAAGCGTAGGGTTGGCCAGTTAAGGGCCGGGCTTTAGAAGCTCGGACTTAACTCGTGTCGTGACGTCCGCGCCCTCTCTCACTCTTCTATTTCAAAAAAAAAATAGACTCTGATTTTTGGAAAGCGGGTGAAAAAGGGACGGGCGTTACAATGCAGTCGGCTGTGGGGACTGACGTATTGACTAGCACAGCATTTCATCCGCAAACTGATGGACAGTCAGAGAGGACGATACATACACTGGAAGATATGCTGAGAGCATGCATGCTAGATTTCAAGGGCGGATGGGAGGATCATTTGCCACTGGTAAAGTTCTCTTACAATAACAATTACCAAGAAAGCCTCCAGATGGCTCCATTTGAGGCCTTGTATGGTAGGCCATGTAGATCACTAGTGTGCTGGACAGAGGCCTGTGAGCCTGCATTGATTGGACCGGATTTGGTTGCGGAGACTACAACCCAGATTAAGTTGATACGGCAACATCTACTCACTGAACAGAGCCGCCAAAAGAGTTATGCCTACAGAAGGAGAAGGTTCCTCGAGTTTGAGGTGGGAGACTTAGTGTTCTTAAAAGTCTCACCACGGAAGGGGCACATGAGGTTCGGGAAGAAGGGGAAACTGTCGCCTAGATTTGTAAGGCCGTTTCTGATCCTGAAGAAGGCGGGAGGAGTAGCTTATCAGTTGGCGCTCCCTCCACAATTATCATCTCTACATGATGTATTCCATGTATCCATGTTAAGAAAGTACAATCCCGATCCTTCTCATGTGTTGAATGTTCAAGACATCGATGTACAAAGCGATGTGACATATGTGGAGAAGCCGGTCAGAGTGATCGGAAGCGAACAAAGGGTGCTACGAAACTGTGCCATTCAGTTCATCAAAGTGGTATGGGAACGGCATGGCAATGAAAAGACCACTTGGGAACTTGAGTCGGAGATGAAAGTCGCTTAGCCGGAGCTCTTTGCATGAGTTGTTTAGAACCCCTACTTCGCTCGAATTTTCGAGACGAAAATTTCAAAAGAGGATTCTATTGTAATAGCCTGAATTTTTAAATCAGTATATATATGGTATTTATTTATTTTTTAATGGAAAAATTGGAAATTTTGATATTATGGATGTTAAATGGATCAAATTTTGGGGCAAAGGCCCAAGTATGGTCCAATGGACCATGGGGTGAATAGAACTCATTTAGAAGGGGTCAATAATGGTCAAAGTGGGCCCGATAATCATGTGGGACCCAATGGATCAAAATTTATTCAAAACTCTAAGGTAAATAGTAGAAAATAATTTAACTGGGCCGTGGGCCCAATGGTGGCCCAATTGATTTAAAAAGGGTGAATTGGAATTAAACCCTCTAAGTTAGTAATGAAATGAAATGGCATGACCAAGTGGGGCCCACCTCCACCTCATCAAGTGAGGTGGCGAGTGGGGTAGGTATAGGTGGGGGCCGTCCACCATGGTTGACTTGGTCAACCATGGGTGGATTTCTTAAAGGGATAGATTAATGAAATTAAATTAGATGGGAAATAATTAACCTAAAGGATCCAATTAATTAAATTAATTAGATTGGTCAATTAAGGTCAACATGTCTAAGTCAAAGGGGACAAGTCAATGGTGGTTTCATCTCATTGAAACCACCTAAGAAAACACAAAATTACCATGGACTCAGGGTGGTGGTTTTATCTCAACCACCACCACTCCAAACATGGTGACCCATACCCAAATGATGTTGGTCAAGTAGTCAAAGGGGGGAAGACCCAAACCACCCATTTTCAAACACCAAAACCATTGGCTAGTGGTGGTTTTGTCTCAACCACCACCACCAAAGTCAAGGTAGCCCATGCTTGATTGGTGGAGCCATAATGGGGGAGTATGGTCCAAGTAAGACCAAAGAAATGAGATGAGTTAGCCTTTCCATTCCATCTCACTCTCTCCCTCACTCACCAAAACCATCCCTCACTTCCATAGAGAAGAAAAGAAGAAAACTTAGAGGAGAAGAAGAAAAGAAAGAAAAGAAACTAAGTGTTCGAAAACCACCACCAAGACCAAAGTTTGGGGTGATTTTCTCATCACCTTCCCCTCTCCCTCTCTCAAGAAAACCCACTCAATCTTGGCCGATCCTAAGCTTAGAGGGCCTCACCATTTGATCAAGCTCATCTTGACCGCACATCAAGGAGAAGAGAAGAGAAGGCTAAGGAGAGCAAAGAGGAAAGAAGGGCCAAAGGAGTCGTCGGGTGGTAAGAATTCTTAAAACAAGAGTTTATATATTTTTTAAGATAGGATATGGAATCCATTTCTTAGACTAAATGTGGCCAAAAATGTTGTGGGCCATGGATCTAAGATCCATCCAACGGTAGGATAAGAAATGGATGAGATGGAAGAGATGGTTTAAGGAAAAATAAAATGACATGGATAAGATGGACCATGAACCATGGGTTCGGCTATGGTGTATGGCCGAACCCTATGGTGTTGAAAAGTGATTTTTTGAAATGGGTTTAAAGGATGGAAATGATGGATTAATATGTTAATATTTTGGAAGTTTTAAAAGGGCCAAAATGAATGAGGGTTATTGATTTTAAAAATGGATTTTTAGTGAAGAAAAACCATGGACAAACATGTGTCAGATAATGGCCTTAAAATGGCACCCATGAAAGTGAACCATGAACCATGGGTTCGGCCATGGTATATGGCCGAACCCTATGGTGAGGTTTGGTAATTTTGATGAAAGTAAAAAGAGTGGAAAATTATGGAAAGAAATGATAATTTTAATAGATTTATGAGTAAGGTATGTGATGTCTTAAATGGGATGAAAAATGGAGATTTAAATGGATGATTTAATTTCATTAGAGATAGGATTAAAAGGGGATAAAATGAACCCAATAAAATGGAATTTAGGTATCATGGGTTCGGCCATGGTGTATGGCCGAACCCATGACCCCTTTGTGGACCACATTTTGGGCTAAATATGGAATGCCGTATGAGATTAAACGATTTCAAATTTTATTAAATTAGGTGGCTGATTTTGTTGCATGTTAGGTCATGGTTAATGAATCCTTAATGGATCTAAGTTATGGATGAATTTTAGACTTAAAATATACATGAATGGGTGAATGATTAAACATGGAAGAGAGAGTGGCAAAATGGTAATTATTAGCCACATTGAAGGACCATGGGTTCGACCATGGTACATGGCTGAACCCTATGTGGGTTGGACATGAAAATGGATATATTATGAATGAACAAATGAAATGGATAGTTGCTGCATTTTAGGCTCGCAAATCGGAATATTTAAAATGGGCAAAATGGGAATTATGCATATGGTTAAGCCAATGAGAAATGTGGCTAAGTTAAGAGTTGATCTTGATAAACTTGTAATGTATTTAGGGATCATTAATGGATCTAAGCGTGTGATTAGTTAGGGATTTAATCATGAAATAAAATACGGACTAATTCGGTAAATATGTAATAAGGTATCGGGACGTCGCAAACGGTACGCGATCGGCTACCGGATTATCGAACGGAAACGTAACGGGACACTAAGCGGTATTCGGTAGGATTCCTACCTCTTTGTAAGCCGTGGATATGTGATGGTGATCTTAAATTATTTGATGATTATGTGATTTGGCTTATGATGGATTTTTTATTATGAATTATATGTTCATACTATGGTTTATATATTTTGATATTATGCATTATATGGCTATGTATGATATATATTAAGTTATGGTTTATATATATATATATATATATATATATATATTACATAGCATAATGCACTTACATCTCATGCATGGCATGGGCGGGAAAATATGAAACCGGAGTCCATGCTCCGTCGGGGCGACCGAGAATCAGACATGGGGATAGCTCTTACGCTATAACCGGAGCCCATGCTCCGTCGGGGTGACCGAGAATCAGACATGGGGATAGCTCTTATGCTATAACCGGAGTCCATGCTCCGTCGGGGCGACCAAGAAGCAAACATGGGGACACCTTGACGGGGCTTTGTCGTCCAGGGGGATACGATATTTTATGATTATACGGTGGATGGGTGGGACACATGACATAGGCACCCATGGCATGGCATTCATCATATGTTTATTATATTATTGTCGGTATGCATGTTATCACTAACCCATGTGCTAGCCCTACTCGGAATCCTACTGTGCGCGTTGACTAACGCCCTACTTCTACCTTAGCTGATGACGCAGGAGATGGCGGAAATGGTGGACACGCCGGGAGCCAAGCTTAGGAGCTTGGGAAGCGGATATCTAGTTTTATTTAAGTTCCATTTTGGAGATGTAATTTAAAGTAGCTTAGCTCGTCGGACTGTATAATTTATATTTCTTGCCATGGTTTGGACTGCATTATGGACAATATCGTTTTGAGGCATAAATGTGAACATAGGGGTATTTTGGTAAGTTAATGTTGTATCTTCCCTTCTATCTAAAAACCGGTAGGATAGACTCTATTATCATGTTCCGCATTCAGTTAGTTTCTGCGAGCTTACTTTCTACGCGTGAACCGTTCTCGTGGACTTAGTTCCGCGCACGCGTGGGGTTGGCCAGTTAAGGGTCGGGTTTTAGAAACTCAGACTTAACTCGTGTCGTGACGTCCTCGCCCGTTGTCACTTTTATTTCAAAAAAAAAAAAAATAGACTCTGATTTCAGTGAAAATGGGGCGGGCGTTACAGAAGCTCACTCATGGCATCCAATCCATTTATTTAATCCAAGTTCCATAATCAAACCCCACTTTCCATTCTTGGATAGTTTCCATAAATAATCTTCATGGTCAATAAGTAGATATTTTCTAATTTTTATATCAACTTCCAAGAATAGAAACTTTCTTAATATTCAATCCTCCTTTCCATAATTGGAAACACATTCTAAAAATAGATTGTTTCCAAAAATAACAACCTTCCTTCCATTTTTAGATTGCTTTCAAAATTTAGCAATCCTTACCATACTTAGATGTTTTCTAGTTTTAGCAATACTAACCATATTTGGAACCTTTCCATATTTGGATTGCTCTCCAAATTTAGCAACCATTTTCCATCTAACATTCCAAACTTAACCCATGGGGTTCGGCCATACACCATGGCCGAACCCTATGGTTCATGATCTTGGCCATTGGCTTAGATCCAAATCAAAACCGATCATCAATCCATAAAATGTTTGGTGGGGTTCGGCCATACACCATGGCCGAACCTCACCTCTTCCTTTCATTACTTTAGATCCAATAACTTAGCCATCTAGAAATCATGGTTCAGCCATACCAAGGCCGATCCTCATCTCTATCCAATTCTCCCTTTAAAATTATCCAAATTTTCCATGGATTTCCATCATTCAAATTTGTAAATTTAAACCATACATCCCCATGGTTTTTTATCATGAAATCACCATGTCTTTCCATGTTCCAAAATTTAAGAACATAAACCCAATGAAATAAATCCAATCTCTCCATGGTTTTCAATCTTAAAATCAACAAATAAATAAAATCATTCCATGGGGTTCGGCCATGCACTATGGCCGAACCCTATGGTTCTTTCTCTACATTTAACCCATTAATCCAACTCTTAATCTTTCTCCATGGGGTTCGGCCAACCACCATGGCCGAACCCTATGGTTCTTGTGTTTCAAACATAAAATTATAAATCAAGATACTAACCTTTTTCCCCTTTGGTTTCTTGCTCTTCTAATTTTCTTTCTCTTCCCTTTGCTTTTCTCCAAACAAGAACTCCTTCTTGTTACTGCCCTTTCTTCTCTTGCTCTTGGCATGGAAGAGAATGATGAATTGAGAGAGGGAGAGAGAGGAATAAACTCAACAATAAAAGATGTCCAAAACAGTGTATCCCTCTTGATCTCTCCTTTTATAGCCTTTCTAAATCCAATATTAGAATGTTCTTAAGATAAACATCCCTTAGCCGTGCGCCCCTTGTGTTTCCCATTTTTTTTACACGTATACTATATTGTAGCTCAGTTTCGACCTTGTTAACTTTCGAATCAGAAGAAGTAGTAAACTACAAAGTTGTAGCCCTTGAATTATTCTTTCCAACACAAAAAGAATCAAAGAAACTGGATATCGGAATGAAAAGTTATAACCAAAACACTACACATATATCAAACCTTCCTTATTTAACCATGGCCGACTTTCCCTCTTTAATTAGCCATAGCCGACTTTCCCTTGCCTTATTTAGCCGTGGCCGACCTCTCTTTCTTAATTTAAAACCTTCCCTTTAACTCTAATTAGTAAGTACTATGCGCATAACCTTAATCATAATCCAAATAATCTTTTAATTTAATTTAAGACAATTTACCTTCCCTTTTAGAATATCCTATGCGTATAATATGGATATTATTATCCAAATTTCGGCCATGCTTAATCTTTTATTTATTTCATAGATATTTCATCCCTTTTTAAATATCTAGCATATCATTGTGGATTTAAAATCCCACATATCTCTCATGCGCAAAATCTATAGGTTTCACATTCAAAATTCGGCCATAAAAATCTTTTATTTAAAATTAGATATAATTCATCACTAAATTAATTCAACCCATTTGTATTTAATAAAACCAATTCCAACATTGGTTGGGTCCTAATTGGGTCATGGCCCAATTCTTGATCCAAATAAAGTCCAATTCTAAAATCCACCATTTAAAAGAATAATTGTCATATAAAATAATCATCTGAAAATCCGAGGTGTTACAGGTTGACCAAGTCAACCATGGTTAGCCAACCATGCATGATACATTAACCACTTGCCAGCTCAATTGATGAGGTGGATTTGGGTCCCACTTGGCCATGTCACTCACATGCCACCTCATATACATGCCACCTCACTTTTTGAGATGGATCCCATGCCTTGGATCTTAATTGGGTATTTGACCCAATTAAATTAATCTTTTACCCATTTACTTTCAAAATCCATTCACCTTGACCCATTAGGTCCCAATTGGGTAGTTGACCCATTTAATCACACTTACCCAATTATTTCCAAATCCAATTCCATCCTTGATCCATTGGATCATAATTGGGCTATTGACCCAATTCTTACCCACCTAAAATCCATTCCATCCATAAATCTTAAATTCAACAAATTTAACAATTAAAATAGACAAAAGTCCAATATATTTATGCATTGAAAAATCCGGGTGTTACAAATTGGAATTAGTCGATCATCTTACTGCTCTGAACTGAGAGAATACCATTAGATTTCACCATTTCCAAGAGATCTAGCCAGTTACAAATAAAAGGATTTTTCAACTCCAATGAATCAATTATCTCAGAGAAAAGTCTAAGAAGCTTAGTAGCAACAAGAGCTCCTTGAGATCCCATCCCTTCTGTTACCATTGACTTAACTTGACATACTCAAGACGGTGTTAGTCTCTCTCCATCGTGCTGATCTTCCATGAGATTGTGAATGGGCTTTCCTTATCTATGGAATTTTTAATAATTATTTCACCACTAATAATTGACTTCTAAAATTTATTGAATTAATCCAAACTCTCATAATTGGATTTGGATTAATGAATTTACAATAAAACCCTAAAATGTGATAAAATAATCACTAAAAATTCACTCTTTCCAAAAATAGTTTTTCTGCCCCAAAATCTGTAATTTCTTCCATTGTTCCTCTCATTTCTTGTATTCTCTTGTAAAATCAGTAAAACATCTAAAATCCCATTAAAGAACTCTAAAATCCACAAAATAAATGCTAACTAATCCAAATGAAGAGGTAAAATATATTAATTTCCTGTGTACATCATGACGGGGGTAAACACTTTTGTAACCACCCATTCAATAAATTGTCAAAATCATATGGAGTGTTGCATAAAGTTGCTACTCTTTATCACCTGCAAACCAGTGGCCAAGTGGAAATTTCAAATAGAGAGATTAAACATATTCTTGAGAAGACAGTCAACCCTAGTAGGAAAGACTGGTCTTCGAGACTCACTGATGCATTATGGGCATATCGAACTGCTTTTAAAACGTCCATAGGGATGTCACCCTATAGATTGGTTTATGGGAAGGCATGTCATCTTCTAATAGAGTTAGAACACAAATCATTTTGGGCAATCAAAGATTGTAATCTTGCTCTAGACTCTGCTGGACAACAAAGAAAGCTTCAGCTTACTGAGCTGGAAAAGTTGAGAAATGAAGCATATGACACTGCAAAGAGATACAAGGATCGCATGAAAACCTTTCATGACAAGCAAATCATGAGATAATCATTCATTGTTGGTCAGAAGGTTCCATTGTATAACTTTAGGTTGCACCTTTTTCCTGGAAAACTGAAATCCAAGTGGACAAGCCCGTACAAAGTTCATTTCATTTTCCCACATGGAGAAAACCCACTGACCCATTGGTCTATGTCTGAGTTGGTCTAAGTTTTTAATGTCGAGCTTAGTTTATAATCGAGTTAGTCTAGCCCAGGAGTTAGTCCATTTAGCACAACATGCATACTCTGACGCATGTCCGAACCCCGATTGTTCATTTGACAAAATTTTCTTCTCATTTGCACCTGGCCAGTGTAGATTAGGGAACATTGATGACAATGTTCAATTTTAGTTTGGGAGTACGGAAGGAGTGTTAAAAAAAAAATTTAGCATCCATCATCCTCATTGTCTTTGTGACCAGCAAACGTTAAAGAACTGCATAGGAGTCATGCACGGAGACGGTAGAGTTCTAGTTTTTGCATTGTGTCTGTCTAGAACACAAGTTCCCCCAGATATGTGTAGGAAAATCATTTCCTTAGCTATGAGGATGTGGAAACAGGAAATCCAAGAGGAGCAACCCAAACCTCTTTGTCGTCGAAGCACTTTGGCTACAAAAAGGAAAGCTAAGAGGCTAGGAATTTGTCACAAGTACGGAAGTGGAAATTGTAATGGAATAACATTTGAATATGAAGTCCAATGTGTGATAGCAGCAAAACATAGACCTGTAAGTACGAATATACAGATTTATTTGGATCTAGTCAAGGGCAGAGTAAGCCCGAAACGACTAAGACGCCTTGAACTCCAAAGAACTGTTGATTTTTGTTTAGCGTCCTATAAACGTTTTGACAATCTAACGTTAAACGAGTCATAATTTTGCTTAGATAAAAATAGGCAGAATCATTTTTAGAGAAGAGTAAGTGAGGACTGAGACTTCTTGGGGCTTGAACACTGTCAATTTTGGTCTAAAAAGAGATTACCTGTATCTTGACGATCTGACGTAAAAAAAGTCACATTTTTAGCATTAAGACATAAATAAAAATATTTATATCATATTTTCCAGAAAGACTTTTACAGGATTTACACTAAAAAACTCCTTTGCATAAGCCATATTAATGTTAGTCTAAAAAAGAAAAATATTCATGAGTCTAGTGATCACTAGAGGAATACCAGTGGAGACTTAGGCCTAGTGAGCTTTATAGTCATTCTATCCTTCTGAGGGTTATAAGTCTATTCTTGTTTGTTTTATAAGCGCATTAAGTCGTTGTTGATCTCATTATCCCTTGCCTTGGTCATATTACGGAGAACGACATTAAAATTGAGTTGTTACACCTGAAATTTTTCTGAATTTATTTGAACCAAAGAAATCACCTTATGAAGCTTAAGCTATGATATAGGCCATTTTTGGATCGTTTGAGCTTTCAAGCCAACCTATTTTTGGTCATTTAATCCTGATAGTCCCCAGTTGAACCTTATATAACCTATTTTATTGTCAGCCATGTTTACAATACCCAACTCCGATTGTGGAGTTTGAGCCAAATTTCAAATATATGTGACCTATTCTAAGGATCGAGAAAAGGTGAGAGATGAAAAAATGGGATGATACTCTAAAAAAAAAATATATGGCACAAGAAAAATGAACGATGTAGAAAGAAAAGAAAAATGTATTGCATTAGAAAAAAAAAAAAAAAAGAAGGGGAACATGCAGACATTTAAAAAAGGATGTAAAAGAAAAAGAAAGAAGAGAATACTTTGAAAAGTGCTAAAAAGAAAAATAGAGGAAATATCCCATTCAACATCATGAAGACCTCTAACTTTTTCAGTTCAAAGTATTATTTTAGAGCTTTATATCCTGCTTTGATTTGACTCGATCCCAAGCCACGTTTCGTCCTATTAGGAAGTCCTATTGATCTTAAGTCTGAATATGGTGTTTCACGTAGAGAATAGTGGAATGAAAATGATAGTGTTTGACTTAACGTTCTCAGAAAAGTAGCATCAATTCATGAGATCTTTATTTTCTTTGATATGTATCGTCTTTGCTAAATACATATGTGAGATATCTTGATTTGAATATATAAACTCTGCTAGCATATACCTTTGAAAGAAAATAAACCCAAACCTCAGAGTGTTAGTCTTTTTGAGAGATATAGAATCTTTATCTTCTTAGTTTTAAGAATTAGATTAGGTTTTCAAATTTCCAATCTTAGTTTTTAGGTTAGTTTTGCTTGAGGATTAGCAAAATTTAAGTTTGGGGGTATCTGTTGAGACATGAAAAATGACATTTTTACCCATAATTATTAGACTAGTTAGCTCTCTATCTTGTAGATATTAGATGCATTTAATACTGTTTGCTAGTTTTGTAGAGAAAAATGAAGAAAATCAGGAAATCATTCAAAAACCAGAAGAAATTGCAGTAAATCTGTGCTTAAATTGGAAAATCAAGATTTTTTAATAATTGATTTTGCCACTTTAGGATATTTTCATTGTAAATTGATTAATTTGGATCCAATTATGAGAGTCCAGATTATTTCAATTAGTTTTAGATTTAAGTGGTAAAATAATTATTCTAAGTTCTAGAGAGAAAGCTGAGAATCAATAAAAAGAATCTGAGATTAAATAAAATGGACCAGAAATCCAGTCCATTGGGTTAGCCCAGTACTCCATGCGCATTCAGTCAGTGGGTCAAATCAGTGTATAAGCACAAGTCCACTAATCTTGCAAGTCAAAAATCCAATTAGAGTTTACTGAAGGTCCAATTGCTCTATGTCCATACCCCATATCCAACCCAAGCATGTTATCCCATGCGCATAGCATCTCCACCATCCAATTCATTCATCTAATCTCAACCACTCATGCATCTCATCCATAACATCTAGAAACCTTAGGATCATGCACATAATCATAGTGCTACCATTTGAATTTCACAAAGCCTACCTTCATGTCATCAAATCCCATTTTTATCTCCAAGATTATCTAGATCTAAAATTCTCTCCCAAGTCAACTTGCACTCGAAGCTACCCTAAATCCCTTCACACGATTTTCACAACTACATAATTAACACCCTAGATTTTCATTACTTATAAATATATTGGAAAAGTCCATTTGAATTGTGAATTAATGGAATTTGAGATTTAGAAAGTGGAAATTGACATTAGATGGGCAAAAAATGGCTCAATTACCCAATTAAGACCCAATGAATAATGGGTGAACTTAATTTTAGAGTAATTGGGTAAGTTTGAAGTAATTGGGTCAGTTACCCAATTCGGACCCAATGGGTCATAGTGAACTAAATTGGGTAAGTCTAATAAATTGGTCAATCCCAATTGGGACCCAATGGGTCTTAGATGAGCTGAATTTAAAGTAATTGGATAAGGTTAAAGTAAATGGGCAAAAGGTAAATGGGTCAACTACCCAATTAAAATCCAATGCATAAAATCCACCTCATCAGTTGAGGTGGCATGTGAGTGATGTGGCAATGCCATGTGGCATGCATGTCATCACATGGAATCCTAGTAGGCAAGGTGCCACATCATCAAGTGACATGGCCAAGATGGGACCCAAGTGCCATGTGGTGACCAAGTCACCACATGCATGGCCGGCCATGTTATGGTTGACTTGGTCAACCATAAGTGAGTCCAATTGAGTTTAAATATTGTTTGAGTTTGGTAGAAGTAGAGTTTCCATCTCAAAGGAAATGGTCATGAGCCAATGTACTCGATGGAAGTCAAAGAGTCTTCATCTCAAGGGGCATGAAGCCAAGAGATGCATTGGGAAGTCAAGGGGATCTCATTGGTTAAACCAAGGGCCTTATTGGTTAGACACAATCTTAATGAGGGTGAATGAAAGGGTTTTTGCTGTCATACAAAGAGACACCAACCAAGGGGCACTCCATACCCTTGGCCGACTTCACCTCTTGCACACAAAGAGATTCCTTCTCATTTTCACTCTCTCCCACCTACACCTCTGTACATGGAGAATCAGTGAAGAGCAAAGGAAGAAGACGGATTAAAGAAGAAAGACAGAGCAAAAAGAAAAGAATGAGATGGGAAAGAAAGTATGTGTAAAGCTTAATAACATAGGATTCATTCAAAGGAAAACATAGGTTTGACCATGGTGTGGCCGAACCCATGGATTCCATAATTGATGGAATGGATGGCTAAATTGTTATAAGGCCATGGAATTGGAAATCCATTCAAGGAATGGTGATGGGTTGAAACAAACAACCATAAGATTGAATCCAAGACCATACTATATTGGTAAAATGATTGAATGGGTCATGAGGAACCCAAACCTTGGCTAGTAGGTAGATTGAATTCACTAAGAGGAGTATAGAAGAGGAAATCTATGTTTAAATAATGTTAGGAGTGGATTTCATGAAGAAGGGCTTTACAAAATGAGCAAACAAAAAAAGGACTGACAAAGAGTCAGTCGACTGAATCTCAAGATTCAGTCGACAAAGTTGGTGCCGGTTGAGCATACATGTGTATTCTGGGTGTTTCAGCCGACTGAAGCTTATGATTTAGTTGACTGAAAGTGTGTTGGCCGAGCAACATAAGGGATACCTGGATGTTTCTGCCGACTAATGATTCAGCCGACTGAACATAAATTACCAAATAAGGAAATGAGTTGGTGTGTTTCAATCGACTGAATCTTGTGATTCAGTCGACTGAAGGTATGCTTATCAAACACGTAAAAGTTTTTGTTGATAATTCAGCCTACGAGTATTTGATTCATTCGACTGAATGTATACTGGCCGAGTACATAAATAATCTGATTCAAAGTCAGCCGACTGAATTTGTGATTCAGTCGACTGAAAGTGTGTTGACCGAGAACGCAGAGGATTTGACCCAAATTAGCCGACTGAATCCATTATTCAGCCGATTGAAAGGTTGGGTCAAGTTTATACTGTACTGAGTTGTGTTTCAGTCGACTGAATTTGAATGTTTTATTTTTGGTTAATTTTCCAGATACGTCTATTTATCCTGTGGGATGTAAAGGGTGATGAAAAGTAAATGGGTAAACAAATTGATATATATGTGGTTGAATTTGTTAAGGTAACGAGGTTCGATTCGTTTTGACGCGAGTGTTAGCATTGCTCTTACGAAACAAGAAAATGACAGTAATCGGACATTGGTAGGATTCCTACATTATTGAGACACTATGGATTATACATATGACACTGGTCTTTATTTCCAGATATGATGTTTACTTTGATTAAATAAATGATATATGTTTATGAACTAAATTTAATTATATTATATAATTTGATAAGAAAAGGCATTCTTGCATTCATTATCTCATGCATGGGATGGGAGGGAGTACATGGACCAGCAAGCCAAGTTATGTGTGGTCCGGACATAATTTGGGCCTGAAACCAGCTTGTATGAAGCTATGTGAACTATTGATATGTTGGCCTTGTCCGAGATTGCTAGGAATGGGTACAACGTAATTTGGGTTAAAGAGCTCCTGGGTATGTAGTCTTGAAACCCTGTGTAGAGAGAGGAGTCCACACTCCATCGGTAATTCTGATTAACGTATCTGGGGAGGTATAGCAGTGGCCTGGTGGTGCCGTCACAAAACACTGCGGACGTAAATGGCCAAGCGAACACCTTGATATGGTGATTTTCGAGGAATCTATTTATATATGATGTGATTGGATATAGAATTGGATGAGTGATCATTTGGCATTGACACCCATGACATGATGCATAATAAGCATGATTATGATATGGATATCATGCATTGTTTTTACTACTTATGAGATGTTTTACAAATAGATATGATGGTTCTATCTTGATTTTATCTTAATCCTATGTGTACCATAACCCTACTTGGAATTCCTACAGGGCATGTTGATTGATGCCCTACTTCTACCCTATAGATGATGGAATAGGGAATGACAAAGAAACGGACATGAGACATGAAGGGAGCCAAACGTAGGAGCTTGGAATGAATGAAGTTTATTTTACTTGTCTTTGATTGTTTATGATGTATTGGGAGGACTGATGTTTTGGACTGTAATAACTTAGAATTATTTTGCTATGGCTTGATGATATTTAAGTTTCAGTAAAGTATATAGTGATTGACTTTCCTTGCCTTATACTATCATGTATATAATAGTGTATTATTCATATAATTAATTCCGGAATATATTCAGAAGTGCGGGTGAAATGTTTTAGTTGATTTAGTCCATGCACACGTAATTGGTGTCCAGTTAAGGGTTGGATTTTGGAAACTCGGACTTAACTCACGTCATGACGTTCTTGCTCTCTCTCACTCATTGAAAAAAAATATATATACTCTGATTTGTGCGAGTGAAAAAGGGTAGGGCGTTATAGTTGGTATCAGAGTGAAACTGGAAGTATTGAATTTCACAAAATAAGATTAATACGGTATCATGTCTCACTGACAAGATAAGAATCCCAACTGACCGACTCTTCGGAGTCTGCTGCACGGGGGCCGGATTAATTTGCTTTGTTGAGAATCAGACTGTATGCATTTAATTTGAGAGCAACACTTGATGAGGAAAGTAACATCAAGGGAAAAACAATCACTATAAATTGTGGATTTATCAAACATAGCGAAATAGGACGTATCTCCCCCGAACAAGAAACATCATGATTTCCTCAAAATGAGAAACATTATATGATACGTAGGAAAATTCCCCAAAACAAGAAATACAAGATGATAATTAGGCAATTTTCCCCAAGTATATGTACATAATATCTTATGAGAAAACTAAGTCAATCAATGTTTCGGTGACTTAGGAAAATGCCTCTAGGAAGAAGAAATACCTGACAAAACTCGCATCAAGAAGAGGAACAAAACGGAGAGGAATAAGACATTGTGAACATTCCTAAGGTACTTCATGAGCTCCAGAGCCTAGTACAGGCAGTGGTCACCTCCGTTCTAAAGCAACACCAGAACGACAATGGAGGCGCAACCTCCAATGAATCGCAGCACAAAAATATGGTCAAAGATTTCCAACAACAACATCCCCTTTATTTCAAAGGGAAAGTGGGACCCACAAGAGCGGAGAACTGGATCGAGAATATTACCAAGATCTTGAAGCTGCTCAAGATCACTGGTGATGAGGGCAGAATACTGTTGGCTACTTCACAATTGGTAGACGCTGCTGGCAAATGGTGAAGAGTTATAGAACGACAACAAGCACAAATTCCAGCGGAGGATAGGACAAAGATGACTTGGGACCAGTTCCCTGGGATGTTTCTGGATCATTACTTTCCAGAGGAAGAGAAGGAGCGCTAGACACAAGCGTTCATATCTCTGGTTCAGGGCACCATGACTGTTGTAGATTATTATCAGGAATTCCTTCGTCTATCATGTTATGCTCTATACATGGTGGACACGGAATACAAGAAGCCCGGAAGTTTGAACGAGGCCTACCTAACATAAGTGCAAAAGTCACCATCTTCAAGTCAATTACTTTGGCATAAGTGGTCAGTCGAGCTAGCATAGTCGAACAAGAGCTGACGGAGACAACCAGATTTGTGGATAACCGATGAGGTCAGAGCGGGGGAAGTACTTTCCGTCTGCACAAGAGATTCAGACCCAACTTTGGGAGATCCTCAGCCTCTACTCGTTCTACTGGAAGTTTTCGTCCCAATCAGCCCTCCACATCAGAACCAGTCTCTCAGGCTCCTCGAGGTGTTAGCACCTATTTTCAGTGTAGCCAGTAGGGCCATTTCAAGAGGGAGTGTCCGTAGAACAATAAACCTTCTCACTTTATGTAACACCCGCCCCTTTTCACCGTAAAATCAGAGTACATTTTTTTTTTTTTTTTTTAGATAAAAGTGACAAAGGGCGCGGACGTCACGACGTGAGTTAAGTTCCGAGCTTCTAAAGCCCGGCCCTTAACTGGCCAACCCTACGCGTGCGTGGAACATAAGTCCACGAGTACGGTTCACGCGTAGCAAGTAAGCTCACGGAACATAAAAATAAGTGCAGACGATAATAGACACTATCCTACCAATCTTCAGATAGCAGGGAAGACATATCCATTAAATTACTAAAATGCCCTCATACTGTACTGTCCAAAATAATTTATAGCAAGACATCTAAGTTATTACATTTCCGACAAGCTAAATTATGCAAATACACATTTTCCCAAAATAAACTTAAACAAAATAATTAGTCCGCCTTCCCAAGCTCCTAAGCTTGACTCCCGTCCTGTCCTTCCGTTCCGCCATCTCCTGCATCGTCAGCTAGGGTAGAAGTAGGGCGTTAGAACACGCGCCCAGTAGGACTCCGAGTAGGGCTAACACATGGATTAGTGATAACAAAGCATATAGATAATACATAACGGAGATCATAAAATGAATGCTATGCCATGGGTTTCGATGTTATGAATCCCACCCGTCATCCATACCATCATGCTGTCATATCCCCCTTGACGGTAAAACCTCGTCAAGATACAAACAATCACAAATCATCCCCCTGGACGGCAAAACCTCGTCCAGATATAAAACAATCACAAATCATTCCCCTGGACGGCAAAACCTCGTCTAGATGTAAAACAATCACAAATCCTCCCCCTTGATGGAAGAATCATCATCAAGGTATCATAATTACATACAACATCCCTGATACATCAAACACATCAAAATATCTCCATGTCTGTTTATCGGTCGCCCCGACGGAGCATGGACTCCGGTTTCATTTCATCCTTCCCCTGTCATATCCCTCCCATGCCATGCATGAGATGTAGATGCCATATGCCATGTAATGAATATAATAACAAACCATGACATTTAAAGAAAATCCCATCAATAAAACATATAACTTGATTACCCAAAATAGATCAAGCAAAGCCTCAATAATCACATCATAGCATTAAAACCCATTTTAAACCAATCATATGCTTACCGGAATGAATCAAGTAAAAACCCCTACATAATACATAATTCAAAACCAATCTTAAAACATACCATATTATTTCCAAAATAATTCAAGGAAACCATCACTCAATCCATGGCTTACAAAAAGGTTAGAATCCTACCCAATACCGACTTGCGTCCTTTTACATTTTCCGTTCGATAAGCCCGGTCGCCGATCGCGCACCGCCTGCGATGTCCAGTACCTTATTACACATTAATCATTAGTCCATGTTTCAACCATTTATAAGCCCTTATGAAAAACCGATCACCATTTAGGTTTTGTGGGTCCCACCTAATCCATTATATACTTTTAAGTACATATGTCTAAAATCAGCCACCCTATGCTTTATTAACCACTTATAAGGTTATCACATTAGATCCCCTCATTCCATGATCAATCTCCATAGAATTCTTGAATTTGGCATTTAATTACAGTTTTGCCACTACCTCATTTTCCATGATTAATCACCCATTTATCCATGCATGATTAAGTCCAAAATTGATTTTTAAACTTAGATCCCTAACTTAGGTTCGTTTATGACCCACCAAACTATTAAAACTTGCCATCTAATTAATCCAATTCCCATTACTTAATCACATACATACACATTAACCTTAGACCTAAAAATGATCCACCATTTGGGTCATGGATTCAAAATACATAATTCATCAAATCCTCCCATGGGGTTTACCTTATGCATTTAACTTCAATGAGTGCATCACTCATTCATTCCCTTTGGAGGCCACAAACACCATCCATCATCCAATCTAACCCACCAAACTGGATCACTACATTTGTTCATTTGAAACCCTAACTCATTAACACATTAATCCATCTTTTCCATCCTTTAAATCCATCATTTGATCACCATTACATCACCATAGGGTTCATGATCCACCATTCATTGCTCCAAAATACCTACATTCACCAAAATATTAATTTCATCAATCTTCCCATTTTTTTCTTTTCCATGGCTTCATACCCTAAAACCCTAATTAACTTCATACAACAACCTAGGGTTCGGCCATACACCATGGCCGAACCCATGGTTCATAATTCATTCTCTTTTATACCTTCCAATGCCATAAAATCCATTTGCATTTTTCATCATAAAACAATTTTAAAAAAAACTTACCCACATGCATTCATTTACAACCCTAAATTTCATTAGCTAAAAACCCTCATTGTCTTCCATTCTTCAAAACCCTAATTATTTACATCAACTAGCTAATCACCCACAATGGGGTTCGGCCATGCTACATGGCCGAACCCTATGGCCCATGATTTTCTTGCAGTCATCCAATTTCATGCTTAATTTCATAATTTATCCAATGCACATAATCCATTTATTTATTTCTTTTCCCTAACCCTAATTTACCCATTTAGGGTTTTCTCCATCTTCCACCCTCTCATTTGATGGGTTTAAACTCCATAGCATAAAATTATCTATCCACCATTTCATTCATATAAAATAAATTCCAATTCTTAAATCCTAAATCCAAAATTTCTTGTTTAAGAAATACTCACAATCCGACGTCTCCTCCGATTTCCGCCGCTCCCGTCGGTCTCCTTAGCCTCCTCTCTCTTTCCTCTTGATCTTTGATAGGTCAAGATGCTTGATCCATGGTGGCAACCCCTAACCTTAGGATCGGCCAAGGTAGAGTTTGTATTGAGAGAGGGAGAGGGAAAGATGATGAGAGGGGAGGTGGTAACCTTGACCTTGGAGTAAGTCTTCTTAAATTTCCACTTCTTTCTTCCCTCCTTCTCTTCCCTTCTCCTTAGCTCTCTTCCTCTCCTTCACTTAGAGCATGGGACGGCAATGGAGAATGAAAAATGGAGAGAGTAAAAATGAAGAGAGGATGGGAAAAGAAATCAAGGCTTATCCCCATTTTTTTACACTTTACATTAATTAGCCCACCAACCTTATGAGATATTTTCTTACTTTATGGTGGTGGTTTAGATACCCACCACCAAGTTCCAACGTGTTTTACTTTGAGTTGGAATGAGGTGATTTGGTTTTCACCTTTTGATCCCACTTTGACCACCTCATTTGGATAATTTTAATCATTCAATATTTAGATATTTTGGTTACTTTAATTCCCATTTATTTATTTAAATCACCTTAGGTTAATTCATTGTACTTAACCTAATTCCATTATTCCACCCATGGTTGACCAAATCAACCATGGTGGTTGGCCCCACCAAACCTTGGTTAAATTTTAACTTAACTTATGTGATTTAAATTCCATTGAATTCATTCTAAATGGATCACCATTTGGGCCCATGGCCCAATTACATTTCCATCTTACCCATTTACCTTAGGGCTTAACCATCTTGATCCATTGGGTCCCAAATGGGTATTTGACCCAATTTGACCTCCCATGGTCCAATTGGCCATCATTAACCACTTACATAATTTTAAAATCCACTCCATGGTCTATTGGGCCATAATTGGGCCTTTGTCAAAATTTTGGCCCATTTACCCCTTTATTCCATAAATTTTCCAATTTTCATCCTTAAAATAAATAATATTCCCATTTATATTAATTTTAAAAATTCCGGGCCCTTACAATACAATCCTCTTTTAAAATTTTCGTCCCGAAAATTCGAGCGAAGTAGAGGTTCAAAACATCCACACAAAGAGTTCCGCAGTACCCTTTGTTCTCTCCCGATCACTCTGATCGGTCTCTCCACACACATCACGTCGCTTTGTACATCGACGTCTGGTACATTCAAGACATGTGAAGGGTCGGGGTTGTATTTTCCTCAACCCGGACACATGAAACACATCACGTAAAAATGATTACTGTGGAGGAAGTGCTAACTAATAGGCCACCTCCCCCACCCTCTTTAGGATTGGAAACGGCCCCACAATCTAGGCGATAGTTTCCCTTCTTTCTGAGTCTCATGTGTCCCTCCCGTGGTGAGACTTCCAAAAGCACCAAATCTTCCCCTCAAACTCGGGGAAACTTCTCCTATTGTCGGCGTAATTCTTATAACGGCTCTGCGCAGTGAGTAAAGATTGCCGTATAAATTTAATCTACGCCGTAGTCTCCGCAAACAACTTCGGTCCAATCAGCGCGGGCTCACCGACCTCTGTCTAACGCACTAGAGATCTACACGGCCCACCATATAAGGCCTCAAATAGAGCCATCTGAAGGTACTGTTATTGTAGGAGAACTCCACCAGTGGCAGATGATTCTCCCATCCACCTTTGAAATCCCGCATACCTGCTCTCAGCATATCCTCCAATATCTGTATTGTTCTCTCCAATTGTTCATCAGTCTATGGGTGGATTACTGTATTGGTTAACACATCGGTCCCCATAGCCTACTGCACGCTCTGCCATACTCTGTCGGACACAATAGTCCGAGGTACACCAAGTAGTCTGATAACATTTCGGATGTACCGTCGACTCATATTGCATCGTTGCGCCTTGATGACCTTAGTAGCCCTGTCACCAAATCCATGGCTACATGTTCCCATCTCCACTCCGGCACTGGTAAGGGTTTGAGTAAACCCGGTGGTTTCCGATGTTCCGCCTTAACCTGCCGACAAGTTAGTGCAACGAGCACAAACTCAGCCACATCTCTCTTGAGTCCATGCCACCCATAGTGCCTCTTAAGATCATGGTATATCTTGGCGCTGTCTGGATGGGTAGAGAGTTTGGCTTGATGTGCCTCAACAAATAACTCCCTTCTGCAGCTCTCAGGTACATATGTCCTACCTCGGAATAAAAGACCGTGTTCCGGTCGTAATTCTTATTCCGGTACTACCTCGTCTGCAAATATCTTGATTCATACCTCCTCCATTTCTGGGTTTATTCGCCGTTCCCGTTTAATTATGCCAAGTACCTCTTAATTACGTCAATACCACTCATATCAGCCTATGAGTTTCATTCTTGCAAAATTCACTTTGCCACGTATTATCTCTTTTCCTCACGAATCCATTTGCGGTTTTATGTAGATTATGTATTCTATTTCACTTTATCTGTTATCAAAACATTTCCCATACGTACTCCTTCAATACGTTCTTTTGTCTACTGTCCGTGTGAGTTAGTCTGCCAATACGGGCCTATGCTCAAGTCCATTGTTGATTCCATTTTAACTAGGTTTCTAGCTTCACTCTCCTGGAACTCCATCGGCCAACTACAGAGTCAGGTGATCAGTCTCACTCGGCAGTCGCCCATAGCTTCCCATTCAAGTTTCACTAGACTCTTAATCTTTCCCTTAAGTCCATCTCTCAACAGCAATCATACCTTTTATTTGCATATAAGTCACTATGGGACTAACCCTTTTTGTTCATAACTCCTCCAATACCAATACCCAACATCAATCCCAATCACATAAATACTAATTTCCTACCCTTCTGGATTATTCCACATATTTTCATAGATTCCATAAAAACAATGATATATCTAAGCTTACTTAGACTATGTCAAATAATGTCCAGTCATCACAAAAAATATTCATAGGTATTACCAATTCCACCAACCACCAAATTCCACCCTACATGTCTACATTATCAATGGTTACCACATCATACCGTTCATATGCCTTCATTAGCAGGCCACGTAGAATTGAAATCACACACCATCTTCGAATAACACAACTCATGTGTAACCAGATCTTTCACCTCCATTCACATCAAACAACCATTTGGGGTATCATAAGAAATAACACATTAATAAGATGTAGTGATTCAACCTAATTATGATTAGGTTACCCTACCCCATTTACAACACACACCTAGAGATTTTTAAAATTAATAATGCTACTCATCCAGAGCAAATCATCCCAATACATTCGAAGACCATACATGACCATCCATAAATTCCTAAACTTTGGAATTACTCATGAGCTCCACCTAGGTTTCCAACCAAACGCATTGGCATATCACGGCCTTCGCATGCATACTACATATTCACAACTCCTGGCACTTTATCAACTCATCATCATACCCATAGTCTATAACACATCCTTGTTCCTCAATGATTACTCATTGAATACCACCAATTATCAAAGTACATCATATAAACTCATTGCACAATTGATAATTCACAACTTAATAACCTCATAAGGAATCCTCATACGATCACTAAATAAAATGCTTTCATAAATTCATGGTCCATCATTCATTCATGCCTTTTAAGGCCATAAATCCATTTCAAGGCCTATCATTACTTATTCATAATCTATACTACACATTGGGAGAATGCACTTGCATTATACATAGAAGATATATATATATTTTTTTTTTATACAATATATTAGTCTTTGCAAGCTAGACCCTTCACATTCTCCTCATAATATCATCTTCTCACGAGTTTCATGTGGCAAGTTAACCCATGCACTCCGGTCCCCTTTCAAGTACATTGTTTATCCAACATCTCTCAAATGGCACTTTGTTCACATGAGAACCTCTTATACCCCTTCACAAAGCGTTTACATCATCGCCCATTATATGTCATAACATAAATCCCTTCACTTGGTCATGACAAATTACCAAGTGAGGTGGCATGTGGACCAAGAATTGGTGGGGTAGGCCACCATGGTTGACTTGGTCAACCATGGGCGGATTTCTTAGAGGGAATTTAATGGAATTAAATTAAGTAGGAAATAAATAAACCTAAGTAATTATCTAGTTAATTAATTAAATAAAATAAACAAAAGGTGGCCAAATGGTCAAAGAAGACCAAAAGCCATCTTATTTTTTTAACACCAACGTTGGCTAGTGGTGGGGTTCCAACCACCACCATAAAGCATGAGAAATATCTCATGTGGGATGGTTGGGAGCTTTAATGCTAAAGTGTAAGTTAAAGTAATCAAATAATATAAGCCTTATCCCATTTTCTCCATCTTTTCTATCAAGTCTTTCACTCTCTCCCTCTCATGTACTCCCATTGCCGTCCCACACTAGGAGAAGAAAGAAGAAAAGAAAGCTAAGAAGAGAAGAGGTGCAAGCATGGTCCACCATTCTAAGGTCAAGATCTACCATCTTCTTCTCATCATCTCCTCCTTTCCCTCTCTCAATTCAAACCCTATTATGGCCGATCCTAAGATTGGAAGTTGTCACTATTGATCAAGCATCCTAACCGATCAAACAAGGAGAGGAAGGAGAAAGGAGGCGAAGGAAGCCGACGGGAGTGGTAAAAGTCGGAGGAGGCGTCGGATTGTAAGTATTTTCTTAAACAAGAAATTTTGGATTTTTTAGGGTTTAAGATTTGGGATTCAATTTGTAAATTTAATGGTGGCCAAATGATTTTATGCCATGGCTTTTAAATCCATCAATTTGAAGGATGGAAAGTGGACAAAACCTAATGGGTAAATTAGGGTTAGGTTAAGGAAAAATAATTGAGGAAATTTTAATGGGGTGTTAGGGTTAAAATTTTGAAGGATGAATTATGGTTTTAGTGTTAAATGATTAAATGTTGGTAAATTGTTTTAAAGGGATGGTAAATGAAGAAATGCATGGGAGAAGTGCATGATGTTGATGGCCTTAACAATGGTAGATGATGGAGTATTTTAATTAGGTTTTGTAAAAATGGAAGACATGTAAGCTAATTTGGAGATTTAATGGAATTTTAAGATTTAAAAATCATGGAAGGATAAGTTGTAATTTTAGGGTTTTAATGGTTAATGTAGTAATTTTTTTAAGGGATTGTAAATGAGGAAATTTATGGGGAATGTAAGTGGTTGTTATGGCATTAAGAAGCATGAATGAATGATTGAACCCCATAGTGGGTGTTTAAGTGATTTAATTAGGGTTGTAAATAATTGAATGTGGTGAATTTTGTAAAGGGGTTTTAAATGGAGTTTTTAGGGTTAGTATCATGAAAGGATGATTAATGATGTTAGGATTTTAAGTGACTAAATGTGTAATTCTTTTACAAGGGATCTTGAATGAAAAACATGGAAGAATGGTGGGGAAGATTGGTAAGGTTGATGAACCTAATGTTGAAAAGAAAAAGGAATTATGGCTAAGCTTGATGGACCCTAAATGTATCAAATAATGATTAAGGATTGATGAATTAAGTGTATGGTTTAGATTCTCTCAATGGAGGGACTTGTGATGGAACTAAGTCATGTATGTAGTCCATGACCCATTTGTAGGTCATGTTATGGGTTAAATTTGGTATTATGCATGTGAGTAATAAATGGGGAATGTTGGTGGTGTTGATGAACCCTATGGCAATGTACTCATAATTTTATGGATGGAAGGTTTTTTTTAAACACTATGGTGAGGTATTGTAAATTGTAATGGTTTATGGGTGTAAGAATGTGGAAGTTGATGGAGGAGGGTGATGGTTTTAAATGGACCATGGGATCGGCCATGGTGTATGGCCGAACCCCATGGGAAAACTTTGATGAATTAAGTGTTTTGGAAACCATGAAAAGAATGGGAAGTATGGCATGACTAAGTGAGTCATTAATGGACTCAAGAAAATGTACCAAATTGATGATCAAAATTGATGGTTTGAATTGCATGATGTAAACCCTTCATGGAAGGGCTTGTGATGGGTGCAAATGTGTAAATAGGCCAAAGAAAAAAGGGGTATTTGGTTAAGTAGAAAGGGCTGATTTTTAATGAACCCATGACCCATTGTTATGAACCACTTAATGGTCTAAGTATGGGGTTATATATTTATGTTTTAAATAAATGGAGGTTAGGTTAATTAAGTGGTTAATTGCTAATGTTCTTATGTCATGGTTAATGAGACATCAATGGACCCATTTTTGTGAACCAATGGATAGGCTAAGATTAAAGTCTATGGATATGCTTTAGCTAATGGGGATTAGGTTAAGATATGGTTGTATCTCATGATTGGTAAGTGTATGGATCAATTATGAATAAAGGGAATGAGTGGATAATGGACTCATTGTGGGTTAAATGCATGATGTAAACCCCATGGAAAGATTTGATGAATTGGGTATTTTGAACCCATGATCCATTAACCATTTAAAGGGTTAAGTATGGGTTTAAAGGAATAAGGGTTAGGTTAATAAAAAAGACTAATTTTATGATCACATGATATGGTTGCTGGGTCATTAACGGACCTAAGTTATGGATCATTAATGGGTCTAAGTTATGGATCCATTATAGACCATAATGTATATAGAAGAGGGAATGACTTATCCATGGAAGGGTAATGGCAAAACCGTATATATTGGCCAAAATGAGGAAAACCCACTAAGACATGATGTATGGGCTTAGAAATGGTTAAAGCATGGACTAATTGCTAATATGTAATAAGGTACCAGACATCGCAAACGGTACGCGGATCGGTGACTGGGTCTATCGAGCGGAAACGAAAGAAAGAACGTTAGTCGGTAATTGGTAGGATTCCTACCTTTTTGTAAGCCATGGATTGAGTGATGGCTTCTTTGAATTATTTTGGAAATTATATGATTTGTTTTTAAGATGGGTTTGGATTTTGGTATTATGTGATGAGTTTCCTTTGATTTATTTTGATAATCATGGAATTGTTTTAAGATGGGTTTTATGCCTATGATTTACATATATTACATTGCATATGGCATCTACATTTCATGCATGGCATGGGAGGGATATGACAGGGGGATACTTGTGTTGATGTTACCTTGATGAGTGTTTGGCCGTCAAGGGGAATACTTGAGTTGATATTATCTTGATGAGTGCTTTGCCGTCAAGGGGGATACAGTGTGATTGGTTATATCTTGACGAGGTTTTCCGTCAAGGGGTATATGGCATCATGATAGTAAGGATGATGGGTGGGATACATGACATAAGACACCCATGGCATGGCATTCACTTTCTAGTTTTCATTATATGATTATCTGTATGCTTGTTATCACTAATCCATGTGTTAGCCCTACTCGAAGTCCTACTGGGCGCGTTGTCTAACACCCTACTTCTACCCTAGCTGATGACGTAGGAAATAGAGGAGCAGAAGGATGAGACGGGAGCCAAGCTTAGGAGCTTGGGGAGGCAGACTATTTCCTTTATTTAAGTTTATCTTGGGAAATGTGTATTTGTATAGTTTAGTTTGTCAGACTGTATAATTCAGATTACTTGCTATGTGTTGGGTTTCTATTTTGGAACATTGAGATGTTGAGATGTTTTGGTAATATTATGAATACTAATTTCCCTGCTATCTAAAAATGGTAGGTTAGCCTCTATTGTAATTTCCACACTTAGGGTAGTATTCCTCGAGCTTACTTCTGCGTGTGAACTGTTTTTCGTGGACTTCGTTCCACGCACACGTAGGTTGGCCAGTTAAGGGCTGGGCTTTAGAAGCTCGGACTTAACTCGCGTCGTGACGTCCGCTCCCTTTGTCACTTTTTATTTTTTTAAAAAAAATAGACTCTGATTTTCGGTGAAAAGGGGCGGGTGTTACATAAATAGTGGATCATTAAGTAATTCAAGGTATGGCAGTAGTTGGCAGTTCATATGCTTTTGCATTATTTGATTCAGGAGCGTCCCACTCCTTTATATCTGCTACCTTTATATCTGCTACTAGTACCTTAGTACAACAACTGTCCACTGAACTTATTATTGTATCCCCTATTGGTGACACATAGCTGGGCCTAATCTGCACCTTTGTAGACACTGAACTTGCTGAGTTTAGATTTAAATTCAATTATCTGGTACTTTAGATATTTTGCATGGATTGGTTGGCTACCTTCCAGGCCGGTATTGACTGTCATCTTCACCGGGTGATATTTTTGTCACCCGAGGGAAAACAGTTTATAGTACATGCCAACAGACAAAGCATTCCTATGACCAGAAGATTACAAGAAGGAATGAACCATCGTGTATTGAACAACATCATACTAGATAAGACACCAATGGTTGAACTACCTGCTGTAGTGAAAGACTACGCAGAGGTATTTCCGATAGAACTCCCTGCTTTGCCTCCAAAAAGGGAGATTGACTTTGAGATCGGCACTACTCCTGTGTCATTGCTGCATTACCCAATGGCCCCGGCAGAAATGTTTGAGCTGAAGAAACAGATTGATGAGTTGCTCAGAATAGGATGCATTCGGCACAGTACCTCATCCTGGGGAGCACCAATATTATTCGTAAAGAAGAAAGATAGTACTCTACGGATGTGTGTGGACTACAGGAAACTGAATTAGGTGACGGTCAGGAACAAGTACCCTTTACCCAGAATTGATGATCTGTTCGATCAACTCAGAGGCTCCAATCATTTCTCTAAGATTGATCTAATGTTAGGTTACCATCAAATCCGTGTCAGGGATGAAGACATAGAGAAGACGACTTTCAGAACACGGTATGGACTATATGAATATGTAGTCATGCCTTTTGGACTCACCAATGCACCAACTACATTCATGGACTTGATGAACAAATCTTCCGTCCTTATCTGGATAAGTTTGTAATTGTCTTCATTGACGATATCCTGATTTATTCCACCAGTCAGGAGGAGCATGCTGAGCATCTGAGGATAGTCCTGGACACCCTAAAGAAGAACCAGTTACATGCCAAAGCAAGCAACTGTGTGTTCTGGCTATCTGAGGTCAACTTCTTAGGACATGTCATATCAGCAGAAGGAATAGCCATGGACCCGGCTAAAGTGGCAACGGTTAGAGACTGGAAAGCTCGTAAGAATGTGACCGAAATCCACAACTTTCTGGGATTGGCTGTCTACCAGCGGAAGTTTATTATGGACTTCTCCAAGATTGCGGCTCCACTCACTAGACTAACCTAGAAAGGAGTTAAATTTGAATGGTCTGATGTGTGCAACCGAAGATTTGAGGATCTGAAACAGAAGCTTACCACCGCCCCTATTCTGATTTTCCCGGAAAGAGGCAATGGATATGAAGTATATTATGATGCTTCAGGAGAAGGATTTAGGTGCTCTCTCACTCAAAGTCATCATGTAGTGGCATACGGTTCAATGCAACTGAAAATTCATGAAGGCAACTATGCCACTCATGATCTGGAATTAGCTGCAGTGGTCTTCGCTCCCAAAAGTTGGAGACACTATCCATATGGTGAGAAATTTGAAGTATTTTCAGATCACAAGAGCTTAAAATATCTATTCGACCAAAAGGAACTCAATTTGAGACAACGCAGATGAGTGGAATATCTGCAAGATTATGAGTTTGCACTACGATATCATCCTGACAAAGCGAACAAAGTGGCGGATGCCCTCAGTCGCATGTCACATGCAACGGTGGCCAGCTTGATTATGAAGGAATAGGAAATGCTGACGACCATCCGAAAGTTCAATTTGTACATCAAATATCATGGAAGTATGTATTATCTGATGGTACAGTCCAGTAAGGTCTCTAAAATTGAACAAGAACAGCGAACAGATCCAGAAGTGGCTGAAATATGGGCTAAGATGTCGACTGGAGAAGATGTACCAGAATGGGAATTACGACCTGGACAAGGTCTCTCATTCCGAGGCAGGACATATGTGCATCAAAGTTGCAGAAGAGAGCTGTTGATCGAAGCTTTATTCATCCGGGTAGCACCAAAATGTACCATGATCTGAAAAGACATTATTGGTAGCATGGACTCAAGAGAGATGTAGTTGACTTTGTCTCTCATTGCCTTACTTGTCAACAAGTCAAGATAGAACATCCGAAGCCACCAGGATTGCTCAAACCCTTACCAGTGCCGAAATGGAAATGGGAACATATCTACATGGACTTTGTGACAGGACTGCCAAGGTCTTCAAAGGATAACGACGCAATTTGGGTTGTGGTGGACCGTCTGACCAAGTCTGCACATTTTCTGTCAATCAAGATGACAGACTCATCTGTGACTTTAGGACGGCTGTATATCAAGGATATCATCAGGCAACATGGTATTCCCAGGACTATTGTGTCCGACAGAGATGGTCGATTCACCAGCAGAGTGTGCTAGAGTATGCAGTCGGCTATGGGGACAAACTTGTTAATCAGCACAGCTTTTCATCCATAGACCGATGGTCAGTCGAACCGTACAATACAAACATTGGAGGATATGCTGAGAGCATGCATGTTAGACTTCAAGGGTGGTTGGGAAGATCATCTACCACTGGTGGAGTTCTCATACAACAACAGTTATCAGGCAAACCTCAAGATGGCTCCATTTGAGGCATTGTATGGTAGACCATGCAGATCTCTAGTGTGTTGGACAGAGGTTGGTGAGCCGTACTTATTGGACGTGAGCTAGTTGCTGAAACCACGGAATATATCAAGGTGATATGACAACATCTGCTCACAGCGCAAAGTCGTTAGAAGAGTTACGCTGACAAAAGGAGAAGATTTCTTGAGTTTGAAGTGGGAGATCTAGTGTTCTTGAAGGTCTCACCAAGAAAGGGACACATGAGATTTGGAAAGAAAGGGAAGTTGTCACCCAGATTTGTGGGACCCTTTCCAATCCATGAGAGGGTGGGGGAAGTGGCCTATCGTCTGATACTCCCTCCACAGTTGTCATCACTACACGATGTGTTCCATGTTTCTATGTTGAGGAAGTACAATCCTGACCCATCGAACATGCTGAATGTGCAAGACATAGAAGTACAAAGCGATGTATTTTATGTCGAAAGGCCTATCAGAGTGATTGAGATGGAACAAAGGGTGTTACGGAACCAAGCAATTTCGTTCGTCAAAGTGGTATGGGATCAACATGGTAATGAGGAAGCCACTTGGGAACTTGAATAAGAAATGAGGACAGCTCATCCTGTGTTATTTGTGTAATTTGTTTGAAACCCTACTTCGCTCGATTTTCGAGACAAAAATTTCAAAAATAGGGTAATATTGTAACACCCTGGATTTTCATTACTTATAAATATATTGGAAAAGTCCATTTGAATTGTGAATTAATGGAATTTGAGATTTAAAAAGTGGAAATTGACATTAGATGGGCAAGAAATGACTCAATTATCCAATTAAGACCCAATGAATCATGGGTGAACTTAATTTTAGAGTAATTGGGTAAGTTTGAAGTAATTGGGTTAGTTACCCAATTGGGACCCAATGGGTCATAGTGAACTAAATTGGGTAAGTCTGGTAAATGGGTCAATTACCCAATTGGGACCCAATGGGTCTTAGATGAGCTGAATTTAAAGTAATTGGATAAGGATAAAGTAAATGGGTAAAAGGTAAATGGGTCAACTACCCAATTATAATCCAATGCATAAAATCCACCTCATCAAGTGAGGTGGCATGTGAGTGATGTGGCAATGGCATGTGGCATGCATGTCATCACATGGAAGCCTAGTAGGCAATGTGCCACATCATAAAGTGACATGGCCAATATGGGACCCAAGTGCCATGTGGTGACTTGCCATGTGGTGACCAAGTCACCACATGTAGGGCCGGCCATGTCATCGTTGACTTGGTCAACCATAAGTGAGTCCAATTGAGTTTAAATAGTGTTTGAGTTGGGAAGATGGAGAGTTTCCATCTCAAAAGGATTTCATGAACCAATGTACTCGGTGGAAGTCAAAGAGTCTTCATCTCAAGAGGCATGACAACAAGAGATCCATTGGGAAGTCAAAGGGATCTCCTTGGTTAAACCAAGGGCCTCATTGGTTAGACACAACCTTAATGAGGGGAAGTGAAAGGGTTTGTGCTGTCATACAAAGAGACACCAACCAAGGGGCACTCCATACCCTTGGTCGACTTCACTTTTTGCACACAAATAGATTCCTTCTCCTTTTCTCTCTCTCCCACCTACACTTCTGTACTTGGAGAATCAGTGAACAACAAAGGAAGAAGACAGATTAAGGAAGAAAGACAGAGCAAAAAGAAAAGAAGGAGACGGAAAAGAAGGTATGTGTAAAGCTTAATAACATAGGATTCATTCAAAGGAAAACATAGGTTTGGCCATGGTGTGGCCGAACCCATGGGTTCCATAATTGATGGAATGGATGACTAAATTGTTATAAGGCCATGGAATTGGAAATCCATTCAAGGAATGGTGATGGGTTGAAAAAAACAAGCATAGGATTGAATCCAAGGCCATACTATATTGGTACAATGATTGAATGGATCATGAGGAACCCAAACCATGGCTGGTAGGTAGATTGAATTCACTAAGAGGAGTATAGAAGTGGATTTCGTGAAGAAAGGCTTCACAAAATAAGCAAACAAAAAAGGGCTGACAAAGAGTCAGTCGACTGAATCTCAGGATTCAGTCGACTGAACTTGTGCTGGCCGAGCCTACAAGTGTATTCTGGGTGTTTCAGCCGACTGAACATAAATTACCAAATAAGGAAATGAGTTGGTGTGTTTCAATCGACTGAATCTTGTGATTCAGTCGACTGAAGGTATGCTTATCGAACACCCAAAAGGTTTTGTTGATAATTCATCCTACTGGTATTTGATTCAGTCGACTGAATGTATGCTGGCCTAGCACACAAATAATCTGATTCAAAGTCAGCCAACTGAATCTGTGATTCTGTCGGCTGAAAGTGTGTTGACCAAGAACACAGAGGATTTGACCGAAAGTCAGTTGACTGAATCCATGATTCAGCCAATTGAAAGGTTACAAATCAAGTTTATACTGTACTGAGTTGTGTTTCAGCAACTGATTATTATTATTCAGTTGACTGAAAGTTTACGAGTAGAGGAAAGACTGTATCTGGGCATGATTCAGTCGACTAAATTTGATTGTTTTATTTTTGGTTAATTTTCTACATACCTCTGTTTATCTAGTGGGATGTAAAGGGTGATGAAAAGTAAATGGGTAAACAAATTGATATATATGTGGTTGAATTTGTTAAGGTAACGAGGTTCGATTTGTTTTGACGTGAACGTTAGCGTTGTTCTTGCGAAACAAGAAAATGACAGTAATTGGACGTTGGTAGGATTCCTACCTTATTGAGACACTATGGATTATACATATAACACTGGTCTTTATTTCCAAATATGATGTTTTACTTTGATTAAATAAATGATATATGTTTATGAACTAAATTTAATTATATTATGTAATTTGATGGGCATTCTTGCATTCATTATCTCATGCATGGGATGGGAGGGAGTACATGGGACCAGCAAGCCAAGTTATGAGTGGTCTGGACATAATTTGTGCTTGAAACTAGCTTGTATGAAGCTATGTGAACTATTGATATGTTGGCCTTATCCAGGATTGCTAGGAATGGGTACACCGTAATTTGGGCCAAAGAGCTCATGGGTATATAGTCTCGAAACCCTGCGCAGAGGGAGGAATCCACACTCCATCGGTAATTCCGATTAACATATGTGGGGATGTGTAACAGTGACCTGGTGGTGCTGTCACAAAACACTGCGGACCTATAACATCCCATATTTTCAGGTTATCAATATATATGAACTTACCCATTTAATTTGTGAATTAAATGATATGGACCTTAGATGGGTAAGGTGTTGGGTCAATTGCCCACTTAAGACCCAACGAATTGTGGATATGGTTTCAATTGAAATAAATGGGTAAGATGTATTCAATTGGGTCAAGATTGTTAATTAGGTCAAAATTTGTTAATTGGGTCAAAATACCCAATTGGGACCCAATGGGTCGTGGTGGACTTGGTTGACAACCAAGTGAGTTCAAGTTTAAATTAAGTGGGGATGAATTAAATTGGAAATGGATTCAAATAATTGAGTTGATAAAGTGAATTGAATTAAAGAGGTGAGTTGAGTTAAATGAGTTGGATGGAAATTAATGGGACTTTCATCTTAAGTGAGTGGAGTGTGAAGATGAAGGTTGTTTGTTGTTTCAAAAACCAAACCAAGGCATACACGTTGGAATGGGAGTTTCATCTCATGGGATGAAACTCCAAAATGGAACATCAATGAGAGGTGCACCGTTTTTGTGTTGTTACACAAGCCTACACAAGGCTACACGTTGGACATGGGAGTTTCATCTTATGGATGAAACCCCCAAATGGGCCATTAATGGAGAGGTGGCGGTTTTGTGGAGGTTACACAATCTAAGTCAAGACTACACCGTTGGGACATGGGAGTTTTGTAACTCCCCGCCCTTTCCGAGAATTTCAGAGTCTAATTTTTTTTTTAAATAAACATCGGAAGAGAGCGGGCGGCGTCACGACGCGAGTTAAGTTCAAACTACCCAAGTCTGAACCTTAATTGGCCACCCATGTGTACATGGAATAAACCATGATAGTGAATCACACATGGAACTAACATCAACATGCGGAATAATCTAGAATAATTGCGGAATAAAAAGACGAGATAGCAAGTAACAGTCTTAAATATTAAATAACATAGATCAACCATCCATAGGTTATTATCCTAATCAAACCATAGCAAATAACGAATTATTACATGTCCAACAATAGTATTCAAATGACAGTAATATAACGTAATCCAAATCCATCATTAAAGCACTTAGGCTCAGCTCCCCTCTCGGTCAATGACCTTTCCTTTCCCCTTGCTTGTACCTACAATCTCCTCTGAGGATAGAATTAGGGCGTTAGATCAACGCGCCTAGTAGGTTCCCGAATCAGGGCTACCACATGTTAGCATATAAAACATGCATATACATATCATAATACATGATCATCAAAACAGGTAAAACAATGCTATGAAATATGCACATGCAATGAGCATCCCCCATCATGTACTCTCATAGCCATCATTTGACGTGCCTTGCACCGACAAGGTAAATTACAACACACCTTCATCTCTTCTATAAGCGATGTACATGTAATGAGCAACCCCCATCATGTACCATCGTAGACATCACTTGACGTGCCTTGCACCGACAAGGTAAATTACAACAACATTCATCTCTTCTATACAATATGTACATGCAATGGGCAACCCCCATCATGTACAATCGTAGCCATCACTGTAGAACTTCATTCATTATCCCATGACTATGCATGAGATGCCAATGCCTGTATGCCATTTGTTAATGCATAATATATCATTTGAAACACATATATTAAAACAAGAGTATCATAAGAAAAACTGGGTAAAATCGTGGTTACAAGTAGGTAGGAAACCTACTGAAGAATCCCTTCAGTAACTGATCTTTCTTTTACGTCACCCGGTCACGACTCGTACGTCGTTCGACTTCCGGTACCTTATCCATATATCAATCAATAAGTCATAACATCATTCACTTATTTAATCACATTATAGACCCATCCACATCATGTGGGGTTCGTGTCCGTACATCCAACCCTATGATCATTTCCATCATTGATCATTCGACTGGTATTTACAGTTTTTGCCATTGACCTTAAACCATATTGAAACCAACATCCATAACCATTCCACCATAGTGGGGTTCTATTACCCATTACCATATGGTTCTCCATTAGGATCTTTTTAAACCTTTTAATTCAACATGGAACCATTAACAATTACGACTCATAAGCTTAGCCTATTTAACCCATGCCATGGTCCATAATTATCATGAATGATCCCCTAATTAAAACAGTCATAAGCTCCCATTTAAAACAGCCCATTAATTATCAAAACAGCCCCATTAATTATCAAAACAGCCCCATGGGGTTCGGCCATACTCATAGCCGAACCCTAGGGTTCACTTGATCCAATCAACACCATGATCACTCATGGTTTAATCATGCTAACTCAACCATGAATTAAACATGGTTCAGCCGCATATTAACCCACCAAACAGTAACATATTAATCCATTTATTACCATAAGAACACCATATCTTCATATGGTTTTTAACTCACCAAAAACATGAAAGACTTACATGGGGTTCGGCCATCCAAGGTGGCCGAACCCTAGGTCCATGTTTTGGTCTTTCATACATATTTTTGGTGTCACTTATTCATATAAAAATCAGCACATCATTGCTGCACTTTAACCTCTCAAAACCATCTAATAAATTCATTATTTTGTCCAAATAACCATAACACCTCATGGGATTCGGCCATCCAAGATGGCCAATCCCCATGGTCCATTTTTCCAGTTTTAATCCACTGTTTTAGATCAGTAACTTAACCATAACATTACCATGGTTCAGCCATATATTGGCCAACCAAAATCAGTAAATAATCTTCATGTAAATCACATAAAAACCCCATGGTAATGTATGGTTTTTATCTCTCAAAACCATCACCATTAACCATAAAATGATCACACCATTTCATGGGGTTCGGCCATGCTCATTGGCTGAACCCTATGGCCTTTGGTTTGAACCACTTAAACATGTCATCTTATGTCTAATCTAATCATCCAAAACAGTAAGACATTTGCATGGTTTTATCTTACAAAAATCATTAAGATTTCAACATCAATTCATGGTGTTCGGCCATCCAAGATGGCCGAACCCAATGAACCCTTTCATCATTTGATACCCAAGGTCTTAGACCCATGGTACATTCAGCCATTCATGTTTTTAACCATTCTAAAACATGTATTTAAATCTTAAATCAAAACCCAAAAACAGTCCACAAAATCCATGGTTTTCATGTTTCAAAACATGAAAACCAAGCCATCTCTTACATGGGGTTCGGCCCTTCATGGTGGCCGAACCCAATGGTTATTTTTACCATTTTAAATCCTCCACTAATCAAGGTTAAAACCTTGGTGTATTCGGCCATAACCATGGTCCAATACACACCCCATTTGCTCCATGTTATTATACCAAAATAACATATAAATACTTACCAAACTTCCAATCTTTCTCTTTGCCTTTGGTCCTTGGTTTCTCCCTTTTATTTCTTCCTTTCTTTTGCTGTTTTGTGCTTGATCTACTGGTACAAACACCTCTGCTATTCCAGCTAGGAAAAAACGAATTTGAGAGAGGGAGAGAGAGAGAGATGGAAATTCTTGGATTTCCAATGTGAAAAATGGCCAACCTTGTGTGCTTATTGTTTTTGTAGTTCAGCCCCAAAAACCTCTCAATTCCCTCATAACTTCTTGCTCAAAACGGTGGGCATTGGGTGCCATCCAAGGCACCCCTTGGCAGCTACCAATGCAGCCATTCAAATCCCCAAGCAACCCACCTCAAACCCATGCACTTATATTTAATATTTACCATGGAACTCACCAAAACAAGTCCCCAACGTGTGGGACTTGTTTTGGTTGGTTTGAGACCAGCTAAACTCTTCCAAGTCCCCTTGGACTCACTGAATTTACAGCCCCTTGAGTTTCCATTTTGACTCACTCAACTCAAGGTATTTTTTTATTCCAACCCAACTCATCACATTTAATGCATTTCATTTAATGCACATGAGTTAACTCACCTTTTGATTTAATTCCACCTCACCTCAGTCCCACTCAACTGATTTGACTCGTGTTTGAGCTCCCTTGAGGGTTCACACGGTCAACAATAGTCAACTCGACCCGTTGGGTCCACTTTTAGCTCCTTGACCCGTTTTTGACTCCATGACCCAATTATGGTATTTTGGTCATTTGTAAATGGTTTTCACATATGGATCAAGCCTACCCATTTCTTCTCCACTTGATTTCCAATCAACTAGGCTTAACCCCCTTTAATTTATATTCACAAAATGGTCAAATCATCCATTTTGACCCGATGGGCCCCATTTGGGCCCTTTGACCCATTTAGCCATTTTTGACCCAATTGATGTAAATTGCCCAACCAATCACACTTAACGTTCATAATGTGCTCATATGATCTTAATTTGAGCAATGGGCCCCACCATTTCCTTACTTAACATCACAAAATAATTAATTTAATACATCAGGGGCATTTTCGTAATTATCCACTTCATTGAGAAATTACTCATCCAATCAAACTTGACAATCATAATGTGCTCATATGATCTCAATTTGAGCAATGGACCCCACTATTTCTCATTTAATATCATAATTATTACATTCACCAAATCCAGGGGCATTTTCGTAATTATCCATTTCATTGAGAAATCGAGGTGTTACAGTTTCATTTCATGGATGAAACCCCCAAAATGTATCATGAATGAAGGGGACGGTTTTGTGGAGGATACACAATCTAAGTCAAGACTACACCGTTGGGACATGGGTGTTTCATCTCATGGATGAAACCCCTAAATGGACCATTAAGGAGGGAGGTAAAAGAGCTTGGGAGTTACAAGGGGTGTCACCGAAAGGACACCACCCTTGACTGAATTTCGTTAAACAAGAAAAGACTAAAGGGTTGCATCTTAGACTCTCTCTCTCTCAAGCTCTCTCTTGCCGAACCACACCTCAAGACAAGGGGCACTTAGAATATTTTTATCTCACTCTCTTCCTCTCACACAAGGCTGACCTATCCCAAAGACAAAGGAGGAAGAACTTAAGGCTTCATCTCAAGATCCTCTCCCTCTCACAAGAACCTAAGGCCGACCCTCTCACAAGGATCAAGAAGGAAGGAAGAAGAGGCTAAGGAAGGAAAAGATCCAAGGAACAAGTCGGAGTGAAGAAAGAAACCGGAGGAGTTACGGAATCGGTAAGTGCTCGATAAATTTCATAAATAAGAAAAGAGGGTCAAGGGTCAAGGACATGAATGGCCGAACCTTAATTTTATTATTGCTAAAGACTCAATGATAAACCATAGGGTTCGGCCATGTTGTATGGTCGAATCCCGTAGAAAGGTATTAAGGAAGTTATATGGGTCTAAGTAATTTTAAGGGAAGATGATGAACCATAGGGTTCAGACATGTTGAATGGCCGAACCCCATGAAAGGACATTGTTTATATTTTAATGGATTTAAAGGATTATAATCTTGGATGAATGATTCTAAGAGAAGATTAAGAACCATAGGGTTCGGTCATGGTGTATGGCCGAACCCCATGGAAGGTTATTAATGTTTTATTAAAAGGTTTAAAATGGAAGTCATGTTGATGGACTTTGGTATTGTGAATGATGACCTATGAGTATGATTAAACTTCCCCATGGAGGGACTTGATTTATGGACTTAATATGATAAAGGATTTAAAGGATGAGGATGAACATCATGGGTTCGGCCATAGTGTACATCAAGGTACCCCTCACGACTTACAGACGCCCCGACGAAGCGTGGATCTCCGGTTACCTCTTGATGGGATAATGCATATCAAGGTACCCCTCACGACTTATGGACGCCCTGACGGAGCGTGAGTCTCCAGTTACCTTCCATCCCTCCCATGCCATACATGAGATGCAAATGCCATCATGCTATGTTTGTAACACCCCGCCCTTTTTCACTATGCTTTCCGAAAATCAGAGTCTATTTTTTTTTTTAAAAAAAAAAGGTTTTAAACGGTGTAAATGGACTTATGTATAAGAACCATGGACCATGGGTTCGGCTATGAGGTATGGCCGAACCCCATCAAAGACTTTGATCATGGTTATTTGATTTATGGGAGGAAAAGATGAATCATAGGGTTCGGCCATGTTGTATGGCTGAACCCCATGTGAAAGGTTATTTATGATTTATTTTAAATGGAAGTATGGTTGATGGTTTTAGATGCAATTAGATCATGAAAACCATGGAAGTTGGTTAATAATTTTATTGGGTTTCAAAGCATGAAAATTATGGATGTATGTATGAGAACCATCAAAGGATCAAACCATATAGGTTTGATATATTTTTACGGAAAATAAGGAATCATAGGGTTTGGCCATGGTGTATAGCCGAAACATAGGGTTCGGCCATGGTGTATGGCCGAACCCCATGTAAAGGAATTAAGGATTGTAAATGGGCTAAAATGATGTAAAGGATGGAGAACCATGGACTTTGGGTTCGGCCATGGTGAATGGCCGAACCCCATGAAGAATGTTTATGCATAAAATGTTAGTCATGGACCTATGTTTTGGAACCTAAACATAAGGTGATGGAAACAATGGCAAAGAAGTAAATAAGAGTGAAAATGATAGACCATGGGTTCGGCCATGGTGTGTGGCCGAACCCCATGGGGAATGATTTATGGATTTAATGTATGAATGGTTAGATTAATGGAATGTTAGCCATGGATGGAAATATGGTATTTAAGTAGAAATAATGGACCATGGGGCCATGGTGTATGGCTGAACCCCATGGAGAAAGTTTGATGGATTTAGGTTTTATGTATGTTAAATGAATGAGAAGTGATATGATCTTGGACTTAAGTTAAATGAGCAAAAAGGGAACTAAAACCTAGTAAGTGAGGTTCGGCCATGGTGTATGGCCGAACCCCACAAGTTGGGCTTATGGACTTGGACTTAATTGTAAATCAAATGGGATATTGGCTTGACTTGTGGATATGTAACAAGGTGACGGGACCTCACAAGGTGTGTACGATCGTGGAGTAGATATGGGCCAAAATGTCTACTGGTGAAGTCATACCGGAATGGGAGTTACGACCAGGTCAGGGTCTTGTATTCCGGGGTAGGATTGATGTACCTAAAAGCTGCAGAAAAGAGTAGTTGATTGAGGCACATCAAACCAAATTCTTCATTCATCTGGGCAGCACCAAGATGTATCACGACCTGAAGAGACATTATTGGTGGCACGGACTCAAAAGAGATGTGGCGGAATTTGCGGCTCATTGCTTAACTTGTCAACGGGTTAAGACAGAACATCAGAAGCCACCAGGGTTACTCAAACCCTTATCAGTGCCGGAATGGAAATGGGAGCACATTTCCATGGATTTTGTGATGGGGTTGCCAAGGTCTTTGAAGGGCAATGATGCGATATGGGTTGACCAAGTCTGCACATTTTCTTCCCATGAAGATGACTATAGTGCCCCGCCATTTTCCTCCCTATTTATCAGAGTATTTTTTTTTATAACAACGGGTAGAGAGGGGAGAGCGTCACGACGCGAGTCAAGTCTGAATCCGAAGACCCGACCCTTGACTGGCCCAACTAGTGTGTGTGCATAATATTTTGCACACACTCTCATAATCCTGCAGAAATTTAAACATTTATTTCAATATCATGAATAGTCTACATATCTCATAGCAATAAGGAATCCCACATACTTGAGTCAAATTCAATACTAGAGTATGAAAGTTCAAAGTCATAAAATAATTACATTCCCCAAAAGAATATCCTTAATACATCACATTATTCTAGAATTTTCAAAATACATAAGTAGACTAAGCTCTCCGAGCTCCTTATTGCATCCATCTCGCTCGCATTCGACCATCGCTTAGCCCAATTTCATCTATATACTTCAAACCTGCAAACACAATCTGGGGGGGGAAATTTATGGGCTTAGTCAATGCGCCCAGTAGGAATTCCAGTCATAGGATATCCACTTGTGTGTCATAGAAAAATCGTACGTCTATATACAATTTCAAGATTCAAACTCACATTTCAAATTACACAAATCCATACTTCAAAACATATCATATCATTATAAATATCACATACTTATACTCTTATGATGAAAACATTACATATTATACTCATTGTGTTTCTCAAAATCTTGAGATATTTCTCAAAGTCAACATATATCAAGATGTTCGTTTTCATATTCAAACATATTTCTTTTCATGATGAAAGCTTCAACATCAAGTTGTACTGTATACTTTTATCAAATCTTTATCATATCATATCATAATATCTTTTATCAAAGCCCCTTTTCTATATCATGGTATAAAGCCCACATTCACTTCAAAATCCCTTCCTTATAAAGAATTCCATAATTATTTTTATTTGATAAGATTATACTTAATAAAATCAAGTCTTAAAGCCTTTCATGAAATACATGCTCATTTCACAAGTCATTCTTAAATTTATATCAACTCAAAACTTATAATGCAATCAAAATTATTTCACCATTCGAAATCACACACACAAATTATACCAATGCTCATCAATATATTATATGTCATGCCATGGGTACCATGATCGATGTATGCCCTCATCATGCCCATGCATTTGTACTTTGACGACTCAGTTGAAACCACGGGGCATGTTATCCTCCCGTATACTCATTTCAATTCACATTTCAGGGTATGATACTCCAGATTGTCATAAACTCAACCGGTCCCACCGGGAGACATTATTCTTTCACGCGCGCGTATGAGATCAAGGTCTGCCCGGGTCCATTCAGCACCTTGATTCGCTAAATCATAATACGACCCCAAAGTCTGTTCGGACATTCAGTACTTTGGTTCGTTGACTGTGATCCCCATACAATAGTCATGACACTGAGGTCCATTTGGACTAACTAACCCTTTGTTTCACTCCATGCCTTTCCCACCCCATGTCACATGCATGAGGAGTATGAATGCTAATGCTTTTGCATCTCATGATTTTTAATCATTTCAAAAACATAGATCTCATTCTATTCTCTTTATAAAATACATTTCACAAATTTACACACTTGACATCATATATTCAAAATATATCAAAATACATTAACTCGGGATAACATCATTTTCCTCGTATCACAAATCTTGCCAAAATACTCATTTGATATCATATAGCAATAATATACATTTGATATGCATTTCCAAAGCATAGCCATGATTTTCTATATTTTCAAAACTATCTCATTCTATAATTCTAAATGATAAAATATCTCAACAATATATCAATTTGATATGAAAGTAATTTCATAATTATAGCAATCGTTTAGATTTGCACCCATAGTGCTTCAACGAAGTAGGAAAACCTACCTGATCCTAGCCGGTCAATGAATGAAGGTAATCCACGAACTATTCGTTTGATTCCGAGTTTGCTTTCGGTCCTTCGTTCATTATCCACACATGTTACACAAGAACACATGGTATCATTATTCTTAATTTAATTCAATGACTTTAGACTCTATATTTTATGTTTTATCTCCTAATTATTACACATGTAAAGTCTTACAATAAACCAAGGGTCTATGGGTTGTCACTGGAACTCATAATAAAGTCTTACAAGTCTGGGGTCTCGGTAGTTGACCCATCTAATATCTCCATGTATACCATATTTCTGGAAATTCATGCAAGAAAACAACCACCTTTGAACCTTCTCCCATTTCAGCAACATGAATCTTAAGTCCCTAGATTTCAACATGTTTGTGTTGTATTTGCTCCATTTTTATCCACAATCGAAGATTTCAAATTGAAAGGCCTCCTACTGTACTGCTAATATTGGGGCTACTACTTGTATTTGTCATAGCTGTTAGGGTCTTCCTCATTTCATTCTGGTTTGTATTGAATATCTGAGAGAAGCTCTCTGGCATTATCTGCCCATCAATCAAGGAGTTCTAGGAGACCAAATCTCTATCAGGCATTTCATCAAACAGTTGGATGCAGTCAGTTAGAGATTCATCCCCTTTTAATTCTTTCTTCTTCTAAATCCAAAATACATCAATCCCTAAACTTCTTATTGGGTCTTTATCATCATAAAACAACATAAATCCTACATACCTCACGGATTTGATGATTTCGCTGGTGTGGATCGAAGAGGGCTCGAATTTGATTTGAGGGTTTTCCTCATTTGTTTTTCTTCTTTCTTCGGCTTCCTTGCTTCAGATCTTTCCTCTTTCTTTATCCTCTTGCTTCAGATTTTCTTCTTCTTTCTTTCTCCTCTTGCTTCGGATTTTCTTCCTCCTCTTATTTTCATCGGACGAGAAGACAGAGAGAGAGGGGATTGTGTGAGGGGAAAGGAGAGAAGAGAAGGGAGGAGAGAAAGAGAGCGTTGCTGATGGAGAGAAGGGTAAAAAGAGGATCACACGAGAGGGAGAGAGGAGAGTGCCGCATGAGAGGTTAGGGAAAATGAAAGAGTAAGGGATCGGTGGGTTAGGGGATTAAAGAGAGAGAGAGAGAAAGAGAGTTCTTTTTTTTTTTCCTCTCCTCTTGGTTGCCATAAATTAAGATGAGTGGGTGGTGTTGCATTAAATGCAAGGAGGATGTTAGTTAGAGATCGTGTCATCTCATATAGTATGCCACCTCCCCACATCATTAATTTATTAAAAAAAAACCATCCCATTAAATGTTATTAAATTAAATCAATAACTTAAATAAATTAGCCTTAATCCCTTTAATCTAATTTTCAATATTCTCATTTAATTCATTACTCATCTTTCCACCTTGTTAGCTAAAATCTATCATTCCCATTATTTATTAGCACTCTCATCAAAATCATGTCGTCTCATCTCTATCTTTAAGGAATGATTATCTTAATCTCTTCGGTCTAAGATTTCGGGGTGTTACAATGATAGACTCTTCTGAGACGTTGGGATGGCGGTATATCAAGAATATCATTAGATTACATGGTATTCCTCGAACTATAGTGTCCGACAGAGATGGCCGATTCACCGGCCGAGTGTGGTAAAGTATGCAGTTGGCCATGGGGACAGATCTACTGACTAGCACAGCATTTCATCCACAGACTGATGGGCAGTCTAAGAGGACAATACAAACGTTGGAGGATATGCTGAGACCTTGTATGCTAGATTTCAAGGGTGGATGGGAGGATCACTTGCCGCTGGTAGAGTTCTCATAGAACAACAGTTACCAGGCAAGCCTTCAGATGGCACCATTTGAGGCTCTATATGGTAGACCGTGTAGGTCACCAGTATGTTGGACAGAGGCTGGTGAACCTGCACTATAGGACTCGAGTTGGTTGCAGAGACCACAATGCAAATACAATTGATACGGCAACACCTATTAACTGCACAGAATCGTCTGAAGAGCTATGCTGACAAGAGAAGGAGGTTCCTTGAATTCGAGGTGGGGGACATGGTGTTCTTAAAAGTCTCGCCACGGAAGGGACACATGAGGTTTGGAAAGAAAGAGAAATTGTCTCCAAGATATGTGGGACCATTTTCCATCATAAGAAGGATGGGCGATGTAGCTTATCACTTGGCACTTCCTTCACAATTGGCATCTCTATACGATATGTTTCATATATCGATGTTGAGGAAATACAATCCCGATCCTTCTCGTGTATTGAATATACAAGTTATAGAGGTACACAGTGATGTGACTTATGTCGAGAAGCCTGTCAGAATAGTGGAGACTGAGCAAAGGGTATTACGAAACAGAGCGATCCAGTTCGTCAAAGTGGTATGGGATCGACATGGTATTGAGGAGGCCACTTGGGAACTTGAGTCGGAAATGAGAACAGCTCATCCTGAGTTATTTATGTAAATTGTTTGGAACCCTACTTCGCTCGATTTTCGGGACAAAAATTTTAAAAAGAAGATTGTATTGTAACACCCAGGATTTTTAAGATATCAATTTGTAACACCCTGCCCTCTCCGAGAAATCAGAGTCTAATTTTTTTTTAAAATAATAATAGAATAACATCAAAAGAGAGCGGGCGGCGTCACGACGTGAGCTAAGTCCGGACTACCCAAAGTCCGAACCTTAACTGGCCACCCATGTATGTGTGGACTAAACCCACGATAACAAACCACACATGGAACTAAACTATGTCATACAGAATATAAACTAGACTAACTGCGGAATTATATTGAACAGATAGCAAGTACAAGTCATACTTTTCAGTTTACTTAACCAAATTAAGATTTGTTAATGCATACTCAAACCATAGCAAATAACTACATTATTACATGTCCATAATAAAGTATTCAAATAACAGCAATTATAAATCCATTCCAGCATTCAAGCATTTACGCTTGGCTACCCTCCTTATCATCAACCTTGTCTTTTCCTTTCCTTGTACCTGCATTATCCTCTGAGGATAGAATTAGGGCGTTAGATCAATGAGCCCAGTAGGTTCCTGTAACGCCCGCCCCTTTTCACCGAAAATCAGAGTCTATTTTTTTTTTTTTACATAAAAGTGACAAAGGGCACGGACATCACGACGCGAGTTAAGTTCCGAGCTTCTAAAGCCCGGCCCTTAACTGGCCAACCCTACGCATGCGTGGAACATAAATCCACGAGTACGGTTCACGCGTAGAAAGTAAGCTCACGGAACATAAAAACAAATGCGGATGATCATAGAACTATCCTACCAGTTTTCAGATAGCAGGGAAGAAATATCCATTTTAATTACTAAAATGCCACTGGACTGCACCGTCCAAAATAAAATATACAACGTAGCAATCCATCTCAGTTATTACATTTCCAACAAGTTAAATTACACAATTACACATTCCCCAACATAACTTAAACAAAAATAATTTGTCCGCCTCCCCAAGTTCCTAAGCTTGGCTTCCGTCTCGCCCTTCCGGTCCGCCATCTCCTGCATCGTCAGCTACGGTAGAAGTAGGGCGTTAGAACAACGCGCCCAGTAGGACTCCGAGTAGGGCTAGCACATGGATTAGTAATAACAACATGCAGATAATATTATAGAAAAAAAAAACCATGCACTTTGGGCAATGTCATGCAATGGGTGTTCTATGTCATGAATCCCACCCATCAATCTCATCCTCATCCTACAATGTCCCTTTTTCAACCATCCATAGTGTCCCAAATAAAATCCATACCATCATCGTGCTATGACCCTCTTGATGGAAAAGTCTCATCAAGATGCGGTCCACACTAGGCATCCCCCTCTTGATGGAAAAACCATCATCAAGGTATACCAATACATACAACATCCCCCTTGATGGAATACCATCATCAAGGTATCATAATTACAAGAGTCCCCCCTTGATGGCAAAGCTTCATCAAGGTATAATAATACATATGTGAAATGTCCCCATGCTGTTTATCGGTCACCCCGATGGAGCATGGACTCCGGTTTCATTTCATCCTTCCCCTGTCATATGCCTCCCATGCATGCATGAGATGTAGATGCCATATGCCATGTAATATATGAAATTCAATAGTAATAAAACCCATCTTAAAACATTTACAAGATTGCCAACTAAATCAAAGGGAAACCATCCCACAATATTTAATCCAAAACCCATCATAAGCATTGACATAATTTCCAAAATAATTTAGAGTAAAACATCACATGATAGATAATCCAAAACTTATCTTAAAGACAACCACATGATTTCCAAAATAGATTAAAGAAAACATCACCCAAATCCATGGCTTACAAAAAGGTAGGAATCCTACAGAATACCGACCCGCGTCCTTTTACGTTTTCCGTTCGATAAATCCGGTCGCCGATCGCGCACCACCTGCGATGTCCAGTACCTTATTACACATTCATCATTAGTCCATGTTTTAACCATTTCTAAGCCCATATGAAAAACCGGTCACTATTTAGGTTTTGTGGGTCCCATATCATCTATTAAACCTTTTAATCCCATAAGTCTTAAAATTCGGCCACCCTAGGCTTTATCAATCACTTATAAGGTTATTACATTAGATCCCCTAAGTCCATGATCAATTTCCATGGAATTCTTGAATTTGGCCACTAATTACGGTTTTGCCACTACCCCTTTTACATAAACAATTGCTCATTCATTCATGCCTACCTAAGCCCAAAATTGATCCACAACTTAGGTCCATTAATGATCCCTAACCATGTTACAAGATCATTAAAAATCAACCCTTAACTTAGCCTCATTTCCATTGATTTAACACATGCATAATTCCAAATTTGGCCTATAACATGACCTAACATTGGGTCATGGGTTCGGCCATACACCATGGCCGAATCCATGATGCCTATTTCCCATTTTTTCTTGGGTCCATTTACATGATTTAGATCCAACATAAATCCTTCAAACCCATCATTTAATCACCATTACATCCATATAGGGTTCGGCCATTCACCATGGCCGAACCCATGGTGCATGATCCATCATTCATTGCTCCAATTTATTTATATTCACCAAAATATTAATCCATTAATCTTCCCATTTTCCATGGCTTTTTAAACCCATTTAAAATTTGTAACACCTTACCATAGGGTTCAAGGTTCACTTCATCCATGCCTTTCAAGGCCATACACCTCTTTGCATTTTCATCATAACACCATTTTAAAACTTTCCCACATTCATTCATTTACTAAAATTCATTAGTTAAAAATCCTCATTGCCTTCCATTTTTCAAACCCTAATAAATCATACATTACTTACCATGGGGTTCGGCCATGCTACATGGCCGAACCCTATGGTCCTTGACTCAAAAAAAATTGCATATACCTCTATGTTTGATCACATTAAGCATGTACTATCCTTAGTCCCTTTTATTTTTCCTTAACCCTAATTTTTTCTCCATTAGGGTTTTACCCACTTTCCATTCCTTAAACCCTAACTAATTAAACCAAACACCTAATCACTCACCATGGGGTTTGGCCATGCTACATGGCCGAACCCTATGGCCCATGATTTTTTTTTTTATTCCAATCACCCAATTCCATGCTCAATTTAATAAATTACACAATGCACATACTACATTTACTTATTTCTTTTCCCTAACCCTAATTCACCCATTTAGGGTTTCCTCCACCTTCCATTCCTTCCATTTGATAGATTTAAAATCCGTAGCATAAAACTATCTATCCACCATTAATTTCACAAAAATAAATTCCAATTCGTAAACCCTAAAAATCCAAAATTTCTTGTTTAAGAAATACTTACAATCCGTCGTCTCCTCCGATTTCCGTCACTCCCGTCGGTCTCCTTAGCCTCCTCTCTCCTTCCTCTTGATCTTTGATAGGTCAAGATCTTTAATCAATGGTGGCAACCCCCAACCTTAGGATCGGCCAAAGTAGAGCTTAAATTGAGAGAGGGAAAGGGAGAGATGATGAGAGGGGAGGTGATGACCTTAATCTTAGAGTGATTTCCCTCCAAATTCTACTTCTTTCTTCTCTCCTTCTCTCCTCTTCTCCTTAGTTCTCTTTCTCCCTTCACTTGAACATGGGACGGCAATGGAGAATGAGAATGGAGTGAAAATGAAGAGAGGATAAAAAAATGGAAAAGAAACTCAAGACTTATCCCCATTTTTCTTTACATTAAAGACCCCACCAACCCTAAGATATTTAAAAGATCTTTCATTTGCTTTATGGTGGTGGTTAGATCCAACGTGCTTCATACTTGAGGTGGGGTAGCTTGGTCTCCCATTTGACCAATTTAACCCCATTTAGCCACCAATTTAATAACTTAATTATTTAATTAATTTGATAATTACTTTAGGTTAATTCATTTGTACTTAACCTAATTCCCATTATTCCACCAATGGTTGATCAAATTAACCATGGTGGCCGGCCCCACCAATCATTGGCCCACACGCCACCTCACTTGATGAGGTGGAGGTGGGTCCCACTTGGCCACATCACCTTGGTTTAATTCTAAACAACTTAGGTGATTAAATTTCATTCCATTCAATTCTAAATGGATCCCCATTGGGCCCATGACCCAATTACATTTTTATCTTACCCATTTACCTTAGAGCTTAACTACTTTGACCCATCGGGTGCCAAATGGGTATGTGACCCAATTTGACCATTCTTGACCCATTTAAATAACTTTAAATCCACACATTAGTCTATTGGGCCATACTTGGGCCTTTGTCCAAATTTTGGCGCATTTACCATTTATTCCACCAATTTTCCAATTTTCATCATTAAAATAAATAATATTCGCATTTATATTAATTTAAAAATTCCGGGCCATTACAATACAATCCTCTTTTAAATTTTTCGTCCCGAAAATTCGAGCGAAGTAGGGGTTCAAATCATCTTATACAAAGAGTTCCGGATGAGTGGCACTCATCTCTGGCTCCAGTTCCCAGGTGGTTTCTTCACTTCCATGTCGTTCCCATACCACCTTGACGAACTGAATAGCGCGGTTCAGCAGTACCCTTTGTTCGCTCCCGATCACTCTGATCGACATCTCCACATACATCACGTCGCTTTGTACATCGACGTCTTGTACACTCAGGACATGTGAAGGGTCAGGGTTGTACTTTCCTCAACACGGACACATGAAACACATCACATAAAGATGATAACTGTGGAGGAAGCGCCAACTAATAGGCCACCTCCCCCACCATCTAGGTGACAGTTTCCCCTTCTTTCCGAATCTCATGTGTCCCTTCCGTGGTGAGACTTTCAAAAACACCAAGTCTCCCACCTCAAATTCGAGGAACCTTCTCCTCTTGTCGGCGTAACTCTTCTAACGGTTCTGTGCAGTGAGTAGACGTTACCGTATCAATTTAACCTGTGCTGTGGTCTCTGCAACCAATTCCGGTCCAATTAGCGCAGGCTCACCGGCCTCTGTCCAACACACTAGCGATCTACTCGGCCTACCATATAAGGCCTTAAATAAAGCCATCTGGAGGCTTGCCTGACAACTGTTATTGTAGGAGAACTCCACCAGGAGCAAATGATCCTCCCACCCACCTTTGAAATCCAGTACACATGCTCTCAGTATATCCTCCAATATCTATATTGTCCTTTCCGACTGTCCATAAGTCTATGGGTGGAATATTGTGCTGGTCAACACGTCGATCCCCATAGCCGATTGCACGCTCTGCCATACTCTGTTAGTGAATCGGCCATCTCTGTCGGACACAATAGTCCGGGGTACACCATGTAGTCTGATAATATTTCGGATGTACCGTCGACCCATATTGCATCGTTGCCCCTAGATGACCTTAGTAGCCCTGTTACAAAGCCCATGGTTACATGCTCCCATTTCCACTCCGGCATTGGTAAGGGTTTGAGTAAACCCAGTGGCTTCCGATGTTCCACCTTATCCTGCCAACAAGTTAGTGTAGCGAGCACAAACTCTGCCACATCTCTCTTGAGTCCATGCCACCATTAGTGCCTCTTAAGATCATGGTACATCTTGGCACTGTCCGGATGGGTAGAGAGCTTGGCTTAGTGTGCCTCAACCAATACTCCCTTCTGCAGCTCTCAAGCACATATGTCCTACCTCTGAATAAAAGACCCTGTTCCGGTCGTAATTCTTATTCCGGTACTACCTCGCCTGCAAATATCTTGATTCATATCTCCATTTCTGGGTTTATTCGCCGTTCCCGTTTAATTGTGTCAAGTACCTCTTAATTACATCAACACCACTAATATCAACCTATGAGGTTGGTTTTTTTTTTTTTTTTTACAGAATTTACTTTGTCTCGTATTATCTCTTTTCCTTATGAATCCATTTGGGATTTTATGTAGATTAACGTACTCTATTTCACTTTATCTATTACCAAAACATTTCCCATACGTACTTCTTCAATACGTTCTTTTGTCTACTCTCCGTGTGAGTTAGTCTGCCAGTACGAGCCTATGCTCAAGTCCATTGTTGATTTCATTTTAACTAGGTTTCTAGCTTCACCCTCCTGGAACTCCATCGGCCAACTACAGAGTCAGGTGATCAGTCTCACTCGGCAGTCGCCCATAGCTTCTCATTCAAGTTTCACTAGACTCGTAACCTTTCCCTTAGGTCTGTCTCTCAAAGGCAATCATACCTTTATTTGCATATAAGTCACTATGTGACTAACCCTTTTTGTTCATAACTCCTACAATACCAATACCCGACATCAATCCAAGTCATATAGATACTAATTTCCTACCCTTCTGGATTATTCCACATATTCACAGCTTCCTAACAATAGTGATACATCTAAGCTTACTTATGTTATGTCATATAGTACCCATTCACCACTAAAACATTCACAAGTATTACAAATTTCACCAACCATCAAATTCCATCCTACATGCCTACGTTATCAATGGTTACCACATCATACGGTTCATATGCCTTCATTAGCAAACCACGTAGAATTGAAATTACACACAATCATCAAATAACATAACTCATGTGTAACAAGATCTTTCATCTCCATTCTCATCAAACAATAACTTGAGGTAACATAAGAAATAACACATTAATAAGATCTAGTGATTCAACCTAATTATGATTAGGTTACCCTACCCCATTTACAACATACACCTAGAGATTTTGAAATAACAATCCTACTCATCCAAAACAAGTCATCCCAATACATTCGAAGGCCATCCATGACCATCCATAAATTCCTAAAATTTGGAATTATCCATCAGCCCCACCTAGGTTTCCAACCAAACACATTAACATATCACGGCCTTTTCATGCATACTACATATTCACAACTGACTGTACTTTATCAACTCATCATCATACACATAGTCTATAACACATCCTTGTTCCTCAATGACTATTCATTGCATACCACCAATTATCAAAGTAACATCATATAAACTCATTGCAACTATTGATAATGCACAATTTATTAACATCATAGGGAATCCTCATGCAATCACTAAATAAAATATTTTCATAAGTTCATGGTCCATCATTCATTCATGCTTTTTAAGGCCATAAACCCATTTCAAGGCCTATCATCACTCGTTCATAATCTCCACAACACATTGGGAGAATGCAATTGCATTATACATACAAGTTTTTTTTTTTTTTTCATACAATATATTAGTCTTTGCAAGCTAGACCCTTCACATTCTCCTCATAATATCATCTTCTCACGAGTTTCATGTGGCAAGTTAACCCATGCACTCCGGTCCCCTTTCAAGTACATTGTTTATCCAACATCTCTCAAATGGCACTTTGCTCATATGAGAACCTCTTATACCCCTTCACAAAGCGTTTACATCATCACCCATCATATGTCATAACATAAATCTCTTCACTTGGTCATGACAAATTATCAAACCATGGGTTATCACCAATATAAAAACCATTTCTCAAAGCCATTGTACCATCCCCCAAGTATACCCATACATCACATTAACAAATACTCCCCACCCTTTTTATTCACATTTACCTCACTCATAAGCATATGCAGCATATACCCCACATCAAAAGTTCATGCCTCTTATCCTCATTTGATGCATGCAGTTCATAATTGTACATTTTTACATACTCTTTCCTCACTTAATTAGTATGATCATAACTATTAGTCTTTCCTCATTTCATCACCTCATACACTCAACAATAAGAATTCAACACATGTATATTCACATGCACTTACAATACAAGTATGCTTGTGCAATTTAATATCACACCTATTTCCTTCATTTAAAACCCCAAAATCATTAACTATCTTCCAATATAAGGACAGTTAGTCATTTCTTTCCCGTGTCCATGTAGTCCACAAACCGGCATACCACTTCAAGAGGGCAGGGGTAGTATGTGCAGTTGTGTCCAACCTGGTTGCACAACTCGCACATATAATCGGGTTCCATTTCCCCTACCGACTCTCTTATCATCGGAAAGTCTTCCATATTCTCTTCAGAAAGAGATGTTAAATCCTATTCATCTTCCTCGGGAGGTCCCTCCTGAATGTCCATGCTAACTTCTATGCTGGGAGCAGACACCAAATCTATGAAACAGTTAGGGGTTCCCTTATCCCATAATTCCGTACACTCCCCTTCATTTGAGATACCTGTATTCATAAAATACAATTAGAACCCAAAAATCATCAACTGCAAATTCCAATAAAACCAATCTACGTTTTGGGGCAATCTCTTATGTATATCACAATGTATTTTGTTTGGGGAAAGTTGTCAAATAAGCACACTTGTTTTTTCCTTTGTTTCTGGGGGGGAATCTCTTAATTCCTATTGTCTGTTGTTCAAATTGGGGATACCGGGGAAGTACATCCTACTTTACTATGTCTGATAAATCTAGTACTGTTTCATCAATTTGGGGGAAAAACCTAGATGTTTTCTCATTTCTGGGGAAGTAAACCCTATCTTGCTATTTTTCAATAAATCTCTCCTAGAATGAATCTTTCTTCCCTTGCTATCATTCCTTTCGGTCAATTGTTGTTTTCAGATTAAACACTTCCGTTTGAGTCAATCGAAGTAAATTAACCTGGCCCCCGTGCAGCGGACTCCGAAGAGTCGGTCGGTTGGGATTCTTAGCCGTTAGTGAGACGTGCAACTGTCTTAAATCTTACTTCTAGAGATTCATTCTTCCGAATTCGCTCTGATACTAACTGTAACGCCAGCCCCTTTTCACCGAAAATTAGAGTCTATTTTTTTTTTTTACATAAAAGTGACAAAGGGCACGAACGTCATGACGCGAGTTAAGTTCTGAGCTTCTAAAGCCCGGCCCTTAACTGGCCAACCCTACGCATGCGTGGAACATAAATCCACGAGTACGGTTCACGCGTAGAAAGTAAGCTCACGGAACATAAAAACAAATGCGGATGATCATAGAACTATCCTACCAGTTTTCAGATAGTAGGGAAGAAATATCCATTTTAATTACTAAAATGCCACTGGACTGCACCGTCCAAAATAAAATATACAACGTAGCAAGCCATCTAAGTTATTACTTTTCCGACAAGTTAAATTATACAATTACACATTCCCCAACATAACTTAAACAAAAATAATTTGTCCGCCTCCCCAAGCTCCTAAGCTTGGCTTCCGTCTCGCCCTTCCGGTCCGCCATCTCCTGCATCGTCAGCTACGGTAGAAGTAGGGCGTTAGAACAACGCGCCCAGTAGGACTCCAAGTAGGGCTAGCACATGGATTAGTAATAACAGCATGCAGATAATATTATAGAAAAAAAACCATGCACTTTGGGCAATGTCATGCAATGGGTGTTCTATGTCATGAATCTCACCCATCAATCTCATCCTCATCCTACAATGTCCCTTTTTCAATCATCCATAGTTTCCCAAATAAAATCCATACCATCATTGTGCTATGACCCTTTTGATGGAAAAGCCTCATCAAGATGCGGTCCACACTAGGCATCCCCCCCTTGATGGAAAAACCATCATCAAGGTATACCAATACATACAACATCCCCCTTGACGGAAAACCATCATCAAGGTATCATAATTACAAGAGTCCCTCCTTGATGGCAAAGCCTCATCAAGGTATAATAATACATATGTGAAATGTCCCCATGCTGTATATCGGTCGCCCCGACGGAGCATGGACTCCGGTTTCATTTCATCCTTCCCCTGTCATATGCCTCCCATGCCATGCATGAGATGTAGATGCCATATGCCATGTAATATATGAAATTCAATAGTAATAAAACCCATCTTAAAACATTTACAAGATTACCAACTAAATCAAAGGGAAACCATCCCACAATATTTAATCCAAAACCCATCATAAGCATTCACATAATTTCCAAAATAATTTAGAGTAAAACATCACATGATACATAATCCAAAACTTATCTTAAAGACAACCACATGATTTCCAAGATAGATTAAAGAAAACATCACCCAAATCCATGGCTTACAAAAAGGTAGGAATCCTACCGTATACCGACCCGCGTCCTTTTACGTTTTCCGTTCGATAAACCCGGTCGCCGATCGTGCACCACCTGCAATGTCAAGTACCTTATTACACATTCATCATTAGTCCATGTTTTAACCATTTCTAAGCCCATATGAAAAACCGGTCACTATTTAGGTTTTGTGGGTCCCATATCATCTATTAAACCTTTTAATCCCATAAGTCTTAAAATTCGGCCACCCTAGGCTTTATCAATCACTTATAAGGTTATTACATTAGATCCCCTAAGTCCATGATCAATTTCCATGGAATTCTTGAATTTGGCCACTAATTACGGTTTTGCCACTACCCCTTTTACATAAACAATTACTCATTCATTCATGCCTACCTAAGCCCAAAATTGATCCACAACTTAGGTCCATTAATGATCCCTAACCATGTTACAAGATTATTAAAAATCAACGCTTAACTTAGCCTCATTTCCATTGATTTAACACATGCATAATTCCAAATTTGGCCAATAACATGACCTAACATTGGGTCATGGGTTCGGCCATACACCATGGCCGAATCCATGATGCCTATTTCCCATTTTTTCTTGGGTCCATTTACATCATTTAGATCCAACATAAATCCTTTAAACCCATCATTTAATCACCATTACATCCATATAGGGTTCGGCCATGGTGGTGCATGATCCATCATTCATTGCTCCAATTTATTTACATTCACCAAAATATTAATCCATTAATCTTCCCATTTTCCATGGCTTTTTAAACCCATTTAAAATTTGTAACACCTTACCATAGGGTTCAAGGTTCACTTCATCCATGCCTTTCAAGGCCATACACCTCTTTGCATTTTCATCATAACACCATTTTAAAACTTTCCCACATTCATTCAGTTACTAAAATTCATTAGTTAAAAATCCTCATTGCCTTCCATTTTTCAAACCCTAATAAATCATACATTACTTACCGTGGGGTTCGGCCATGCTACATGGCCGAACCCTATGGTCCTTGACTCAAAACAAATTGCATATACCTCTATGTTTGATCACATTAAGCATGTACTATCCTTAGTCCCTTTTATTTTTCCTTAACCCTAATTTTTTCTCCATTAGGATTTTACCCACTTTCCATTCCTTAAACCCTAACTAATTAAACCAAACACCTAATCACCCACCATGGGGTTCGGCCATGCTACATGGCCGAACCCTATGGCCCATGATTTTTTTTTTATTCCAATCACCCAATTCCATGCTCAATTTAATAAATTACACAATGCACATACTACATTTACTTATTTCTTTTCCCTAACCCTAATTCATCCATTTAGGGTTTCCTCCACCTTCCATTCCTTCCATTTGATTAGATTTAAAATCCATAGCATAAAACTATCTATCCACCATTAATTTCACAAAATAAATTCCAATTCGTAAACCCTAAAAACCCAAAATTTCTTGTTTAAGAAATACTTACAATCCGTCGTCTCCTCCGATTTCCGTCACTCCGGTCGGTCTCCTTAGCCTCCTCTCTCCTTCCTCTTGATCTTTGATAGGTCAAGATCTTTAATCAATGGTGGCAACCCCCAACCTTAGGATCGGCCAAAGTAGAGCTTAAATTGAGAGGGGGAAAGGGAGAGATGATGAGAGGGGAGGTGATAACCTTAATCTTAGAGTGATTTCCCTCCAAATTCTACTTCTTTCTTCTCTCATTCTCTTCTCTTCTCCTTAGTTCTCTTTCTCCCTTCACTTGAACATGGGACGGCAATGGAGAATGAGAATGGAGTGAAAATGAAGAGAGGATAAAAAAATCGAAAGGAAACTCAAGACTTATCCCCATCTTTCTTTACATTAAAGACCCCACCAACCCTAAGATATTTAAAAGATCTTTCATTTGCTTTATGGTGGTGGTTTAGATAACCACCACCAAGTCCAACGTGCTTCATACTTGAGGTGGGGTAGCTTGGTCTCCCATTTGACCAATTTAACCCCATTTAGCCACCAATTTAATAACTTAATTATTTAATTAATTTGATAATTACTTTAGGTTAATTCATTTGTACTTAACCTAATTCCCATTATTCCACCAATGGTTGATCAAATTAACCATGGTGGCCGGCCCCACCAATCATTGGCCCACACGCCACCTCACTTGATGAGGTGGAGGTGGGTCCCACTTGGCCACATCACCTTGGTTTAATTCTAAACAACTTAGGTGATTAAATTTCATTCCATTCATTCTAAATGGATCCCCATTGGGCCCATGGCCCAATTACATTTTTATCTTACCCATTTACCTTAGAGCTTAACTACTTTGACCCATCGGGTCCCAAATGGGTATGTGACCCAATTTGACCATTCTTGACCCATTTAAATAAATTTAAATCCACACATTAGTCTATTGGGCCATACTTGGGCCTTTGTCCAAATTTTGGCCCATTTACCATTTATTCCACCAATTTTCCAATTTTCATCATTAAAATAAATAATATTCACATTTATATTAATTTAAAAATGCCGGGCCATTACAGTTCCTGATCAGGGCTACCACATGGTTAGCTTGTAAAACATGCATATATCAAATATATGAGTATCAAAAACAAGTAAATCAATGCTATGAAATATGCACATGTAATGAGTCCCTCCCAACATGCATATACATAGCCATCACTTGACGTGACTCGCACCGTCAAGGTAAATCACTAACATTTCTCCTGGCGGGACCTGCATCGCCTAAGGAGACCAATATCTTATCATCATCATAATACTATTCCTGGCGGGACCTGCATCGCCTAAGGAGGTTTCACAGTTGCATCACAGCATATCACCGGAGTGTGGACTCCGGGTTCGACAATCATCATCCCATGCCATGCATGAGATGTCGATGCATTGTATGTCATTTGTAAACACATAATTTATCATTCAAAACCACATTTTAAACATAAATCAATTACAACATATCTCATAAAAATGTAATAAAACCAAATCATAGTTGTGGTTACAAGTAGGTAGGAAACCTACTGAAGATTCACTTCAGTGTTCGATTTTTCTTTAGCGTCACTTGCTCACGACTTGCCCGCCATTCACTTCCGTCACCTTGTGATGTAACAGTAAATAAATCATACTATCATTTAAATGTCCATTCACATCTAAGACCCAAAACATCTTGTGGGGTTCGGCCATGCCCATGGCCGAACATCACCAACTTAGGATTTAACCTCCTTTTTCATTTAATCAATTCTTAAATACTTAACCCTTTAAACATGTCTTGGTAGGGTTCGGCCATACACCATGGCCGAACCATACCACCTTGGTTTAACCTTTCTTTCATGTCTTTTTAAACTTTCTCTATCCATATTTACATTATCACCCGTATTTACAGCTTTGCCACTAGGCTAAACCATATCAAAACCATTGTCATTTCTATGGCGTTCGGCCCTATACATGGCCAAACCTTGTAATCCCTTTTATCCATCACCAAATGGTTCTCCATTGGGATATTTTAAACCCTTTATAAAATCATGGAAGCAATAATAAATACTACCCATAAACTTAGTCCATTTAACCCATACCATGGTCCATGGGGTTCGGCCATGCTATGGTTCACTTGGTTCAATATTCACCATGATTACTCATGGTTTTAACATGCTAATTCAACCATGAACAATACATGGTTCAGCCATATATTGACCAACCAAAAACAGTAAACATGTATTCAATTAATTGCCATAAGAGCACCATAATCTTATATGGTTTTTATCTCACAAAATCATCAAATACTTTCATAAAACTGTCATACCATTTCATGGGGTTCGGCCATCCCAATTGGCCGAACCTCATGGCCTGTGATTTAGACCCCTTTTGTCAAATAATTAGCTTTATTTAAAACACATAAACCTCTCCACAATTGATATGATTTCCATCTCTTGAAAGCCCTACTAATCATCAAATACTTTCATGGGGTTCGGCCATCCAAGGTGGCCGAACCCTATGTCCATGTCTTGGTCCTCTTAAACATGTTTTAGGTCTCATTAAACATGTAATAATCAGTATAATATTACCGGGTTTTAACCTCTCAAAACCCTCCAAATCAGTCCATCACTTTGCATGGTTTTCACTTTATAACAACTCAATCCAAATGATCATAACACTTCATGGGGTTCGGCCATCCAAGATGGCCAAGCCCAATGGTCCATTTTATCAATTTATATCCATGATTTAGACCCATGATACCTTCAGTCCTTCATGGTATTCAAGTCCACGTTTTAACCCTCTTTAAAACATACATTTTAAGTCTTAAAGAAACATCAAAAAACAGTCCACAAATTGCATGGTTTCTATGTTTCAAAGACATCAAAACCAACCAATTACTTACATGGGGTTCGGCCCTCCAAGGTGGCTGAACCCAATTATTCCTTTTACAACTTTTAAAACCTCTATTACTCAAGGTTTAAACCTTGATGCATTCGGCCATACCCATGGCCCAATACATGCTCCATTTGTTCCATGCTATTTAAACCAAAATAACACATAAACACTTACCAAACTTCCTTTGCCTTTGATCCTTGCCTTCTCCCCTCTTGTTTCCTTCTTTCTTCCTTAATCCTTTGCTGATTTATGCTTGATCAATTGGTGCAAACACCACTGCTGGTTCAGCCAAGAAAGGAGTTTGGAGAGAGGGAGAGAGATGAGAATTTCCTTAGAATTTCTTGTGTGAAAAACGGCCATTGAGTTGGTCTTTCCTTTTGTAATCTCAGCCACAACCTCCATTCATTTCCCTCATTATTTCTTAGCAAAAATGATGGGATATTGGGTGCCATCCAAGACACCCCTTCACCCAAACGTTGCATCCATTGAAATCAGCCAATGCATCTCATTAAATGAGTTGATGCCGCCCAACCTTTGTGTCCCTTGGCTTTGGCCAAGGCACCTCTTCATCCAACGGCTAGGATTTGTTTGATTAAGAGTTGTGTGAGATTAGAACTCCTTTCCACTTCCTCTTGACTCACTTGACTCATGATCTTTTTATTCCAACTCAACACATTTAATGGACCATATTTGAGTCAACTCTATTCTTAATTAAAACTTACTCTAAATCAGTCCAACTCAAGCTGAACTAGCTCACACTTGAGCTCATCTGAGGGCCCACTCGGTCAGCCATGGTCAACTTGGTCAACCCGACCCATTGGGTCCCCAATCAGCCCCTTGACCCGTTTTGGCAACATGACCCATTAATGGGCTGATTTTGCCATTTTTAATTGGTTTTCACTTGTGCATCAAGCCTACCCATTTTTGCTCCACTTGATTTCCAATCAATTTAGCTTATCCCCATTAAATTTGGGATCACCCAATGGTCTAATAAGTCCCTTATGACCCATTGGGTCCAATTGGGCCCTTTGACCCATTTAACCATTTTCGACCCAATTGATGTACATTACCCATCCAATCGAATTTGACATTTATAATGTGCTCATATGATCTTAATTTGAGCAATGGGCCCCACCATTTCCTTATTTAACATCACAAACATTTAATTTAACAAACTAGGGGCATTTATGTAATTATCCATTTCATTGAAAAATTGGGGTGTTACACAATTTACATGAATTTTGTCCATTTAAATTATGAATTAATGGTTATGACCCTTAGATGAGTAAGATGTTGGGCAATGGTCCAATTAAGACCCAATGGATATGTTATAAGGATCAATTTAAAGGAAATGGGTAAGGTGCATTTAATTGGGTCAAGGTGGTTATTTGGGTCAAAAGGCCCAATTGGGACCTAATGGGTCGTAGTTGACTTGGTTGACCATTAGGTGAGCTCAAGCCTAATTAGGTTAAGGTTGAATTAAGTTGGAAAGGAAATCAAATGATTAAGTTGAGTCAAGTGAATTAAAATGGAAAGACAATCAAGTGAGTGAGTTGGCATTAAAATGATGAGTTAAATGGGTGAGTTGAGTCAAATGAGTTGGATGGGAAATTATGGAGATATTTATCTCAAAGGAGTGAAGTGTGAAGTTGAAGGGCTTTAGTTTCAAACTCAAACACCACTCCACACGTTGGAGGGAAAGCATGGGGGGGAGTTTGATCTCAAAGATGAAACCCCCACATGAAACATTAATGAGAGGAGGAAGATGAGGGGAGGTTACACCAAAATTTCAAATTCAAAATACACCACACGTTGGAAACATGGGGGTTTCCCATCTTAGATGGAAACTCAAGAGCCAAAACCGTTGGGAGGGTTTCATCTCAAGGATGAAACCCCCAAATGGAATAAGTGAGGGAGATGAATGGGGAGGGGAGTTACCAAGGGGTGCCATCAAGGGACACCACCTTTGGTCAACCCTCATTACTTAGTTTCCATTCATCCTCTCTCTCTCTCTCTCCCTCCCTTGGCCGTTTTTCACCTCTCACGACAAGGAACCTTGGCTGGTTGTCTCTCACAGAAATCATTCCTTAGCCGATCACTCCACCAAGACAAAGTGGACTTAGAGTAAAGGAGTTTGCATCTCAAGGTTTTATCACTCTCACCCAAGGCCAAGTTTTTCTCTCTCTCAAATCAATACCGTGGCCGAAAAACTTCAAGGAGTTTCCAGCAAGATCAGTCTCGGCTAAAGGACAAAAAGGAAAGAAGGAAAGACTAAAGAAAGAAGGAAAAGGAACAAGCCGGAGCAAAAGAAAACCGGAGGAGTCGCTGAACCGGTAGGTTTTCTTGATAATCAAAATTTAAGGAAGAACCATAGGGTTCGGCCAAGGGTATGGCCAAATACCATGGAGGAAAATGAAGGAATGTAAGATGGTTTTAAGAGAAGTAGATGAATCATAGGGTTCGGCCATATGAATGGCCGAACCCCATGGAAAAACATGGTTAAATTATGGGTTTTTGATTGATGGAAAACCATGGGATATTGTGATGTTCTAAAGGAATTTAAATAGGTCAAAAGGATGAAGGAAGGATCCAATGATGAACCATAGGGTTTGGCCATGTGGCATGGCCGAACCCCATCGAAAGTGTTAAGGAAGTTTTTGGGTCTAAAAAGGATTTTAAAAGGGAGATAATGGACCATAGGGTTCGGCCATGTTGTATGGCTGAACCCCATGAAAAGATATTGGTTTTTATTTAATGAAAATAAAGATTAAGTAAATAGATAACATCTTTTGGATTATTAAAGGATGAAAATATTAGATTAAGGATTAAAAAGGGGGACCAACGTTTAATGAGTGAGGTTCAGCCATGGAGTATGGCCGAACCCCACAAGGGTTATTTTATGGACATGTGAATGAATGGTATTATTGAAATTAAAAGGAAATAAGGGACCATGGGTCGGCCATGATGGATGGCCGAATCCCAGGGGAAACATTTGATGGATTTAAGGTCTAGGTATAGCATATGGAATGAATGAAATGGTAATTAAGAATTGAATCAATGGCAAGATGGTAAATACGTCAAAATAATGAACCAAGGGTTCGGCCATGTTGTATGGCCGAACCCCATGGGAAATATTTTATATATTTGATGTAATGACAACGTTAGATGGCTGATTTAAAAGAGTGGGTTTTATGAATCAAGAATGGCAAGGTTTGGATTTATTTTGAAAAGATCAAAAGGTTGCAAGAGAGACCGAAACCAAGATGGTGAGGTTCGGCCATGTTGTATGGCAGAACCCCACTAATGGATTTTGGTGGACAAAGGGCTAAGTTATTAGCAAAGTGATGTTTGAGTAATAAATAAAAGTAAGGACCAAATTCAAGTAGGTGAGGTTCGGCCAAAGTGTATGGCCGAACCCCACAAGATGGTGTCCTTGGTTTTAGACTTAAATTGGAAATCAAATGGGATTTAAGTTTGATTTATTGTTCGCCAACAAGGTGACGGAACTTCTTAAACGGTGCGCAATCGTGAGTTGGTGACAATTTAAGAAGAGCGGACATTTTAAGTGACCTTTGTGTAGGTTTCCTACCTTTTTGTAACCATGGTTTATACTTGATGTTTTAATCTTGATTTTATGAGATATGGGTTAAATTGTTATGTTTCAAAGAGGATTTGAATGCTAAGATTATATTATAAAATGGCATGTATTTCATTGACATCTCATGCATGGCATGGGGTGATGGTTATGTAATCGGAGGGGCCACACTCCGTCGGGGCGACCGAAAAACCTATGTCGGTTACCTGGATGATGAGAATCCTATCAAGAGGAAACCGGAGGGTCCACACTCCGTCGGGGCTTCCGAAAGACCTATGTGGTGGTACCTTGATGATGAGAATCCCATCAAGAGGCTATGTGTATTTGTGATGGGTGGGACCCATTACATCTGCATACATACATAGCATTGTTTAATGAGGATATGACGATCATGTATTATTATGTTATATGCATGCTTTATACTAACCTTGTGGTAGCCTAAATCGGAATACCTACTGGGCGCGTTGTTCTAACGCCCTACTTCTACCCTAATGATTGACGTAGGAAACAAAGGAATCAATGAGCGTGAACGGAGTCAAGCTTAGAAGCTTGAATGAGTTTATTTAATAGTTGTGTAAAGTTATTATTTGGACTTGTAATTTGAGATAACTTAGAATGTCGAACATGTAATAACTTAGCTATGTTGCTATGGTTTGGAATGATTTTATTTGATTATTTCAGTTAAGATAAACATTGTAAAAGGACGTACATCTTTGCTATCTAATAAATTGGAATAGAGTTAGGTTCTATTATAGTCCGCAATATAAGATATTATCCGCACGTTAACTTATTTGTGTGAACTATCTTGGTAGACTTAGTCCACACACACATAGGGTTGGCCAGTTAAGGGTCGAGCTTTCGAAGCTCGGACTTAACTCGCGTCGTGACGTCCCGCTCTCTGTCACTTTTAAAAAAAAATAGACTCTGATTTTCGAAAAGCGAGTGAAAAAGGGCGGGGCGTCACATTCTTAATCTCAAATGGAAAGAGGTACCGATTGAATTGGATTTACATGGGCAGCTGGCGGTATACATAGAAACTCGGCAATTGCCAAAAGGAAGGGACTCTCAACGTGTGGAGTTGTTGGCATAAGATTTTCTATTTGGTAAGAAAATCTCATGGATATGTTGGGAATCGATGGATAAGCATGGCTTTGTCTTGGGAAAGCATCCTGCTAAAAAGGTGTTCTTATATGTAGCAAGTGTAGCAAAGCCAATATGGGTTTCTATATGTGATAGGCAAGCACGACTGTAACACCCCAATTTCTCAATGAAGTGGAAAATTATGAAAATGCCCCTGAGTTGTTAAATTAATTATTTTGCGATGTTAAGTAAGGAAATAGTGGGCCCATTGCTCAAATTAAAATCATATGAGCACATTATGAATATTAAGTTTGATTGGATGGGTAATTTTCATCATTTGGGTCAAAAATGGCTAAATGGGTCAAAGGGCCCAAATGGGACCCATCGGGTCTTGCTGAATTATTTGACCATTATGGGAACTTAAATTAAATGGGCTTAGGCTGATTTGATTGGAAATCAAGTGGAGGAAAAATGGGTAGGCCTGACCCATATGTAAAAACCAGTTACAAATGACCAAAATGCCCATAATTTGGTCATGGAGTCAAAAACGGGTCAAGGAGCTAAAAGTGGACCCAACGGGTCGAGTTGACTATTGTTGACCGTGTGGACCCTCAAGGGAGCTAAAATATGAGTTAAATCAGTTTGAGTGGGACTGAAGTGAGTTGGAATTAAATCAAGTAGTGAGTTAACTCATGTGCATTAAATGAAATGCATTAAGTATGGTGAGTTGGTGAGTTGAGATGGAAATCTAAATGACCTTGAGTTCAAGTGAGTCAAAATGGAAATTAAAGGGACTGCAACTCAGTGAGCTAAATGGGAATTTGAAGAGGTGGCTTGGTCTCAAACCAACCAAAACAAGTCCCACACGTTGGGGACTTGTTTTGGTGAGTGAATGATTGATGCAAATGATGGGTTTGAGATGGGTTGCATGGAAAGCTGAATGGCTGCATGGGTAGGTGCCAAGGGGTGCCTTGGTTAGCATCCAAGACCCATTGTTTTGTGGGAGAATTGATGAGGAAGTGGAGGGGTTTTGGGGGCTGAAATACAAAAGCAAACAACACCCATTTTGGCCGATTTTTATCATTGCAAAAGCCTTAGAATCCCATCTCTTTCCCTCTCTCAAGAACACCTTCATTTGGCCGAATTGTATCTTGGTGATTTCACCATTGGTTCAATCAAATAATCAGCAAAGGAAGGGAGGCTAAGAAAGAAAGGAAGCAAGGATCAAAAGGCAAGACAAGAGCTTGGAAATTAGTAAGTATTTCCATTGAATTATGTTTAATAAAATGGGTTAAATAAGACATGATTCATCCATGTGATGGCCAAATCTATCAAAGGGTTAAAGTATGATTTTATTATGTCCAATTAGATGGAAAACATGGACATAGGGTTCGGCCACTTTGGATGGACGAACCCCATGAAATATTATGGTTAATGTTGATGGTTTTGTAAGATTTAAACCATGCAAGTATAGGACTGATTTTGGATGTTAAGATGCATGCTTTGGAAATATTGAAAGCATGGATTTGGATGTCATAATTTGGCCATGCTATGGGCGAATTTGACAAGGGTCTAAACCATGGAAGATGGTGTCAAAAAGGAGTGGAAATGGACCATTGGGTTCTGCCACTTTGGGTGGCCGAACCCCATGGAAAAAGTTGGTTAATGTTTATGGTTTCTTTTTTGAAATTTAAAACCATGCAAGTTAGGACTGTTTTTACATGTTTTATTATATTTAAAATACATGTTTTAAAGAGGGTTAAAACATGGGTTTGGATATCAGAAAAGGCTGAAGTTTATGTGGTCTAAATCAGTGGATTAAAATTGGAAAAAATGGACCATGGGGATCGGCCATCTTGGATGGCCGAATCCCATGAAATTGTGTTGGTTTTTGGATGTTTGTTTGAAAGGTAAAACCTGATAATAATATACTGTTATTACATGATTATTGGAGGTTTAAAAATAGTAAACATAACCATTGGGTTCGGCCACCATGGAGGGCCGAACCCCATGTAAAAGAATGTTGGTTTCCATGTTGGGAAACATGGAAACCATAGACTTTTATGGACTGTTTTTGGATGGTTTTTGAAAGGTAAAACCCGATAATAATTATGCTGATTTTTACATGATTCAATGGACATGAAATGTAAGTGAAAAAGGGTTCAAATCATGGGCATAGGGTTCGGCCACATTGGATGGCTGAACCCCATAAAAGTATTTGATATTTGGTATGTTTTTGGAGAGATAAAAACCATACCCATAGCGGTGAGTGTTTATGCAATTAAAATGAAAGTAAGGTTGCTGTTTTGGGTTGGCCATAGGATGGCTAAACTATGTGTTTAACATGGCTAAGGGGTAGAGCCAATTGGTATTTAAATAATGGACATTATTGAGCAAAAGAACCATAAGGGTTCGGCCATGAGTATGGCCGAACCCCATGGACTGTTTTCATGGATCATTTTATGGATGCGTATGTCGTTTAAGATGAAATTATGTTTACTGATTTGGTCGGCTAAAACATGACTGAACCATGTTAAGGTTGTGGGTAAGTTGTAGAGTTTAATCAAGGTATTGGTAGCAATGGCATGTTTGTAAATAAGGGTCACAATCATGAATTGGTATTTGTGGACTTAGACTCAAAAATGGGAATCAAATAAAGTAAGGGTTAAAGTTGGTCCATGATTTATGTGAATAAGGTGACGGATCTCTGTGACTGGTGCACAACTGCGAGCGGTGACCGGATAAAAGCCTAAGAAAGAACGGACGCTAAAGTGATTCTTCAGTAGGTTTCCTACCTACTTGTAACCACAGTTTTACCCCAGTTTTCTTATGAGGCTCTTGTTTTATTTTATGTGTTTCAAATGATATATTATGCATTAACAAATGGCATACAGGCATTGGCATCTCATGCATAGACATGGGATAATGAATGAGGTTCTACAGTGTTGCAATTTATGGGTTACGTCCTTCCTCGGTGGTGCAAGTCACGCCAGGAGGAGTAACATGATGATCATAGTCACATTGGTCTCCTTAGGCGATGAGAGTCCCGCCAGGAGGACTAATACGTGATATGAATCAGTCAATGATGAAGAGATGGAAATTGTATTGTGATTTACCTTGACGGTGCAAGGCACGTCAAGTGATGGCTATGAAGGTACATGATGGGGGATGCTCATTGCATGTGCATACTTCATAGCATGGTTTTACTTGTTTTTAATGATCATTTATATGATATATATGCATGTTTTATATGCTAACATGTGGTAGCCCTGATTCGGGAACCTACTGGGCGCGTTGATCTAACGCCCTAATTCTATCCTCAGAGGAGATTGCAGGTACAAGTAAAGGGAAAAAGAAGGTCGATGACCGGGAGGGGAGCCAAGCCTAAGCGCTTGAATGATGGATTGGATTACTTTATATTACTGTCATTTGAATACTTTTGTTGGACATGTAATAATTCATTACTTGTTATGGTTTGATTAGGTTAATAACCTTTGGATCGTTGATTTATCTTAATTAATGTCTGAGACTGTTACTTGCTATCTAGTCTTTCTATTCCGCAATTAATCTAGGTTATTCCGCATGTTGATGTTAGTTCCATGTGTGATTCATAATCATGGTCTATTCCATGTACACATGGGTGGCTAGTTAATGTTTCAGATTTGGGTAGTCTGAACTTAACTCGCGTAGTGACGCCGCCCGCTCTCTTTCGATGTTTTATTATTACTTTTAAAAAAAAATTAGACTCTGAATTCTCAGAAAGGGCGGGGCGTTACAACGATAATTGGCCTAGACCTTCTCATCTAGGATCAGCCGTATGGTTGGATTTTATGGCAAATTTCCTACCTATTTATGTGATATACACGGCAGCATCAAGAGTCAGAGATACACGAGACAAAGGAGCTATTGTGAGTAGCTTTGTGAGAAGAATTGAAAGAGAGTTGGCTGACAGCAAAAGAACAATAGATTTGAGAAGAGATCTGTTGTTTGAAGGTCTTTTGCTCGGTGGTTTGCAGATTGGCAAGAGATAAGCTGTTCTCAAATATAAGAACAAGTCGGAATGAAGGAAAACCAGAAGAGTCGCGAAACCGGTAAGTATTTTCATAATTTTGTTTAAAGAAAGGAACCATAAGGTTCGGCCATGGTGTATGGCCGAACCCTATGGAAGAAAATTGGGGGAGATGAATATAGTAATTTAATGGAATGATGAACCATAGGGTTCGACCATGTTGTATGGCCGAACCCCATGGAAGGACATTGGTTATTTTAATGGAAGTTTGGAGGATGAAAATCATAGAGTTACGTTTATAATTTTAAAAAGGTTTTAAAGGGTGTAAATGGATTTATGTATAAGAACCATGGACCATGGGTTCGGCTATGAGGTATGGCCGAACCCCCTCAATGACTTTGATCATGGTTATTTGATTTATGGGAGGAAAAGATGAATCATAGGGTTCGACCATGCTGTATGGCTGAACCCCATGTGAAAGGTTATTTATGATTTATTTTAAATGGAAGTATGGTTGATGGTTTTAGATGCAATTAGATCATGAAAACCATGGAAGTTGGTTAATAATTCTATTGGGTTTCAAAGCATGAAAATTATGAATGTATGTATGAGAACCATCAAAGGATCAAACCATCTACGTTTGATATATTTTTAAGGAAAATAAGGAACCATAGGGCTCGGCCATGGTGTATGGCCGAACCCCATGTAAAGGAATTAAGGATTGTAAATGGGCTAAAATGATGTAAAGGATGGAGAACCATGGACTTTGGGTTCGGCCATGGTGAATGGCCGAACCCCATGAAGAATGTTTGTGCATAAAATGTTAGTCATGGACCTATGTTTTGGAACCTAAACATAAGGTGATGGAAACAATGGCAAAGAAGTAAATAAGAGTGAAAATGATAGACCATGGGTTCGGCCATGGTGTGTTGCCAAACCTCATGGGGAATGATTTATGGATTTAATGTATGAATGGTTAGATTAATGGAATGTTAGCCATGGATGGCAATATCATAATTAAGTAGAAATAATGGACCATGGGTTCGGCCATGGTGTATGGCTGAACCCCATGGGGAAAGTTTGATGGATTTAGGGTTTATGTATGTTAAATGAATGAGAAGTGATATGATCTTGGACTTAAGTTAAATGAGCAAAAAGGGAACTAAAACCTAGTAAGTGAGGTTCGGCCATGGTGTATGGCCGAACCCCACAAGTTGGGCTTATGGACTTGGACTGAATTGTAAATCAAATGGGATATTGGTTTGACTTGTGGATATGTAACAAGGTGACGGGACCTCACAAGGTATGTACGATCGTGAGTGGTTACCGGACGAAAGCGCAAGGACACGTTAGTGGTCGTTGGTAGGATTTCACCTCTTTGAAACCATGGGTTTATGTACAATGTATTTATCTTAATTTGATGAATTTACGTTGTAAAAGATATGTTTCAAATTGTGAGTTTTAATGCTATGTATATAATATAAAATAGCATGTGTTTCATTTGCATCTCATGCATGGCATAGGGTGAAGGATATGCAACCGGAGGGGCCACACTCCGTCGGGGAGTCCGAAAAACAAATGTGGGGTACCTTGATGATGAGAATCCCATCAAGAGGTAACCAGAGGGGTCACATTCCGTCGGGGCGTCAAAAGACCTATTTGGGGGTTCTTACATGTGTTTATGATGGGTGGGACTCATTGCATGCGACACATGTCATGTTATTATTTTTACATGGATTTATTATTATGTTATATGCCTGTTTTGTACTAACCATGTGTTAGCCCTAAATGGAATACCTACTGGGTACGTTGTTCTAACGCCCTACTTCTACCCTAGTGGATGATACAGGAAACGAGGGGAATGATGAACGCGAAAAGGGCCAAGCATAGGAGCTTGGATGCTTTTAGTTTATATTTTGATTAACTTACTTATGGACTTGTAATTTGAGTAAGTAGACTTTGGGCATGTAATAATTTAGATAATTTGCTATGGTTGGATGTTTATTTGGATAATTATGTTATGAGTAATTATGATTAAAGACTTGACGTACTTTGCTACCTAAAATGGAATAGAATTTGGTTCTATTATAATTCCGCAGTTTTGATTTTAAGCTGCATGTTTATATTGTTATGTGTGAACCGTTTTCATGGACTTAGTCCATGCACACATAGGGTTGACCAGTTAAGGGTCGGACTTTAGAAGTTCAGACTTAGCTTGCGTTGTGACGTCCCGCTCTCTATCACTCTTTTAAAAAAAAAACGTAGACTCTGATTTTCAGAAAACATAGTGAAAAAGGGCGGGGCGTTATAGTTGGTATCAGAGCGAAACAGAAAGATTGAATCTTTCGAAGTAACATTGAGATGGTATCGTGTCTCACTCACAGATAAGAATCCCGTCTGACCGACTCTTCGGAGTCCGTTGCACGGGGACCGAATTAATTTACTTCGTTAGACTCAGACAGGATATTCAATCTGAGAACAACAATGAATGATAGCAAAGGAAGTACAGTCAAAATAAATGGATTTATCAAACATGGCAAAATAGGATATATTTCACCAATATACCCGAATTGAGAAACAAACAATAGATATTTAGGGAATTTCCCAAGAAAACAAAGAAAAATCAAGAGTGCTTATTTGGAAAAAGTAGGAAAATACAAACTTTATGATGAAAACTAAGTCATGATATTTTTCAATGGCTTAGGGAAAAAAATGCCTCCAAAGAGAAATACCCGACAAAACCAGAAAGGGAAGGAAAAAGAAGAAGTAACCTCTCAACATGAAAAGGAGGTAGAAAAATCTCAACATGAAGAGAAGGAACCACAATCTCGACATGAAGATGAAGAACAACCATCCCACCAAGAGGAGGAGGAACAAAGCAGCGTGAATATACAGGTGGTGCCTCCTGAACTACAAAGCTTGGTTCAAGCGGTGGTCATTTCGGTGCTGCAACAACACTTGAACGGGAATGGAACCACCAACGAGACCAATGCAACACCCGCCCCTTTTCACCGTAAAATCAGAGTAAATTTTTTTTTTAAAATAAAAGTGACAAAGGGCGCGGACGTCACGACGCGAGTTAAGTTCCGAGCTTCTAAAGCCCGGCCCTTAACTGGCCAACCCTACGCGTGCGTGGAACATAAGTCCACGAGTACGGTTCACGCGTAGCAAGTAAGCTCACGGAACATAAAAATAAGTGCGGATGATAATAGACACTATCCTACCAATCTTCAGATAGCAGGGAAGAGATATCCATTAAATTACTAAAATGCCCTCATACTGTACTGTCCAAAATAATTTATAAAACATAGCAAGACATCTAAGTTATTACATTTCCGACAAGCTAAATTATGCAAATACACATTTTCCCAAAATAAACTCAAACAAAATAATTAGTCCGCCTTCCCAAGCTCCTAAGCTTGACTCCCGTCCTGTCCTTCCGTTCCGCCATCTCCTGCATCGTCAGCTAGGGTAGAAGTAGGGCGTTAGAACACGCGCCCAGTAGGACTCCGAGTAGGGCTAACACATGGATTAGTGATAACAAAGCATATAGACAATACATAACGAAGACCATAAAAATGAATGCTATGCCATGGGTGTCGATGTTATGAATCCCACCCATCATCCATACCATCATGCTGTCATATCCCCCTTGACGGCAAGACCTCGTCAAGATACAAACAATCACAAATCATCCCCATGGACGGCAAAACCTCGTCCAGATATAAAACATTCACAAATCATTCCCCTGGACGGCAAAACCTCGTCCAGATATAAAACAATCACAAATCCTCCCCCTTGATAGAAGAACCATCATCAAGGTATCATAATTACATACAACATCCCTGATACATCAAACACATCAAAATATCTCCATGTCTATTTATCGGTCGCCCCGACGAAGCATGGACTTTGGTTTCATTTCATCCTTCCCCTGTCATATCCCTCCCATGCCATGCATGAGATGTAGATGCCATATGCCATGTAATGAATATAATAACAAACCATGACATTTAAAGAAAATCCCATCAATAAAACATATAACTTGATTACCCAAAATAGATCAAGCGAAGCCTCCATAATCACATCATAGCATTAAAACCCATTTTAAACCAATCATATGCTTACCGGAATGAATCAAGTAAAAACCCCTACATAATACATAATTCAAAACCAATCTTAAAACATACCATATAATTTCCGAAATAATTCAAGGAAACCATCACTCAATCCATGGCTTACAAAAAGGTTAGAATCCTACCGAATACCGACTAGCGTTCTTTCTTCCGTTTCCGTCCGACAGACCCGGTCGCCGATCATGCACCGCTTGCGATGTCCAATACCTTATTACATACACATAATCAGTCCATATTTTAACTATTTCTAAGCCCATTAATCATTTCCAAGTCCACATGAATAATCGGTCACCATTTAGGTTTTGCGGGACCCATTTAATCCATTAACCCCTTTAATTTGTGAGTTTAAAACTAACTAGCCATCCTAGGCTTTATTTAGCCATACATAATGCAATTACTTAGAATCCCTAAACCCATGATCATCTCCCATGGAGTTCTTCATTTTAGCCATTATTTACAATTTTGCCACTACCCCTTCCTCCATGGCTAATCACTCATTCATCCATGCATGATAAAGTCCATACTTGATTCATAGATTTGGATCCATTAATGACCCATCACACATATCTTAAAAATCATTAAATTTAGCCACTTAATTTAACCTAAAGTCCATTAATTTAATCATATAAAAACACATTAACCTTAGGCCATAATGATCTACAATTGAGTTATTAAAAATCAGCCCTTTAAATACTCTAAACCTCATTCATTTCTCACATACATAACACCAAACTTAGTCCATAAGTTTACCCACAAATGGGTCATGGGTTCGGCCATACACCATGGCCGAACCCATGATGTCTTTATCCTATTTTTCTTTGGCCTATTCACATATTTAAATCATCATCCTTGATCACATTCGAATCCATAAACTTAGCCACATAAAGTGGTTCATAAAATTAATTCATGGGTTCAAAATACCCAATTCATCAAGTCTTCCCATGGGGTTTACCTTATGCATTTAAACCACATTGAGTCCATTATCCATTCATGCCCTTTGGAGGCCATAAACATCATTCACATTTCAATCTAACACATCACAAGTCCCTCCATGTGGGGATTTCATCATACATTATTAACATTCCCCATTTTTTTTTCATAAACATTAAATCCACCACTTGACCACGATTACACCACCATAGGGTTCGGCCATACACCATAGCCAAACCCATGGTTCATGGTCCATTAGTCCATTGGTGCCCTTTTTTATCACAAAGACACTTTACATTTATTCATTAAGCACTTAAAAATCCTACCATTCTCCATACTTCCATCTCCTATGATTCTCTCATTTAAAACTTCTTTACAAAATTCACGACATTCAATTATTTACAACACTAAAAATTATAAACATTCTCCATGCTTGATTAATACCTAATTACACAATGCACTCAATCCATTTATTTTTCCTTAACCTAACCCTAATTTACCCATTAGGGTTTTGTCCACTTTCCATCCTTCAAATTGATGGATTTAAAATCCATGGCATAAAATCATTTGGCAACCATTAAGTTTACAAAATGAATCCCAAATCTTAAACCCTAAAAATCTAAAATTTCTTGTTTAAGAAAATACTTACAATCCGACGCCTCTTCCGACTTTTGCCACTCCCGTCGGCTTCTTTAGCCTCCTTTCTCCTTCCTCTCCTTGTTTGATCGGCTGGGATGCTTGATCAATGGTGAAAACCCCCAAGCTTGGGCTTGGCCATGATAGGGTTTGATTTGAGAGAGAGAAGGGAGGAGAGGATAAAGAGGTGTCTAGCTTCCTTGGCTTTGAGGTGAAGGGCCCAAGCTAAATCATTTCTTCTCTTCTTCTCTTCTTCTTTTCTTCTCTTCCAAATTTTCCTTCTTCTTTTTTTTTTTTTTTTTCCTTAGAGATGAGGAACGGCCATGAGAGAGTGGAAGAGATGGAGAGAATGAGATGAGGGTGAAATGGAGAGAATAAGATAAAAACTTATCTTATCTCTTTGGGTTGCTTTAGTTATACTTTACATTAACTCTCCCAACCACCCCACATGAGATATTTCTCATGCTTTATGACCCAAGACAACTAGCCAACGTTTCCTTTTTTTTTTTTGATGCCTTAAGATATTTTCCATACTTTAATGGTTTATGCTTTATGCTTTAAGATTCATGGTGGTATTTGAGATAAACCACCACCCAACGTTTTTTTTTTTTTGTGTTTACAAATGAGATGGCTTTTGGTCTTTATTTAACCATTTGACCATTTGACCACCTCATTTGATTATTTTAATCATTTAATAAATTAACTAATTACCTTAGGTTAATTAATTCTCACCTAATTTAATTCCATTTCTTATCTTCCTTCTATGTATCCACCCATGGTTGACCAAGTCAACCATGGTGGTCGGCCCCACCAAACCTTGGTCCACACGCCACCTCACTTAGTGAGGTGGAGGTGGGTCCCATTGGACCATGTCACCTTGGTCAACTCATCAACAACTTAGGTGATTCAAATTTCATTAAGTCCATTCCCACTAGATGGGCCACCATTGGGCCCATGGCCCAATTACAGTCATCCTTACCCCTTTATCTTAGAGTTTACATTATCTTGACCCATTGGGTCCCAAATGGGTATTGAGCCTAATTTGACCATCCTTGGCCCAATTGACCACCATTGACCCTTTAAGTAAACTTAAATCCAATCCATAATCCATTGGGCCCTAGTTGGGCCTTTGTCCAAATTTTGGTCCATTTACCCTCTATTCCATTAGATTTCCAATTTCCACCATTAAAACAAACAATAACCACATATATTTTGATTTACAAATTCCGGGCCATTACATTAATCATTATTGACCAACTAAATGAATTTCATCCAACCCATGGTCCATTGGACCATACTTGGGCCTTTGCCCAAATTTTGATTCACTTAACATTTATTCCATTAAAATTCTCAATTTCCATCACTAAAATAAATAATAACCACAGTGATTCACAAATTCCGGGTCATTACAACCAATGACAGGAGCATGGTCAGGGACTTCCAGTAACAGCGCCCTCCTTATTTCAAAGGGAAAGAAGGGGCTGTCGGAGTAGAAAATTGGCTGAAAAAGATCACTCAGATATTGACCCTATTCAAAATTTCGAGTCATGCTGACAAGATTTTACTGGCCACGTCACAACTGATCGATGATGCCGGTAAATGGTGGGAGGTGGTAGAGAAGCAGCGATCACTTCTTCCTGAAGGAGAGAGGACTGCAATGACTTGGGATCAGTTCTCAGCTACCTTCTTGGACCATTATTTCCCTAAGGAGGAGAAGGAGCGCCAGACTCAAGCTTTTCTATCTTTGGTACAAGGTACCATGACGGTGGCAGAGTACCACCATGAGTTTCTTAGTTTGTCTTGCTATGCATTCTATATGGTGGATACAAAGTATCGAAGGGCACGCAAGTTTGAGCGGGGGCCTTCGGCCAAGGTAACCATATTCAAGGCAACTACATTGGCAGAGGTGGTCAGCAGGGCCACTATAGCAGAGCAAGAGATGGTTGAGTTAGTACGTTTTGACAACCGCCGAGCTCAGAGTGGGAGGGGTACATTTTAGCCCAACAAGAAGTTCCGACCGAACTTTAGCAGACCCTCATCATCCACTGGGTCAAAAGGGGGCTTTCGTCCTAATCATCCCTCGCCATCTGCATCAGTCACTCAGGCTCCCAGAGGGACGAACAACTGCTTTCATTGTGATCATTCGAGCCATTTTAAAAGGGAATGTCTAGAACTCAATAAACCCTCTTATTCTAGAGGTTCATCTCGCCGACCAGCTAGACCAGCTAATTCACGAAGAGGCAGGACATTTAACCAAGTAGGACAAGCGCCTACAGGATCTGGACGGTTGTTTACCTTAGCTCCTCCAGCAGCAGAGGATCACTCTGTGATTCAAGGTATGGCGGTAGTCAGTAGTTCCTAAGCCTTTGCTTTATTTGATTCTGGAGCATCCCACTCTTTCATATCTGCTGCATTCATATCTGCAACTGGAACTTTAATACAAAAACTGTCCACATCACTCACCATTGTATCCCCCGCTGGAGACACATCATTGGGGCTTATACGCACAGCAGTGAATACTGAACTCGCTAGACTCAGATTTGAGTTCAACTATTTGGTACTCGATATGACAGAGTACGATATTATCTTCGACATGGACTGGTTGGCTAGTTTTCAAGCCAACATTGATTACTGTCGTCGCAGGGTGACATTTTGGTCACCCCAGGGAAAACAACATGTGGTCCGTACTGACAAACAAAGCAGACTGCATGAAGGGTTGAGTCATCTGGTATTGAACAGTATCAGAATCAACAAGGCACCGGTGGCTGAACTTCCGGCAATAGTAAAGGACTATGCGGATGTATTCCCAAGAGAACTCCCTAGCTTGCCTCCCATGAGGGAGATTAATTTTGAAATCAAGTTGTACCCTTGCATTGCACTAGTGTCATTACCACACTACCGGACGGCACCAGAGGAGATGTCCGAGCTAAAGAAGCAGATTGATGAACTGCTCAGACTGGGTTGCATCCGGAATAGTACATCCGCTTGGGGAGGTCCGATTTTATATGTGAAGAAGAAAGATAGTTCACTCCGTATGTGTGTGGATTACCGAAAACTGAACCAGCTGACAGTCAGAAACAAGTACCGTCTGCCCAGGATCGATGATCTATTTGATCAACTTAGAGGTTCCAGTCATTTCTCTAAGATTGACCTGATGTCCGAATATCATCAAATCCGGGTTAGGGAGGAGGACATAGAAAAGACAGCCTTCAGAACGCGGTATGGACTATATGAGTTTGTAGTCATGGCGTTTGGACTCACCAATGCACCGGCTGTGTTCATGGATCTAATGAACAAAATTTTTCATCCTTACTTGGACCAATTTGTCATTGTATTTATTGATGACGTTTTGATTTATTCCAAAACTCAGGAAGAACACGCTGAGCACCTGAGGATAGTTCTAGGCACTTTGAGGAAGAACAAGTTATATGCTAAAGCCAGCAAGTGTGAATTCTGGCTACCCAAGGTTAATTTTTGGGACATGTTATATCAGCAGAAGGTGCAGCCGTGGACCCAGCTAAAGTGGCGGCAGTGGGAGAATGCAAAGCACCAAAGAATGTAACCGAAATCCATAGCTTCTTGGGATTGGTTGGTTACTATAGGAAGTTTATCATGGACTTCTCCAAGATAGCATCTCCACTGACCCGACTCACTCTGAAAGGAATCAAATTTGAGTGGTCAGATGTGTGCAACCAGAGATTTGAAGAGCTAAAGAAGAGACTTACAACTGCACCTATTTTGATTTTGCTAGAAAGAGGTAAGGGTTATGAGGTACAATGCGACGCTTCAGGAGAGGGACTTGGGTGCGTCCTCAGTCAAACTCATCGTGTGGTGGCTTATGGTTCAAGACAATTGAAAATACATGAACGCCTCTATCCTATGCACGAACTTGAACTAGCCACAGTGGTTTTCGCTCTCAAAAGCTGGACACATTATTTATATGGCGAGAAGTTTGAAGTGTTTTCAGATCATAAGAGCTTGAAGTACTTGTTTGATCAGAAAGAGCTCAACCTGAGGCAGCGCAGATGGATGGAATATCTTGTAGATTATGAGTCCACACTCCATTATCACCCTGGCAAGGCGAACAAGGTGGCAGATGCCCTCAGCCGCATATCACATGCATCAGTGGCATGTTTGATCAGGACAGAATGGGAGATGTTGAATACCATGCGAGAGTTCAATTTATATATCAATAACCATGGAAGTATGTACAATTTGATCATACGGTCCAACATGGTTACCAAGATTGAACAGGAACAACAGATAGACCCGGAAGTAGAGGAGATATGGGCCAAGATGTCTACTGGTGAAGTCATACCGGAATGGGAGTTACGACCAGGACAGGGTCTTGTATTTTAAGGAAGGATATATGTGCCTAAGAGCTGCAGAAAAGAGTTACTGATTGAGGCACATCAGAACAAACTCTCTATTCATCCGGGCCGTATCAGGATGTATCACTACCTGAAGAAACATTACTGGCGGCAGGGACTCAAGAGGGATGTAGCAAAATTTGTGGCTCATTGCTTAACGTGACAGTAGGTTAAGACAGAACATCAGAAGCCACTAGAGTTACTCAAACCCTTACCAGTGTCGAAATGGAAATGGGAGCACATCTCAATAGATTTTGTGACAGAGTTGCCAAGGTCTTCAAAGGGCAACGATGCGATATGGGTCGTGGTAGACCTACTGACCAAGTCTGCACATTTTCTTCCCATTAAGATGACAGACTCATCTAAGACTTTGGGTTGGCGGTATATCAAGGATATCATTAGATTGCATGGTATTCCTCAGACTATTGTGTCCAACAAAGATGGTCGATTCACAGGCAGAGTATGGCAGAGTATGCAGTCGGCCATGGGAACAGATCTACTAACTAGCACAACATTCCATCCATAGATTGATGGGCAGTCTGAGAGGACAATACAAACATTAAAGGATATGCTGAGAGCATGCATGCTAGATTTCAAGGGTGGATGGGAGGATCACTTGCCGTTGGTAGAATTCTCATACAATAACAGTTACAAGGCAAGCCTCCAGATGGCTCCATTTGAGGCATTATATGGTAGACCATGTAGATCACCTCTGTGCTAGATAGAGGCCGGTGAGCTTGCACTGATTGGACCTGAGTTGGTTGCAGAGACTACAGCGCAGATACAGGTGATACGGCAGCATCTATTGACTGCGCAAAGTCATCAGAAGAGCTATGCTGACAAGAGGAGGAGATTCCTTGAATTTGAAGTGGGGGACATGGTGTTCTTGAAAGTCTCACCACGAAAGGGACACATGAGATTTGGAAAGAAAGGGAAACTGTCACCAAGATATGTGGGACCGTTTTCAATCATAAGAAGGGTGGGGGACTTGGCTTATCAATTGGCACTCCCTTCACAGTTGGCATCTTTGCACAATGTGTTCCATATGTCGATGTTAAGGAAGTACAATCCTGATCACTCTCATGTACTGAATATACAAGACATAGATGTCCAAAGCAACGTGACATACGTCGAAAAACCTGTCTGAGTGGTGGACACAGAACAAAGGATATTACGGAACCGAACGATCCAGTTTGTCAAGGTGGTATGGGACCGACATGGCATTGAGGAAGCCACTTGGGAACTCGAGTCAGAAATGAGAAAAGCTCATCCTGAGCTATTTATGTAAATGTTTGAAACCCTACTTCACTCGATTTTCGGGACGAAAATTTTAAAAAGAGGGTTGTATTATAACACTTCGGAATCCATGTTATCAATATTTATGGAATTTGCCATTTTAATTGTGAATTAACAGATATGAACCTTAGATAGGTAAGGTGTTGGGTCAATGGCCCAATTAGGACCCAATGGGTCTTGGTTAACTTGGTTGACCACCAAGTGAGATCAAGCCTAATTAAATGGGGCATGTATACCCAACCTCATCAACATGACTAACACACCCACTCAAAGTCCTACTCTTATCTCATCACATAACTTACTGGAACTGTTGTATCTGACTCGAATTATATCCATGTGGGACCCTTTCTTAATCTCAAATGGAAAGAGGTACCGATTGCATTGGATTTACATGGGCGGCTGGCAGTATACATAGAAACTCGGCGCCAAAAGGAAGGGACTCTCAACGTGTGGAATTGTTGGCATAAGATTTTCTATTTGGTAAGAAAATCTCATGGATATGTTGGAAATCGATGGATAAGCATGGCTTTGTCTTGGGAAAGCATCCTGCTAAAAAGGTGTTTTTATATGTAGCAAGTGTAACAAATCCAATATGGGTTTCTATATGTGATAGGCAAGCACGACAATTGGCCTAGATCTTCTCATCTAGGATCAGCCGTATGGTTGGATTTTATGGCAAATTTCCTACCTATTTATGTGATGTACACGGCAGCATCAAGAGTTAGAGATACACGAGACAAAGGAGCTATTGTGAGTAGCGTTGTGAGAAGAATTGAAAGAGAGTTGGCTAGCAGCAAAAGAACAATAGATCTGAGAAGAGATCTATTGTTTGAAGGTCTTTTGCTCGGTGGTTTGCAGTTTGGCAAGAGGTAAGCTGTTCTCAAATATAAGAACAAGTAAGAGCGAAGGAAAGCCGGATGAGTCGCGGGACCGGTAAGTATTTTGATAATTTTGTTTAAAGAAAGAAGCTATAGGGTACAGCCATGGTGTATGGCTGAATCCCATGGAAGAAAATTGGGGGGGATGAATATAGTAATTTAATGGAATGATGAACCATAGGGTTCGGCCATGTTGTATGGCCGAACCCCATGAAAGGACATTGGTTACTTTAATGGAAGTTTGGAGGATGAAAATCATTGAGTTATGTTTATAATTTTAAAATGGTTTTAAAGGGTGTAAATGGACTTATGTATAAGAATCAAGGACCATGGGTTCGGCTATGAGGTATGGCCGAACCCCATCAAAGAGTTTGATCATGGTTATTTGATTTATGGGAGGAAAAGATGAATCATAGGGTTCGGCCATGTTGTATGGCCGAACCTCATGTGAAAAGCTATTTATGATTTATTTTAAATGGAAGTATGGTTGATGGTTTTAGATGCAATTAGATCATGAAAACCATGGAAGTTGGTTAATAATTTTATTGGGTTTCAAAGCATGAAAATTATGGATGTATGTATGAGAACCATCAAAGGATCAAACCATACAGGTTTGATATATTTTTAAGGAAAATAGGGAACCATAGGGTTCGGCCATGGTGTATGGCCGAACCCCATGTAACGGAATTAAGGATTGTAAATGGGCTAAAATGATTTAAAGGATGGAGAACCATGGACTTTGGGTTCGGCCATGGTGAATGGCCGAACCCCATGAAGAATATTTGTGCATAAAATGTTAGTCATGGACCTATGTTTTGGAACCTAAACATATGGTGATGGAAACAATGGCAAAGAAGTAAATAAGAGCAAAAATGATAGACCATGGGTTCGGCGATGGTGTGGGGCCGAAACCCATGGGGAATGATTTATGGATTTAATGTATGAATGGTTAGATTAATGGAATGTTACCCATGGATGGCAATATGGTAATTAAGTAGAAATAATGGACCATGGGTTCGGCCATGGTGTATGGCCGAACCCCATGGGGAATGTTTGATGGATTTAGGGTTTATGTATGTTAAATGAATGAGAAGTGATATGATCTTGGACTTAAGTTAAGTGAGCAAAAAGGGAACTAAAAACTAGCAAGTGAGGTTCAGCCATGGTGTATGGCCGAACCCCACAAGTTGGGCTTATGGACTTGGACTTAATTGTAAATCAAATGGGAGATTGGTTTGACTTGTGGATATGTAACAAGGTGACGGGACCTCACAAGGTGTGTACGATCGTGAGCGGTTATCGGACGAAAGCGCAAGGACACGTTAGTGGTCTTTGGTAGGATTTCACCTCTTTGAAACCATGGGTTTATGTACAATGTATTTATCTTAATTTGATGAATTTACGTTGTAAAAGATATGTTTCAAATTGTGAGTTTTAATGCTATGTATACAATATAAAATAGCATGTGTTTCATTTACATCTCATGCATGGCATGGGGTGAAGGATATGCAACCGGAGGGACCACACTCCATCGGGGCGTCCGAAAAACCAATGTGGGGTCCCTTGATGATGAGAATCCCATCAAGAGGTAACCGGAGGGGCCACACTCCGTCGGGGCATCAGAAAGACCTATTTCGGGGTTCTTACATGTGTTTATGATGGGTGGGACTCATTGCATGTGACACATGTCATGGCATTGTTTTTACATGGATTTATTATTATGTTATACGCATGTTTTGTACTATGTGTTAGCCGTAAATGGAATACCTACTAGGCGTGTTGTTCTAATGCCCTACTTCTACCCTAGTGAATGATACAGGAAACGAGGGGAATGATGAACGCAAAAAGGGCCAAGCATAGGAGCTTGGATGCTTTTAGTTTATTTTGATTAACTTACTTATGGACTTTTAATTTGAGTAACTAGACTTTGGGCATGTAATAATTTAGATAATTTGCTATGGTTGGATGTTTATTTGGATAATTATGTTATGAGTAATTATGATTAAAGACTTGGCGTACTTTGCTATCTAAAATGGAATAGAATTAAGTTCTATTATAATTCCACAGTTATGATTTTAATCCGCATGTTTATATTGTTATGTGTGAACCGTTTTCACGGTCTTAGTCCATGCACACATAGGGTTGGCCAGTTAAGGGTCGGACTTTAGAAGTTTGGACTTAGCTCGCATCGTGACGTCCCGCTCTCTATCACTCTTTTAAAAAAAAAAAAGACTCTGATTTTCGGAAAGCATAGTGGAAAAGGGCGGGGCGTTACAATGTGAAAATACAAATCATATCATTTAAAATTCCATAATTGAAACACATTGTTTGATACCAAATAACTTATCAAACACGAATTAAAATCATCATATATACATATCCATGGTTTCAATGAGGTAAGAATCCTACCAATGATCAGTTAATATGTCCTTTGCGTTTTCGTTCGAAAACCGCTCACCGATCGTACACCTCTTGTGAGGCCCCGTTACCTTATTACATATCAATAAGTTAGACCAACATTCCGTTTAACTTCCAACCGTACTTAAGTCCACAAAACACCTTTGTGGGGTTCGGCCATACAACATGGCCGAACCTCACTTACTTGGTTTTGGGTCCAAGGTCATGCCATCTTTGATTCATTACTCCAACACACATAAGTTAATCATCTAACATTCATAAAACCCTAAGTCCATAAAACTTTCTCCATGGGGTTCGGCCATACACCATGGCCGAACCCATGGTCCATCATTTTTACCCATATTTACCTCTTTGCCATTAATCTTTCCATGGCTACTCACTTAGTTATATATATATAACTTAAGTCCCAAAATCGTTCCATTAGTTTTACATTAATGGAAGCCCTAAATCCATAAAACATTTTCTAAGATTCAATCATTCACTTAGGCCATTTATGCATGTCTAGAACCAAAAACATGATCCATGGGGTTCGGCCATACACCATGGCTGAACCCATGGTCCTTTAATTTCACTTTGTGGCCATTCTTTCCTTCCATAGATAATCACATATTTAAGTTACCCATACTTAGATCCATATCTGATCCATAAACCTAGTTCCATAAATGATTCATCAAATCATGACATAATACAAATTGACCCATTAAAATGGTTCATGGGGTTCGGCCGTACACCATGGCCGAACCCATGATGTCTTATTTCCCATTTTCTCTTTTAAATGATATACACTCTTAGGTCCATAATCAATGTCCCTCCATGGGGGTTTAATCATACACTTAGGTCTCTCATTTCAAAACATCATCTTCCATATTTAAAAACCTATTAAGATGACCACATTTCTCCATGGGGTTTGGCCATACAACATGGCCGAACCCATGATCTATGGTTCTTTAAAACCTTTTAAAAACACTAACATCCATCTATGGTTCCATCCTTTAAAACCCTTTCACATCACCCATATACTTTCATGGTTTTCATGCTTAAAAACCCTTTTTAAAATCAATAACCTCCCTCATGGGCTTCGGCCATACAACATGGTCGAACCCTATGGTTCCTCATTTTCTTTAAAAAGAATCATACATCTATGATTTGATCCTTTGACGGTTCTCATACATACATCCATTTAAACCCTTTAAAACCTTTTAAAATCACTAACATACATCCATGATTTTCATCCTTCAAATCCATTAAAAATCATTAATGTCCTTCCATGGGGTTCGGCCATGTTGTATGGCCGAACCCTATGGTCCATCACTTCCTCTTGAAAATCATGTAACCGTGTTCATATTCCTTGATGGGGTTGGCCATACATCATGGCCGAACCTCATCCAGCCCTTCCTTTGTCCTTGATAGTTTTTATACATAGAACCTTAGGGTTTGGCCATGCAAAGGCCAAACCATGATCCTTGATCATCTTTTCTTACTTAATAAAAATCTATCAAGTACTTACCGATTCCGCGACACCTCCGGTTTCTTTCACTCCTTCTTGCTCCTTTCTTTCCTTCTTGATCTTTGGCCGAGATTGATCTTGATAAAATCTCTAGGAATGGTTCGGCCTTGAGGTATAGGTTTGAGAGAGGGAGAAAGAGAGAAGATTTGAGATAAAACTCTAAGTATTCTCCCTTTGTCAATGAGAGGGGATCGGCCTTGAGTGAGAGCTTGAGAGTGAGATGAAGCAAAGAATCCTCTTTGTTTGTCCAATATAATTCAGCCAAGGGTGGTGTCCTTTGGTTGATGCCCTTTTGTAACTCCCATGCCTCTTCACCTCCTCATTGATAATTCCTTTGGTTGATGCCCTTTGGTAACTCCCATGACTCTTCATCTCCTCATTGATAATTGCTTTGGGGGTTTCATCCCATGAGATGAAACTCCAACCATATGCCCCTTGGGTTTCCATCTCATCCATGTTCCAATGTGTATGCAAGGGTATACCTTGTGTAACAACCAAAAACCCTTCATCTCCTCATAATGATCCTTTTGGAGTTTCATCCAATGAGATGAAACTCCCACCTCCAACGTGTACACATTGATTGTGCATTTTGGGTTTCCTCCTTTGAGATGGAAACCCTCCATCTTCCTTGTCTTGATCAATGAGGGTCGGCCAAGGGTGGTGTCCTTTGGTGATACCCCTTTGTAACCACCATGGCTCTTCACCTCCCTCATTAAAACTTCCTTTGGAGTTTCATCTCATGAGATGAAACTCCCACCAATCCAACGTGTAACCCTTGAACGTGTCTTTTGAAACAACAAAACTCTTTATCTTTCCACTCCACTCAAGATGGAAGTCTCATTAACTTCCCATCCAACTCACCATAACTCAATTATTCTTAATTCTTTTAAACTCAAAACTTGTACTCATTCATTAACTCAATTGAACTTAATCCAATATCCGTTGGGTCTTAATTGGGCAATTAACCCAACACCTTACCCATCTAAGGTCCATATCCATTAATTCACAAATTAAATGAGCAATTTTCATATATATTTATAACTTGAAAATCCAGGATGTTACATGCTCCTTATATGGTGGACACGGAGTACCGAAGGGCTCGCAAGTTTGAGTGGGGCCTACGGCCAAGCATTAGGGCTAAGGTAACCATATTCAAGGCAGCTACACTGGCAGAGGTGGTCAGCAGGGCCACTATAGCAGAGCAAGAGATGGCTGAGATAGTGTGGTTTGACAATTGCCAAGGTCAGAGTGGGAGGGGTACATTCCAGCCCAACAAGAAGTTCCAACCGAACTTTAGCAGACCCTCACCTTTTACCGGGTCAACAGGGGGCTTTCATCCCAATCATCCCTCCCCATTAGCATCAGTCACTCAGGTTCCCAGAGGGGTGAACAACTGTTTTCATTGTGACTAGCCGGGTCATTTCAAGAGGGAATGCCCACAGCTTAGCAGACCCTCTTATTCCAGAGGTTCATTTCGCCCACCAGCTAGACCAGCTAATTCACGAGGAGGCAGGACATAACAATCCCCAATTTTTTTATTAGTTTAAATTTTATTGATTAACAAAGACTTAGTAATGTTAGAGGGTGAGGTTAATCAAGATGAAGTAATGTGTGTGAACAAGAGATATGACAATTAATAATTGCACACACATATAATCAAGCACATAGACAACTGACGTATAGTGGTTCGGTTAAATAACCTACATCCACTGTTAAGATTCACCCAATCTTGGGTTATCTCCAAATCACCATGTTTGGACATACACCCTCACTAATAGTGCAGGACTTTCACCTACACACTTCTAGTTTTGAAAGGTTCGACCAACCCTATGTCCTTGTCCCTTTATTTTTAATAGTGGTTTGATCTCCTTAATCTAGTCCACTTCACAACAATGAGTTGAAAATAAAACACAAAAAAGCACTTGCCTTTGAAACTCAACCTTGGTGAAGTGTGTTTCTTGAAAAGCTCTCCCAAAGATCTTGTTGATGTTGAAGATGTATCTCTTGTATGGAGAAATCACAAGATAGGGAGAGGGTTCCTAGGATATATGATTTGCCAATGTAAATCCTAGACAAGTCTTCTTCTTCTCTCTTGATCTCAATCAAGTAGGTGATTAAATCTCTAAATGATTTACAAAATGTATAGATTGGAGAGAGAGAGTGTTTGGGAGAGAGAAGAGGAGTCTCAAGATTTTCTTCAAGGTTTTCCAATTTAAAATGAAAGCCCTCTCCCACAACAAACTTCGGACCTTAAATAGAGATCTGAAAAAATCTAACACAGGCAATTGATCGTCCTACAGATCGATCATCTGTGTTTGAATTCCTTTCCAACAACCGGACCGTTGACCATTTAATGTACAATAACAAATCTAAAACGGTAACCACAGGATGGGTCGTGCCACACTACTGTTCGTGCCACATGGTTGATAGTGCAGAATTCTGGCGACTGATCCCGGATTGGCGAAAATATCTGTAATAGCCCGAATTTTTAAATGAATATATATATGGCATTTATTTGTTTTAATAATGGGAAAATGGGAACTTTGATGTCATGGATATTAAATGGATCAAAATTTAGACAAAGGCCCAAGTATGGTCCAATGGACCATGGAGTGGATGGGATCCATCTAAAGGGTCAATAATGGTCAAAGAGGACCCGATGACCATGTGGGACCCAATGAAATCAAAATTGATCCAAACTCTAAAGTAAATAGTAGAAAATAATTTAATTGGGCTATGGGCCCAATGGTGACCAAATTAATTGGAATTAAACCCCCTAAATTAATGATGAGATGATTAAGCTAACATAACCAAGTGGGGCCCACCTACACCTCATCAAGTGAGGTGGCGGTTGGCTAAGAAATTGGTGGGACTGGCCACCATGGTTGACTTGGTCAACCATGGGTGGATTCATGAAGGAATTGAAAGGAATTAAATAGAAATTAAATTATGAAATTAAAGGGGCTAAGTTAAATAACAAATTATATAATTGGGTGAGTCAAGATGACTTCCACGTTATTTGACTCACCAAACTCATTGGAATGAGTGGTGACTCAAACCCATTTCAACCACCCCCACTAAGGGGACAATGGCCCTAAGATTGGGGGCATGCAAAGCCATACCCCCTTCATGAGTGCTAATCGATGGAGTCAAGGCCAAGAGTACTTGGGAGATGGTCTCCCATCCCATTGCACTCATCTCACTCTCTTTCTCTCCTCTTCCCTCTCACCACCGACCCCATTCAAGGAAGAAAGAAGGAGAAGAAGCTTAGAAGAAAGGGAAGAAGAAACTAAGGGTTGGCCGATCACTCCTAAGACCCAAGACTTGAGATATTTTCCCATTCCATTCTCCGTTTTTCTCTCTCAAAACTGCTACACCTTGGCCGAACCAAACCTTGGTGACCTTACCTTAATCAAGCTCACCATTGGCCAAGTATCAAGGAGGAAAAAGAAGGAGAAAGGCTAAGGAGCAAGAGGAGCAAGAGACAACCGGGAGAACCAAGGATAGTAAGTATTTCCAAACATGCTGTTATGGTTCTTTTAAGAGAAATCGTGAAGGAAGGAAGTACAAAACATGCAATGGAAAGGACTGACAAAACAGTCAGTCGACTGAATCAGAGATTCAGTCGACTGAACTGATAATGAACGAACCAGAAACGAAGTTCTGGGAGTTTCAGCCGACTGAATCAGAGATTCAGTCAACTGAACTGATAATGAACGAATCAGAAACGAGCTTCTGAGAGTTTCAACCGGCTGAACAAGGGATTCAGTCGACTGTACTAAGAATGACATGATGATAGGAAGAGTTTTCTGGGAGTTTCAACCGACTGAATCTGATGATTCAGTCGACTGAACACAAACGTCTCGGACAAGGAAAGGGTTCTGGAAGTTTCAGCCGACTGAATATATGATTCAGTCGACTGAAGGAATGCTTATTAAACACGTAAACGGATGGCTGATAGTTCAGCCGACTGAATGTGTATTTCAGTCGACTGAAAATAAACTGGCAGAACAAGCAGATAACCTGATGCAAAGTCAGCCGACTGAATCTGAAATTCAGTCGACTAAAGGGGATATGAACCAGGTTTCAGCCGACTGAATGTGTATTTCAGTCGACTGAAACTGAACTGGCAAGACAAACAGTCGATCTGATTCAAAATCAGCCGACTAAATCTGTGTTCAGTCGACTGAACTCATGATTCAGTCGACTGAACTCATGATTCAGTCGACTGAATTGAAGTGTACAATTTCTGAGTATTTTCAGAGGTCGCTGTTAATCCGGTAGGATAAATGGAGATGATATTAAATTAAGGGACTGATGTTAATGATCCTATGACATGTTCGGTAAGGCATTAATGGACCTAAGTGTATGGGTCAATTATGGATTAAATGATGGATATATTTTAATCAATGGGAAAAGAGACCAAGTTGAGGACTAGTTTACGCTAATCTTGTAACATGGTTAAAGATCATTAAAGGACTAGGTTTATGATCAGTTAGAGACTTAATCATGAATAGGATAAAGACTAACTTGGAAAATGTATAATAAGGTATCGAGACATCGCAAACGGTGCGCGATCGGCCACCAGAATTATCGGACGAAAACAAAAAAGAACGTTATCGGTATTAGGTAGGATTCCTACCTTTTTGTAAGCCGTGGCTTATGTGTATGTGATGCTTTCCGTATTTGATTTTGGAAATTATATGATTTATTATTACATGGATTTTATATGGTATGGATTATATTCTAAATGCTATGGACGGTGCTTTATATGCTATGGATTATATTCCTATCCTATGGATTTTATATTATGGATATGAAGTATATATATATATATTACATAGCATAATGCACTTACATCTCATGCATGGCATGGGCGGGAAAATAAAGGAACTGGAGTCCAAGCTCCGTCGGGGCGACCGAGAACAGACATGGGGATAGCCTGATAGGCTATAACCGGAGTCCATGCTCCTTCGGGGCGACCGAGAACAGACATGGGGATAGCCTGATAGGCTATAACCGGAGTCCATGCTCCGTCGGGGCGACCGAGAAGCAAACATGGGGGCACCTTGACGAGGATTTGCCGTCAAGGGGGATATGATAGTTATGATGCTGTGGATAATGGGTGGGACACATGACATAGGCACCCATGGCATGGCATTCATCATATGTTTACTTGTTATTATTTGGTATGCATGTTATCACTAATCCATGTGCTAGCCCTACCCGGAGTCCTACTGGAAGCGTTGTCTAACGCCCTACTTCTACCCTAGCTGATGACACAGGAGACGGAGGAAATGGTGGACGTGACGGGAGTCCAGCTTAGAAGCTTGGGAAAATAGCTACTTTGTTTATCAAAGTTTTATTTTGGAAAAGTTGTAATTTAAGTAGCTTAGCTGGCTTACATGTAATATTTTTGGTTTCTTGCTATGGTCTGGATCACATTCTGTACGATATCATTTTGAGACATAATTATGAACATTGGGGTATGTTAGTAGTTTAATGATGTATCTTCCCTTCTATCTAAAACCGGTAGGATAGTATTTATTATAATGTTCCGCATGTAATTATGTTCCGGAAGCTTACTTCCTACGCGTGAACCGTAATCGTGGACTTCGTTCCGTGGGCGCGTGGGGTTGGCCAGTTAAGGGCCGGGCTTTAGAAGCTCGGACTTAACTCGCGTCGTGACGTCCACGCCCGTTGTCACTTTTATTTAAAAATAAAAATAAAAATAGACTCTGATTTCAGTGAAAATGGGGCGGGCGTTACAATATCGACCTAAGATGACTATATTTTCTGAAAGTTCCCTTTAGAAGCTAGAACACAATTGACCCTAGAGGAGGTGGGGGTGAATATGTCAATCTAAAATCGTTGGTCCTTTTAAAATATTACTTGATTGATTAATGCAGCGGATACAACAATCAAGTGAGTGTGTGTTAGCAAATGTGATTTAAACAATCAACACAAGAAAATAACTCTAACACCACAAGCATAAGGACACAATATATATAGTGGTTTGGTTCGCCAACCTACATCCATTGTTAGGACTCACTCAACCTTGAGCTATCCCCAAATTCACTAAGTGGGGACTTACATCCTCACAATTAGAGTAGGAATTCCACCTCACTTAATCGTCTGGGAATTCCACCCACCACTGTGCCAGAGACGATGCTCAAGAGTTTTTTATAGTGGCTCCGGAGCCAATCCTTCTTATTTCACTTTCAGGACAAAGGTTTTAAATAAAAACCAAGAAGCACTTGCCTTTGAAGCTCTTTCTCGTTGATGTGTGCTTCTTGAAAATCCACCCAATGTGCGCCGAAGCTTTTCCTTCTAGCAGTCGTAAAGCAATCACAATCTCAGGGTGACAAGGAAACTGGTTTTACTAAAGGTTTCCTACGTTATGTCTTTTCCTTCCTCCTTTCTTTCTCACTTTCAAACTCAATCACTAGATTGGTTGGTTATGATTCTCAGCACAAGAGTGTTGATCATTCCTTAGAGTGTATGACTCTTCTCGTTCAAGGAAGATGATAAAACGATCACACAACACTCATATTCATAGAGGAGTCTTCACAGTTTTCAAATTGTCCAATACAGACAGGTCGGTGGCACCGTTGGATCGGTGTTCATATTTATTATTGTTCAACCACCCGATCGTTGCACATTAAATGCACTCCCAACGACATTCTTACTTCCCGGTTGACAAGTCGGTGTCGCCGATGGGTCGACAATCATGGCACCGAAGGTCGGCCCATACGAGAGGCTCGGTCTAGGGCAACACTATGCTGACAGAGTTTCAAGTCCAGAAACTAGTCTTACCAAGACCGACCTATTGTCATTTACTGAGGGACCGGTCCTGGTACTCTTAGAATGGCCACCCATGTGTATCTAGTGTAGTCATCAACCATTATCATGAAATATCTCGTGCCTCCACCACTCAAGTGTTGGGTGGGTCCATCTAAGTCCATATGAATAAACTCTAAAGGTCTAGAGGTGGCAACCATATTCTTATGTTTGTGGGCTGCTCTAACCTGTTTTCCCTTCAAGCAATCATCACATATGGTTTTCTCATTTCAATTAACCTTTGGCAGCCCTTTAATGTGATCACTTAATTTGGACAAATCTTTAAAATTTACATGTCCAAGTCTTTCGTGCCAAAGTTCTGCCTCACTTATTTTGGACATAATGCAAGAGTGTTTAATGGGAGTGGAAGCACTATCTAAAACATAACAACCATTTGAAGTAAGTATGCCATTCAAAATAACTTTACCTTCTTTAATGTAAACGTTACAATCATTTTTTCCGGAAGGTAACTTCTCGATGTTTAGCACACAATTGAGATATACTAAACAAATTATGTTTAAGATGATCTACAAGATAAACATCATTAATTACAGCTGATGATGACAAACTCAAGTTACATTTCCCAATAATGTTTGCCATATTGCCATCACCAACTACAACTGAGCCACCATTAAAGTTAACCAAATTCGACATGTATGAGTTATTACTAGTCATATGTCGATAGCATCCACGATCCAAATACCATTTGAATTGCCTTTCAACATTGAAAGTTGTAATGAATTGCAACACCCCATATTTTCGAGCTAGGGATATATATGGAAATTGCCATTGAAAGGGTGAATTGAAAAGATATGAACCTTAGATGGGTAAATGTTGGGACAATTACCCAACGGATGGTAAATGTGTATCAATGGAAATAAATGGGTAAGAATTATTTAATTGGGTCAAGATTGCCAATTGGGTCAAAAGTTCAATTGGGACCCAATGGATCATATATGAGCTAGTTAGAAGTGAATGGGTAAGGCTTGATAATTGGGTCAATTAGTCAATTAAGACCCAACGAATGTTTTATATGGTTCAAGAGAATCAAATGGGTGATGCCACATTTAAATGGGTAAGCTACATTTAAACGGGTAAGCTACATTTAAATGGGTAAGCTACATTTAAATGGGCAATTGACATTTAAATGGGTCATGGCGTTTATTTGGGTCAAGGAGTTCAATTGGGACCCAATGGGTCGAGCTTGACCATGTTAACCATGTTGACCATGTTGACCATCAAGCGAGCTCAAAGGTTGAGTTAAATTATGTTGAGTTGGGACTGAATTGAGTTGAAAATGAATCAAACAATGGAGTTGACTCAAGTGAATTAAATGAGTGGAATTAAATGGGTGAGTTGAGCTAATGAGTTGAATGAGTTAGATTGGAAGCCATGGGGACCTTTAATTCAAGTGAGTCAAGTGAGAAGATGAGGAGTTGTGTTGATCTCAAAGAGCCCAAGGCAAAGTTCTGTAACACCGCATTTTCTCATCAAAGTGGATAATTACGAAAATGCCCCTGGTTTGTTAAATTAAATTTTTGTGATGTTAAATAAGGAAATGGTGGGGCCCATTGCTCAAATTAGGATCATATGAGCACAATATAAATGTCGAATTTGATTGGATGGGTATTGTACATCAATTGGGTTGAAAATGGCTAAATGGGTCAAAGGGCTCAATTGGGACCCAATGGGTCATAATGGATTATGTGACCATTGGGTGTGCTCAATTTAAATAAGGTTTAGCTGAACTGATTTGAAATCAAGTAGAGCAAAAATGGGTAGGCTTGATGCACAAATGAAAACCATTTAAAAATGGCAAAATCAGCCCATTAATGGGTCATGTTGTCAAAACGGGTCAAGGGGCTGATTGGGGACCCAATGGGTCGGGTTGACCAAGTTGACCACGGATGACCATGTTGGCCCTCAATTGAACTCAAGTGTGAGTTACTTCAGCTTGAGTTGGACTGATTTGGAGTGAGTTTTAATAAAGAATAGAGTTGACTCAAATATGGTGCATTAAATGTGTTGAGTTGGATGAGTTTAGTTGGAATAAAAAGATCATGAGTCAAGTGAGTCAAGAGGAAGTGGAAAGGAGTTCTAATCTTACACAACTCTTAATCAAATCCTAACCGTTGGATGAAGATGTGCCTTGGCCAAAGCCAAGGGATACCAAGGTTGGGCGGCATCATCTCATTTAATGAGATGCATTGGCTGATTTCAATGGATGCAATGTTTGGGTGAAGGGGTGTCTTGGATGGCACCCAATATCCCATCATTTTTGCCAAGAAATAATGAGGGAAATGAATGGAGGTCGTGGCTGAAATACAAAAGGAATAGACCATCTCATATGGCCGTTTTTCACACAAGAAAATTCTAAGGAAATCCTCATCTCTCTCCCTCTCTCCAAACTCTTTTCTTGGCTGAACCAGCAGTGGTGTTTGCACCAATTGATCAAGCATAAACCAGCAAAGGATTAAGGAAGAAAGAAGGAAACAAGAGGGGAGAAGGCAAGGATCAAAGGCAAAGGAAGTTTGGTAAGTATTTATGTGTCATTTTGGTTTAAATAACATGGAACAAATGGAGCATGTATTGGGCCATGGGTATGGCCGAATGCATCAAGGTTTAAACCTTGAGTAATAGAGGTTTTAAAAGTTGTAAAAGGAATCATTGGGTTCAGCCACCTTGGAGGGCCGAACCCCATGTAAGTAGTTGGTTGGTTTTGATGTCTTTGAAACATAGAAACCATGCAATTTGTGGACTGTTTTAGATGTTTCTTTAAGACTTAAAATGCATGTTTTAAAGAGGGTTAAAACATGGACTTGAATGTCATGAAGGACTGAAGGTATCATGGGTCTAAACCATGGATATAAATTGATAAAATGGACCATTGGGCTCAGCCATCTTGGATGGCCGAACCCCATGAAGTGTTATGGTCATTTGGATTGAGTTGTTATAAAGTGAAAACCATGCAAAGTGATGGACTGATTTGGAGGGTTTTGAGAGGTAAAAACCCGGTAATATTATACTGATTATTACATGTTTAAATGAGACCTAAAACATGTTTATGAGGACCAAGACATGGACGTAGGGTTCGGCCATCCAAGGTGGCCGAAACCATGAAAGTATTTGATGATTGGTAGGGCTTTCAAGAGATGGAAATCATATCAATTGTGGAGAGGTTTACGTGTTTTAAATAAAGCTAATTATTTGACAAAAGGGGTCTAAATCACAGGCCATGAGGTTCGGCCAATTGGGATGGCCGAACCCCATGAAATGGTATGATAGTTTTATGAAAGTATTTGATGACTTTGTGAGATAAAAACCATATAAGATTATGGTATTTTTATGGGAATTAAATGAATATATGTTTACTGTTTTTGGTTGGTCAATATATGGCTGAACCATGAATTGTTCATGGTTGAATTAGCATGTTAAAACCATGAGTAATCATGTTGAATATTGAACCAAGTGAACCATAGGGTTCGGTCATGGGTATGGCCAAACCCCATGGACCATGGTATGGGTTAAATGGACTAAGTTTATGGGTGGTATTTGTTATTGCTTCCATGATTTTATAAAGGGTTTAAAATATCCCAATGGAGAACCATTTGGTGATGGATAAAAGGGATTACAAGGTTCGGCCATGTATAGGGCCGAACCCCATCGAAATGACAATAGTTTTGATATGGCTTAGCCCAGTGGCAAAGCTGTAAATACAGGTGATAATGTAAATATGGATAGAGAAAGTTTAAAAGGACATGAAAGAAGGGTTAAAACAAGGTGGTATGGTTCGGCCGTGGTGTATGGCCGAACCCTACCAAAACATGTTTAAAAGGTTAAGTATTTAAGAATTGATCAAACGAAAAAGGAGGTTAAATCCTAAGTTGGTGATGTTCGTCCATGGGTATGGCCGAACCTCACAAGATGTTTTGGGTCTTAGATGTGAATGAACAATTAAAGGATAGTATGATTTACTTATTGTTATATGGACAAGGTGACGGAAGTGAACGGCGGGCAAGTCGTTAGCAAGTGACGCTAAAGAAAGATCGAACACTGAAGTGAATCTTCAGTAGGTTTCCTACCTACTTGTAACCACAGTTTTATCTTGGTTTTCATGAGACGCATGTTTTATTTTATTGGTTTTGAATGATGGATATTATTTACATGTTTTATATATACATTGGCAATAATACATGGACATAGGATGATGATTATAAGCACCGGAGCCCACACTCCGTCGGAATGCCCGTGATGCAATTGTGGGGCCTCCTTAGGCGGTGAAAGTCCCGTCAGGAGAATTACCTGATGATTATAAACACCGGAGCCCACACTCCGTCTGAATGCCCGAGATGCAACTGTGGGGCCTCCTTAGGCGGTGAAACTCCCGCCAGGAGAATTACCTGATGATTATAAACACTGGAGCCCACACTCTGTCGGAATGCCTGTAATGCAACTGTGGGGCCTCCTTAGGCGGTGAAAGTCCCGCCAGGAGAACTAATATGTTGATATAGTACACGTTAAGTGAGGGCTATATGTATGTGTGATGGGGTGGGGCTCATTACATTTGCATACATATATAGCATGGTTTAATATGTTTTTGATAATCAGACATTTGATATATGCATGATTTATAAGCTAACCATGTGGTAGCCCTGATCGGGAACCTACTGGGCGCGTTGATCTAACGCCCTAATTCTATCCTCAGAGGAGAATGCAGGTACAAGGAAAGGGAAAGAGAAGGTCGATGACCAGGCGAGGAGCCAAGCCTAATCACTTGATTGTTGATTGGGATTTCTTTATTACTGTCTTTCTAGTTATATTTTGTGGACATGTAATAAGTTGATACCTTGCTATGGTTTATTTAGGATATTAACGATGGATGGTTGGTTTATGTTATTTATTAATTGAGACTGGTACTTGCTATCTATTCAACCTAATTCCGCAGTTAGTCTAGTTTATTCCGCAAGTCATGGTTTAGTCCATGTACACATGGGTGGCCAGTTAAGGGTCGGACTTTGGGTAGTCCGGACTTAGCTCGCATCGTGACGCCGCCCGCTCTCTGCCATTGTTATTTTATTATTAATTTTAAAAAAAATAGACTCTGATTTTATCTCGGAGAGGGCGGCGCGTTACAAGTTCCACACGTTGGGTACTTGGGAGTGGTATCCCATGCATAAAAGTTAATGGAATGAGATAAGATTTACATGGGGAATTTGGAGGGTTTCCATCTCATAATGGAAACCCAAGGCCCAACATTGGGGAGATGGAAAGGTTGCATGATCTCAAGCCAAGTGTCCCATAGTTAAGCCATGGGACTCCTTGGTTAGACCAACATTCATGAGGGGTTGAACTTGTTTCAAGGACAAGTAATGGCATACACGTTGGAGAGGTATACCATATGTTCTATGACCTTGGTGATGAGAGTCCCACCAGGAAAATACCTTGATGATGAGAGTTCCATCAAGAGTATACCATATGTTTTGCGACCTTGGTGATGAGAGTCCCACCAGGAAGATACCTTGATGATGAGAGTTCCATCATGAGTATACCATGTGTTTTGCGATGGAAGGGACTCATTGCATATGATAGCATGGCATGGCATTCAATCGCATGATTATGATCTTTATTATCATGCAAGGTTTCTGGTTTTCATCTGTATGATTGGATCTCTATTATCATACATGATTTTAGATACGATGTTTTATATGTATGATACGGTATATTTTATCTGGATTTTATATGCTAACCCATGTATTAGCCCTAATAGGAATACCTACTGGGCGCGTTGTCTAACGCCCTACTTCTACCCTAGTGGATGACACAGGAAGGGAATGGAACGAGGACGTGATTGGAGCCAAGCATTGGAGCTTGGATTTGTGCTTGGATGATTAATCCATATGTTGTTTATGTTATTCGGAATTGTAATAACGTAGATTTATTTGTCATGGTTTGGATGGTTAATGTTTGGATATTTAAGTTATGTTAATATTAATTAAGTAATGGATGTACTTTGCTATCTCATTTGGAATAGGATTGTTATCCTATTGTTATTCCGCATTTAAGTTTTTTTCTGCAAGTTAGTTTGAGTACGTGTGAACTATTTTAGTGGACTTGGTCCACGCACACGTATGGTTGGCCAGTTAAGGGTCGGACTTTGGAAGTTCAGACTTAGCTCGCGTCGTGACGCTCCCCGCTCTCTTCCACTTTACTTATTTATAAAAAAAAAAATTAGACTCTGATTTTCGAAAGGGTGGAAAAGGGCGGGGCGTTACATGAATCACGAGGATTTTAGTCTTAGGAACCCATTCATGAGAAGGGGGAGCACACGAGGCCTTTTGATAAGATTTTTGGCCAGATTTGAAGTACAACTTCCCGTTGATGATTTTGAGTTTTCGGTTCCCCAATTTCTTAAGAATATTTTTCAATTTTTGATTCAAGGCATTGAAATTTGAATTTGAATTTTTTCTTTGCTGTCCATGATTCACAATATCGAATTTAGGAAATAGGGAATGCTTTCTCAAACGATTTTTCCTTAGAAGACATTCAAATCTAAAATGTCCGATTTTTCCACAATAGTAGCACATTTTGTTTGAGAGAATGGATGATTTACTTTTGACAAAATTAATACAATTTTTGAGTTTGTTATCATCTTCCTCATTGTAACCAAGCCCAAATCTATCCTTATACTTCTTCCCGGAGTTGAGGCGTTTTTCTAATTTCTCCTCATCTTGAGTGAATTTGTCTTGAAACTAAGATTTGTGTTGTTTCAACCTTTAAAAATCTGAGCCCAAAATTAAGATTTTGTTTTCAAAGAATTTTTCATTTCAACTAAATTTTTGTGGTTCTTATCACATAAGTCCACTTGGACTTGAAAATAAATTTCATTTTTTCTCAAATTCAATATTTCATCAAGTGAATTTTTGAATTTTCTTGAGAGAGCTTCCTTTACAGATTTCTTAATTTCAAAAAGGCTTAGAATGTAACACCCCGGATTTTCAAGTGATATGATAAATATATATGGAAATTGCCCATTTAATTTGTGAATTAATGGATATGGACCTTAGATAGGTAAGGTGTTGGGTCAATTGCCCAATTAAGACCCAACGGATTGTGGATATGGTCAATTGAAATAAATGGGTGAGATTTATTTAATTGGGTCAAGATGGTCAATTGGGTCAAATGCCAATTGGGACCCAATGGGTCATGGTTGACTTGGTCGGCCACCAAGTGAGTTCAAGTTTAGTTAAATTGTGGCTGAATTAAATTGGAAATGGAATCAAGTAATTGAGTTGATTTTTAAGTGAGTTAAATGAGTTGAATTAAAGATATGAGTTGAGTTAAAGAGATGAGTTGAATGGGAAGTTAATGGGACTTTCATCTTAAGTGAGTGGAGTGGGAAGATGGAGAGTTGCATCTCATAATACCAAAACCAATGGGTACACACGTTGGGGACATGGGAGTTACATCTCATGAGATGAAACTCCAAAGAAAGTATTAATGAGGAGGTGAAGGGTCATGGGAGTTACAAAAGGGCATCAACCAAAGGACACTACCCTTGGCCGACCACTCTGATTGAACAACGACAAAACTTGGTTTTCATTTCACTCTCTCCCTCTCACTCAAGGCCGACCACTCTCAAAGACAAAGGAGAAGGGACTTAGAGTTTTCTATCTCAAACTCCTCTCCCTCTCTCAAACCTACACTCTTTGGCCGAACCCTCTCTTTGGGTTTTCATTTCAAAACCTCTCAAGCTCACTCTCGGCCAAGGATCAAGGAGGAAGAAGAGGCTAAGGAAGGAGAAGATTGGAGGAGCAAGAAGGAGCGAAAGAAACCGGCGGAGTCGCGGAATTGGTATGTACATGATAAGATTTTATGAGCATGGAAAAGATGGTCAAGGAACATGGTTTGGCCATTGCATGGCCAAACCCTAAGTTATATGTATGAGAACCATCAAGGACAACAAAAGGGGTTGGATGAGGTTCGGCCATGATGTATGGCCGAACCCCATCAAAGAATATAAATCTTGGTTATATGATTTAAAGAAAGCATGATGAACCATAGGGTTTGTAACGCCCCGCCCTTTTTCACTTTACGCTTTCTGAAAATCAGAGTCTATTTTTTTTTTTTAAATAACATAAGTGAGCAAAAGCGGAACGTCACGACGTGAGCTAAGTCCGAACTTCTAAAGTCCGGCCCTTAACTGGCCAACCCTACGTGTGCATGGACTAAATCCATGAAAACGATTCACACATAACAATATCAACATACGGAATTAAAATCAAAACATGCGGAATTATAATAGAACCTAGTTCTATTCCATTTCAGATAGCAAAGTACGTCAAGTCTTTAAAATATCATAACTATCCAAATAAAACATCCAACCATGGCAAATCATCTAAGTTATTACATGTCCGAAGTCTAGTTACTCAAATTACAAGTCTATAAGTAACTTAATTAAAATATAAACTAAAAGCATCGAAGCTCCTATGCTTGGCCCGTTTCGCGTTTATCGTTCTCCTTGTTTCCTGTATCATCCACTAGGGTAGAAGTAGGGTGTTAGAACAACACGCCCAGTAGGTTTTCCAATTAGGGCTAACACATGGTTAGTACAAAACATATATAATAATATCATATTGTCAAAACCATATAAACCATGCCATTTCATGATATCAAATGCAATGAGTCCTACCCATCACAAGTACATATAAGTACCCCCACAAAGGTCTTTCGGACGCCCCAATGGAGTGTGGCCCTTCCGGTTTCTTCTTGATGGAAAAACACATCAAGGTATCCCACATAGGTTTTTCGGACGCCCCAACGGAGTGTGGCCCCTCCTGTTACATATCCTTCACCCCATGCCATGCATGAAATGCCAATGAAACACATGCTATTTTATATAATAAACATAGCATTAAAACTCACATTTAAAACATATCTTTTTCAACATAAAATCATCAAATAAGATAAGAAACATTGTACATAAGCCCATGGTTTCAAAGAGGTGGAATCCTACCAAAGAACATTACGTGTCCTTGCGCTTTCGTCCAGTAACAGCTCATGATCGTACACACCTTGTGAGGTCCCGTTACCTTATAATACATCAATCAATTAAAACCATGTTCCATTTGATTTCCTATTATGTTTAAGTCCATAAACCATTCCTCATGGGGTTCGGCCATACACCACGGATGAACCCATGATCCATCACTTTCACCCTTTATTACAACTTTGCCATTGGTCTAATCCTTAGTTAACTTTTCATTCCTTTTAATGTACCATACATAGTTCTTTAATTCAAACACATGATCCATCAAATAATTCATGGGGTTCGGCCATACACCATGGCCGAACCCTATGTCCATTATTTTCAACTATTTACAACATTGCCATCCATGGCTAACATAACCAAAAACCCATAATCCAATAACATAATCCATAAGCATATATTCGTATCCTCCAATTAATTCTCTATTCATTTAAAATATAAATAGACATATTAGATCCATAAAAATTGGTTCATGGGGTTTGGCCATACACCATGGCCGAACCCTATGGTGTCTAACTTTCCAATTTTTATCAATTCCCATTCTTGAATCCATAAATCAAGGTTCCTTCCTTTTTTTATCCAAAAGTCCATCATTAGAAACTTTCTAATTTAATAACCATTCTCCATGGGGTTCGGCCATACACCATGGCCGAACCCTATGGTTCATAATCTTCTCTTTTAAATGCAATTAAAACATCATAACCCTCCATGGTTTTCATGATCCAATTGCATCTAAACCATCAAAACTTCTATCCATTTAAAATAAATCATAAATAATCTTTCCCATCATTTTCCATAATCTAAATACATGAACATAATTCCATAATTATTTATGGGGTTCGGCCATACTCCATGGCCGAACCCATGGTCTAAGGATCTTCACCAAAAACATCCATTAAAACCCTTTAACATCTTTAATAACATTGCATGGTTTTCATCCCTCAAAAATCCATTAAACATAACCAATTTTCCTCCATGGGGTTCGGCCCTTCATCATGGCCGAACCCTATGGTTCATCAACTTCTCTTAAACAATTTAGACCCATATAAATTTATTAACCAACTCCCATCGTTTTCATCATTAAAAATCCATACATTAAACCATGTCTTTCCATAGGGTTCGGCCATGCACCATGGCCGAACCCTATGGTCCATTCTTTACATTAAAATTATTATATTCATCTTCCAATTTTCTTCCATGGGGTTCGGCCATACACCATGGCCGAACCCTATGGCTCCTTATCTTAAACAAAAATATCAAAACTACTTACCGGTTCCGTGACTCCTCCGGTTTTCCTTCGCTTGTTGTTGCTCTTCCAATCCTTTTCTTCATTAACCTCTTTCCACTTCTTCTTGATCTTTCCCGCAGCTGAGAACACCTTCTTGTTGTTGTGTGTGCCGTACGCCCTTACTGCCCTTCTTTTATAAAAATTCCACATGGTACAATAGCAATTGTCGTGCGCCCTTTGCTGCCTTTCCTTTATTCCACTAGGTCTTATCTATCTTTAGAAGATAGCTGTGCGCCCCTTCCTTTTAGCACCGTCCCTATTATTACTCCTAACAAGGAAAGGACTCCTTTTAAAAATACTCCAACACACCATGCGCATAGCTCATACACAGCCAATATAATCTCTATTTTTAATCTTAGACATCTTCTATATTTAGCAATCCCCTAGTTTCACTCTTAGCCAAGGAAAAGACACCTTTTAGAAATACTCTAACATATCTTCATGGATAAGAAAATCTTCACACACGGCCATAGCAATCTATATTCCATTCCTAGCCTCTTTATGCGCATAATCATGGATATGCAAACCTTCATATACGGCCATGCTATCTATATTTAATTCCACCCCATTTAATTCTATTGAAACCATTTCCAAAATCCGTTGGGTCTTAATTGGGCAATGACCCAACACTTTACCCATCTAAGGTCCTATTTAATAATTCACAATTAAATGGGTAATTTTCATATATATTAATAACTTGAAAATCCAGGGTGTTACAGGGTTCGGCCATGGTATATGGCCGAACCCCATGGAGGCATATTAATGATTTTTAAAAGGGTTTTTAAAGGCGAGAATGATGGAAGAATATTAGCAATGTAAATGGTCTCAAATGTTGTAAAGGGTGGAGAACCATGGACCATGGGTTCGGCCATAGTGTATGGCATGGAGATATATTGATGGACTTAGGTATTTTTTGACCATGAAAATGATGGGGAAATATTGGTAATGTTAATGGGTTTTAAATATGGTAGAGGATGGTCTAAAATGATGGACCTAAGTGTATGGTTAAACCCCCATGGAGGGACTTTGTTTATGGACCTAAGATTGTAAATAATTTAACGGAGAAGATGGGAAATGAGACATCATGGGTTAGGCCATGGTGTATGGCCGAACCCCATGAACCATTTAATGGGTCATTCATGGATCTATGCATGGTTAGATGAATGGATTATCAAGCTAAGGAAAAGGGGGAATGATCTTGGACCCATATTTTTATTTAAATGATAAGGGATTAAAAAGGGGACCAAAACCAAAAGGGTGAGGTTTGGCCATGTTGTATGGCCGAACCCCGCTGATGGGTGATTGTGGACTTAAGCATATTTCACCCCTAAGATATGGCCAAACCTGACTAGTGGACGATGGACAGTGGACAGTGGACAGTGGACAGTGGATAGTGGACAGTGGGTAGTGGACAGCGGGTAACCTACTGATTTTATAAATGAAATATTTACATGATCAATGAATCATTTGTGGATCTATGTTATGGATCAGTTATGGACCTAAGTATGTATAGATAAAAGGAGTGATTAGCTATGGAAAGAATAAATGGCTAAGATGGAAAAATGGTGAAAATGAAAGGACCATGGGTTCGGCCATGGTGTATGGCCGAACCCCATGGGGAATGTTTTCTGTACTTAGGGTTGTTAAATGATTAAATTATATGTGATTGGTTAAATCAAAAGAGGGACCCAAAACCAAGTAAGTGAGGTAACCCCACTAAGGCATGTTTATGAACTTAAACATGGGGTGGAAATAAAAAAGGGATCATTGTTTTGATTTATTGATATGTTATAAGGTAATGAGACCTCACAAGCGGTGTACTATTGTGAACGAATTTCGGATGAAAACGTAAGGACACATTAGTTGGTCATTGGTACGATTCTTGCCTCATTGAAACCATGGGATATGTATGATGATTTTAGTTTATATTTTGATGAGTTATTTTGTATAAATGATATGTTTCAAATATGAGATTTTTAATGCTATGGTTTGTATTATTATATAGCATGTTGCACTTGCATCTCATGCATGGCATGGGAGGGATGAAATGTAACCAGAGTCCACACTCCGTCAGGGCGTCTGTAAGGCATTCGTGAGGATATTTTGTTGAGGAGTTTCCATCAAGAGGAAGACCTTGGCGTGCATTATCCACCAAGAGGTAACCGGAGTCCACGCTCCGTCGGGGCGTCTGTAAGGCATTCGTGAGGATACCTTGATGAGGAGTTTCCATCAAGAGGAAGACCTTGGTGTGCAATATCCACCAAGAGGTAACCGGAGTGCATGATCCGTCGGGGCATCCGTAAGGCATTCGTGAGGGATACCTTGACGAGGAGATTCCATCAAGAGGATGTTTTGGTGATTGTGATATGGATGATGGGTGGGACTCACGGCATATGACACCCATGGCGTGGCATTGAATCAGCAGGATTATGATCTCTATTATCATGCACTGTTTCTGGTTTTTATCTGTATGATTGGATCTCTATAATCATACACGGTTTTGGATACGATGCTTTATAAGTACGGGATGATGTATTATATCTGGATTTTTATACTAACCCACGTGTTTGACCCTACTTGGAGTACCTACTGGGCGTGTTGCCTAACGCCATACTTCTACCTTAGATGGTGGCACAGGAAATGGACAAAGCGAGGAACGAGATTGGAGCCAAGCTTAGGAGCTTGGATGATTAAGTTCCATTTTGTTTAAGTTATTCATGGATAATGTATTTGAGTAATTAGTTCGTGGGACTGTAATAACGTAGTTTATTTGCTATGATTTGAATGTTAATTTTGGGATATTTTAACTAAAGGTAATTACTATTAAGTGATGAATCTCATTGCTATCTAAAATGGAATAGAATGCTTATTCTATTATTATTCCACATCTATGATTTATTCCCCATGTATAACCTTATTGAGTGTGAACCATTTTAGTGGACTTGGTCCACGCACACGTATGGTTGGCCAGTTAAGGGTCGGGCTTTGGAAGCTCGAACTTAGCTCGCGTCGTGACGTCCCCACTCTCTCTCACTCTTTCTATTAAAAAAAAAAATAGACTCTGACTTTCGGCGAGTGGAAAAGGGCGAGGCGTTACATGGAAGATGAACATTTTCATTTCTAAGTTCATGGACCTTCTTAGCCAATTCCATACTTTCAAGGTACAATTCTGAAAGTCCTCATTACTGAGGGTGCTAGAACAACCTGATTGACCTTAGAGGGGAGGAAGTGTTGGGGGGGGGGGGGGGGGTTGAATAGTTCAATCCAAATTCGTTTGTCCTTTTTTAATTTACTTGATTGATTAATTTAAATGCAGCGAAAACAACAATCAAGAGTGTGTCTGTTAGTATATGTGAATAAAAGATCAACACAAGAAATTGGCTCTAAGACCACAAACACAAGGACACAATATATATAGTGGTTCGGTTCGCCAATTTACATCTACTGTTAGAATTCGCTCAACCTTGAGCTATCCCCAAATTCATTATGTGGGGACTTACACCCTCACAAATAGAGTATGAATTTCACCTCACTCAATTGGCCAAAAATTCCACCTACCTCTGTGCTAGAGACGACACTCTAGAGTTTTTTATAGTGGTTCTGGAGTACCTCTACTTAATCCACTTTCGGGTTATTGGTTTTTAAAAGAAAAATTAAAAACCAAGAAGCACTTGCCTTAAAGCTCTTTATCACTGATGTGTGCTTCTTGAAGATCCCACCCAAGTTGTGTCGACGCTCCTTCTTGCAGTTTTCGTGTAGCAATCACAATCTTGTGGACGACAAGGAAACTTGGCTTAACCGAAGCTTTCCTAGTTTATAACTCTCTCACTTGCAAACTCAATCCGAAGACTAGTTGTTTATGATCTTTCTCTCCTCCTTTCTTTCTCACTTGCAAACACAATCCATGTAACGCCCCGCCCTCTCCGAGAATTTCAGAGTCTAATTTTTTTTTTATAGTAATAATAAAACATCGAAAGAGAGCGGGCGGCGTCACGACGCGAGTTAAGTTCAGACTACCGAAGTCTGAACCCTAACTGGCCACCCATGTGTACATGGACTAGACCATGATAATGAACACACATGGAACTAACATCAACTTGCGGAATAGTATAAGTTAACTGAGGAATAATATGAAAAGATAGCCAGTACCAGTCTCAAATAATAATTACATAAATCAACCATACATTGTCAATATCCTAAGCAAACCATAGCAAGTAATGAATTATTACATGTCCAACAAAAGTATTCAAATGTCAGTAATATAAAGTAATCCAATCCATCATTCAAGCGCTTAGGCTTGGCTCCCCTCCCGGTCATCGACCTTCTTTTTCCCTTTACTTGTACCTGCAATCTCCTCTGAGGATAGAATTAGGGCGTTAGATCAACGCGCCCAGTAGGTTCCCGAATCAGGGCTACCACATGATTAGCATATAAAACATGCATATATATCATATAAATGATCATTAAAAACAAGTAAAACCATGCTATGAAGTATGCACATGCAATGAGCAGCCCCCATCATGTACCTTCATAGCCATCACTTGACGTGCCTTGCACCGTCAAGGTAAATTACAATACAACTTCCATCTCTTCATCATTGACTGATTCATATTACGTATTAGTCCTCCTAGCGGGACTCTCATTGCCTAAGGAGACCAATGTGACTATGATCATCATGTTACTCCTCCTGGCGTGACTTGCACCACCGAGGAATGATGTAACTCATAACTTGAAACACTGTAGAACCTCATTCATAATCCCATGTCTGTGCATGAGATGCCAATGCCTGTATGCCATTTGTTAATGCATAATATATCATTTGAAACACATAAAATAAAACAAGAGTCTCATAAGAAAAACTGGGGTAAAACCGTGGTTACAAGTAGGTAGGAAACCTACTGAAGAATCACTTCAGCGTCCGTTCTTTCTTAGGCTTTATCTGGTCACCGCTCGCAGTCGTGCACCGTCACAGAGATCCGTCACCTTATTCACATAAATTATGGATCAACTTTAATCCCTTACTTTATTTGATTCCCATTTTTTGAGTCTAAGTCCACAAATACCAACTCATGGTTGTGACCCTTATTTACAAACATGCCATTGCTACCAATACCTTGATTAAGCTCTACAACTTACCCACAACCTTAACATGGTTCAGTCATGTTTTAGCCGACCAAACCAGTAAACATAATTCCATCGTAAACCACATACGCATTCATAAAATGATCCATGAAAACAGTCCATGGGGTTCGGCCATACTCATGGCCGAACCCTTATGGTCCTTTTGCTCAATAATGTCCATTATTTAAATACCAATTGGCTCTAACCCTTAGCCATGTTAAACACATAGTTTAGCCATCCTATGGCCAACCCAAAACAGCAATCTTACTTTCATTTTAATTACATAAACACTCACCGCTATGGGTATAGTTTTTATCTCTCCAAAAACATACCAAATATCAAATACTTTTATGGGGTTCGGCCATCCAATGTGGCCGAACCCTATGCCCATGATTTGAACCCTTTTTCACTTACATTTCATGTCCATTGAATCATGTAAAAATCAGCATAATTATTATCGGGTTTTACCTTTCAAAAACCATCCAAAAACAGTCCATAAAAGTCTATGGTTTCCATGTTGGAAACATGGAAACCAACATTCTTTTACATGGGGTTCGGCCCTCCATGGTGGCCGAACCCAATGGTTATGTTTACTGTTTTTAAACCTCAGATAATCATGCAATAACAATATATTATTATCAGGTTTTACCTTTCAAACAAACATCCAAAAACCAACACAATTTCATGGAATTCGGCCATCCAAGATGGCCAATCCCCATGGTCCATTTTTCCAATTTTAATCCACTGATTTAGACCTCATAAACTTCTACTTTTTCTGGTATCCAAACCCATGTTTTAACCCTCTTTAAAACATGCATTTTAAATCTAATAAAACATGGAAAAACAGTCCCAACTTGCATGGTTTTAAATTTCAAAACCATAAACATTAACCAACTTTTTCCATGGGGTTCGGCCATGCAAAGTGGCCGAACCCAATGGTCCATTTCCATCTTTTAATCCACTGATTTAGACCATAAAAACTTCAGCCTTTTCTGACATTCAGATACAGGTTTATAATCCTTTCAATAACATGTATTTGATTCTTAAATCAAACCCAAAAATCAGTCCATAAAACCCATGGTTTTCATGTTTTCAAAACATGAAAACCAAGCAATCTTTTACATGGGGTTCGGCCCTCCATGGTGGCCGAACCCAATGGTCATCTCTACCATTTTGAAACCTCATTTAATCAAGGTTAAAACCTTGGTGTATTCGGCCATAACCATGGCCAAATACACACACCATTTGTTCCATGTTACTAAACCAAAATGACATATAAATACTTACCAAACTTCCAATCTTTCTTCTTGCCTTTGGTCCTTGGTTTCTCCCTTTTATTTCTTCTTTTCTTTTACTGTTTTGTGCTTGATCTACTGGTGCAAACACCTCTGCTGTTCCAGCTAGGAAAAATGAATTTGAGAGAGGGAGAGAGAGATGGAAATTCTTGGCTTACCAATGGTGAAAAATGGCCAACCTTGGTGTTTGTTTCCTTTAGTAATTCAGCCCCCAAGACCCCTCCATTCCCTCATCAATTCCTACCAAAAACGATGGTCTTGGGTGCTATTCCAAGCACCCTTGGTACCTGCCTATGCAGCCTTTCCACTCCCCAAGCAACACCTCCCATTTCCATGTCTTTCATTTAAAACTTAACATGAAAAACACCCCAACAAGTCCCCAACGTGTGGGACTTGTTTTGGTGGTTATGACTGAGCCAAACTCCTCCTATTCCCTCTGAACTCACTGATTTACAGTCCCATTGACTTCCACTTTGACTCACCCAACTCACATGTCCAACTCACATGTCCAACTCACCTCATTAATTGACAATCATTTAATGCATTTGAATCAACTCATTTTTAATTCAAATTAAATAAAACCAGTTCCACTTAACCTGATTTAACTCACCATTGAACTCATTTGTGGGCCCACATGGTCGGCTGTGGTCAACAAAGTCAACCCGACCCGTTGGGTCCCATTTTAGCTCCTTGACCCGTTTTTGACTCCATGACCCAATTATGGGTATTTTGGTCATTCGTAATTGGTTTTCACATGTGCATCAGGCCTACCCATTTTTACTCCACTTGATTTCCAATCAAATCAGCTTAACCCCATTTAATTTGAGCTTACACAATGGTCAAATCATCCATTTTGACTTATTGGGTCCAATTGGGCCCTTTGACCCATTTAGCCATTGTCGACCCCATTGATGTTCATTACCCATCCAATCAAACCTGACATTTATAATGTGCTCATATCATCTTAATTTGAGCAATGGGCCCCACCATTTCCTTACTTAACATCACAAAATAATTAATTTAACACATCAGGGGTATTTTCGTAATTATCCACTTCATTGAGAAATTACCCATCCAATCAAACTTGACATCCATAATGTGCTCATATGATCTTAATTTGATCAATGGACCCCACTATTTCCTTATTTACAATCACATTTATTGAATTCACCAATCCAGGGGCATTTTCGTAATTATTCCAACCATTGAGAATTCTTTGACCCAATTAACCATTTTGACCTAATTTGATGTACATTACCCATCCATTATAATTTGACCCTTATAATATGTTCATAGGATCTTAGTTTGAGCAATAGGCCCTACTATTTTCCCATTTAACATCATAATTAATAAATTTACCAATCCAGGGGCATTTTCGTAAATATTCATCTTATTGAGAAATCGGGGTGTTACAATCCAAAGATTGGTTCTTTATGATCTTTCTCTGTAGAGTGTTGATCGTTACTTAGATTGTTTTACTCTTTTAACCTCAAGGAAGATAGTAAAACGATCACCCAACCCTCATATTTATAGAGGAGTTTTAACGGTCATATTGATTGTCTAGGACCTACAGGTCGGTGGCACCGATGGATTGGTGTTCATATTTATTACAGTTAAACCACCCGACCGTTGTGCATTAATTGCACCCTCAACGACATAATTACTCCCGGGTCGATATGTCGGTGTCGCTGATGGGTCGACAGTCATGGCAATGATGGGTCGGTCCATTCCAGAGGCTCGTTCTTGTGCAAAACATGCTTGACAGTAGTTTCCTCTTAGGAAACCTGTTTCCCAGAACGACTCGTCGCCCCTTGCCGAGGGGTCAGTCCTGTTACTCTCGATCGGTCATGATATACCGAGATGTCTGTTTTATCGAGAGCCCTTATAAGTTCACAGTCCAGAACTTATAAGTTTTATACCGACAAGTTGTTGACCACAAGGGGTCATTCAAGTTCATCACTGAGGGGTCAGTGCATACGAGTCTCTCGATCAGAGGCATATCCAGAATAACAGTTTGAATTTCCAGAACCAATGTCAATCTGGGCAACCAGTCCTTGACCACGATGGGTTGATCCTGACTACATCGAGGGGTTGGTGAGATAGACTGGTCGTGCTGATAGTGAACATAATTCATGTTTCCAAGTTCACTTCCAATTCATTGTTCGACATTCTCTCTAAGCATTTTATGTTTATTACCAACATATGAAACTAAGCATAGTAGTCCTCTCTCAGGTATGGGTTCCACCTAGGGTCATCTATGGCCATATACATATTCTTGTGATTGCAATGATGATGAGCTTTGAGCTTGGTGGAGCATGATCTTCTTCCTCAATCATCTTGAGTCTTCAAGCTTCTTGGCAAGTGCTTCTACCCGAGTCATGTAATTTGACAAACAGGGACTCGGTCAAGTCGGGGCATTAACAATCTCCCCCTTTGTCAATTATATGACAAAACCTAGAAGCTAACCGAATTATAAGCCCACCCTTTATTACAACACGTTTACATACAAAACATTACATCAATTACATGTATATTCAAATGGATTAACAAGACTATGATCTTCATATACTTGCTCAATTTGCTTCATTTTCATTTTCCTATTTAAGCACAAAAAACAAGCAACACTAGACAATCATTAGATGGGTTAGTCCAAACCATAAACATCCATGGACTAAATAAGATTTTCTCCCCCATACACCAATGAATTGCCAGCAAGACTCCCCAATCTCCTTGAGTTGGATCTTCCTTCCACCAATTATTCTCCTAATTTGTTTTTATGTGCTTCCTAGCTTCTATTATTTTCTCCCCAATTTTGTTAATCATTTGACAAAGGGTTAGTAGGCAAGTATCAAGATCAAGCACTCCCCCATGCTTCTTGCCTTAGTGTTTTAACTTAGATCGAATCTCACACATGGTTCCCCCATGGATTAGTGTACATCTTTTGTGCAACAATGTTTGTATGCTTTTGCACGAGCTGATTTCCAACATATTGCTTCAAGGGCTAAGATAATGTCCCTAGCTTTTTCAATTTTCCTCCCCCAATTCTCTAAGCTATTTTTCTTAGTTTTTTCTTCTCTGCTCCCCCACAAACTTAGCTGCCCCTAAGTTGATTTTTCTTCAAGCTTTCAAGCTTGCATTCTCTTTTCTCCGCAACCTGTCATGATCAGTGACAACAACTAATTAGCGCATATTTTGTGCTTCCCCATACTCCAAGGATGTGTGTAGCATCACTGCCCGATCTCTTATCTCCCTTGACATGCTAATACAAAACCAACTCATGCAAACCTGCATGTTAATCTATCATACAGAAGAGATATATGGCATTTATATACAGCAATACACACATCACATTAAACCAAACCATATCATTGCATTGATAACAAAATGTGCATTTAGTACATATGGAGTTTGTTAGGGACGCATTATGGATGCTTAATCAAAATACTAAAAGTATAGTTTTTCTATAAAAAGAGCCATCTTGAGGGGGTGCAGGAGGAGGAGGAGATGGAGTATCTAGAACTCGGTTAGAGAATGAGGTAGCGGCAACAAGATCTTGTACTGTCATCCTCAACCTGTCCAGGGATCTCTCAAGCAGTCAATCATTCTCTCTAGTCTGAAGACCTTGTTGTTCAGATTGTCATTCACTTGATGAGGGTATTCATATTCTCTTTCTTCATCAGAATCTCCCCAAAGGTCCTCAGAACGATGACTATCCTCCTCATTGGTGTTGCCAGGAATGTTAACATGGTCTTCATGACAAGTTCGAGGACCATTACCCTCTTTTGTTTCTTCTCCCCTTCCTGCTCGTCGATTTTCGACGAAGATGACACCTTCGTCAACAATAGGATCTTCTTCTACTTTTGCTTGGGTCTCCTGTTTTTTTTTCTAACATAAGTGGGATTCTCAGAGCTCAACCCAGGGCAGAAATGAGATACTGACCTTTTGGTCATTTTGGCCCATCGACTGGCACGACTGGATTGTCCTCGTGCCATAGAGTGATTAGGACGTGTCATAGATGCCGTCTTCATAGGCATGTTTTTCTTCATGGAGATCCTCAACCACTGGTTCGTAAAATGGATGGGATGGGTACTGACCCTTACCAGACCTATGAAAATCACAAAAATAATGATTTTCAAGCTTCTAGAGACTTGAGACATGAAAGCCCCATGGTTTTCCTGTAGGAAATCACCCCGATAGGTCCTATCAACTGGTCTAGGGCACGGGAGGAGAAGGGGGGGGGACCACAGACCTTCACGGGAGGGGAGACAACGAATTTAAAAGTGTTGTCACTTTCGCAAAAAGTGACCCCTTTTTATTTTGAACTTTCTGTTTCACCGATATGTCGTTTCCATCGATAGGTTGACTTTTTCGACTTTTTCCTTTTTCCAACAGTGTTTGTCTTAGCACAGAAATGACATGTCTGTCACTCAGACAGTCTACTCACCTACATGTCGACAACACGAAGAGGTACAGATTGTAAAGCAATTATCCTTGATTTGTGAGGCTTGATGGAGATCCTAATCTAAGCACGACAAACACATATTCATGCACGAACACACAACAATTCTCATTCAAAAGATTATATCTTTCAAAAACAATTTGAATGGAATGTATGAATTTCCAAGTAGAATATGTACTATAGCCAGGAAGAGTACATTCTAGACTTGTATCTTGCCAGTTCCTCTCTTCATGTCATTGTATTTCTCTGCTATGTGAACTCACATGGTCTCTTGTGAGTTCATTTGTAGTGGTCTAAGATATGGAAATGAATCTTAAACCACAACAAAACAAGATTCATGGTCTATCTCCCAGGTACAAAGATTGTGGCATTTGGTGTTGCATACACACCCCTACGATTGTACCTTTGATAAACAATCCTTGGATTCATTGTAATGGCCCGAAATTTTTAAATCAATAAATATGTGGTTATTATTTATTTTTAATGGTGGAAATGGAAAATTTGATGGAATAAATGGTAAATGGACCAAAATTTGGACAAAGGCCCAACTAGGGCCCAATGGATTATGGATTGGATTTAAGTTTACTTAAAGGGTCAATGGTGGTCAATTGGGCCAAGGATGGTCAAATGGGGCCCAATACCCACTTGGGACCCAATGGATTAAGATAATGTAAGCCCTGAGATAAATGGGTATGGATAAATGTAATTGGGCCATGGGCCCAATGAGGATCCAATTGGTTGGAATGGACTTAGTTAAAGCTAAATCACCTAAGTTGGTGATGAAATTAGACCAAGGTGATGTGGCCAATTGGAACCCACCTCCACCACACCAAGTGAGGTGGCGTGTGGACCAAGAGTTGGTGGGGCCGGCCACATGGTTGACTTGGTCAACCATGGGTGGATACATAGAGGGAAGTTAAGAAATGGAATTAAATTAGGTGGGAATTAATTAACCTAAGGTAATTAGTTAATTTATTAAATGATTAAAATAATCAAATGAGGTGGTCAAATGGTCAAATGGTTAAATAAAAGACCAAAAGCCATCTCATTTGTAAACACAAAGAAAAAACGTTGGGTGGTGGTTATCCCAACCACCACCATAAAGCAAGATAAATATCTAAGCTTGGTTGGTGGGAGACTTAATGTGGAGATTATCTTATTACTTTTTCATCTCATTCTCTCCACTTCACTCTCATTTCATTCTCTTTCTCTCTTGCTCTCCCACACCACCGTCCCTCATCTCTAAGGAAAAAGAAGAAGAAAATTAAGAAAGGAAGGGGAGAAGAGAAGAAAGAAGAGAAGAGGTGCAAGTATGGTCCACCATTCTAAGGTCAAGATCTACCATATTCTTCTCATCATCTCCTCCTTTCCCTCTCTCAATTCAAACCCTATTATGGCCGATCCTAAGATTGGAGGTTGTCACCATTGATCAAGCATCCTAGCCAATCAAATAAGAAGAGGAAGGAGAAAGGAGACTAAGGAAGCCGACGGGAGTGGCAAAAGTCGGAGGAGGCGTCGGATTGTAATTATTTTCTTAAACAAGAAATTTTGGATTTTTAGGGTTTAAGATTTGGGATTCATTTTGTAACTTTAATGGTGGCCAAATGATTTTATGCCATGGATTTTAAATCCATCAATTTGAAGGATGGAAAGTGGACAAAACCCTAATGGGTAAATTAGGGTTAGTTTAAGGAAAAATAAATGGATTAAGGAATGTAATGTAATTAAGTTATTAAGCATGGAATTATGTGGAATTGGAAGGTAATGTGTTATTTTCTTAGGGTTTTAAGGAATGGAGGACATTGTGTAATTTAAATTAATTAAGAATGGAAGCATGGAGAATGGTTTAGAATTTTTAAGTGCTTAATGATTAAATGTTGCAAATTTTAAAAGAATTATGAGGGAGTTTATGAATGATGTGAATGATTTGGTGGCCTTAAAAAGGCATGAATGGATAATGAACCCTATGGTCATCCAATGGTGGATTAATGGTTATGAATTATGGAAAAATAAATGGGAAATGTGGGTGGTGTTGATGGACCAAAAGGGACCCAATGTTGTTGTAATGGGAATATGGCTAGGTTTATGAACTTGAATGTGATTAAGAATGATGATTTAAGTGTACAAATTAAACCCTTCATGGAAGGGCTTGTGATGGGTGCAAATGTGTAAATAGGCCAAAGAAAAAAATGGGAAAAGGACACCATGGGTTCGGCCATGGTGTATGGCCGAACCCATGGCCCAATTGTGAGCCTTTTGGTGGGTTAAATTGGAAATGTGAATGATGTTTGTGGCCTCCAAAGGGCATGAATGGATAATGGACTCAATGTGGTTTAAATGCATAAGGTAAACCCCATGGGAAGATTTGATGAATTGGATATTTTGAAACCATGACCCATTGTATGAACCATTTAAAGGGTTAAGTATGGGGTTTTGGATGGGTTTAAATGAATAAGGTTTAGGTGAATTAAAGGGCTAATTTAATGATGTTATGTCATGATTAAATGGGTCATTAAGGGATTGAATTAATGATCAATTATGGGCTTAAGTAGGCATGAATGAATGAGTGATTAATCATGTAAAGGAGTAGTGGCAAAATGGTAAATAATGGCTAAAATGAAGAACTCCATGGGAGACGATCATGAGTTTAGGGATATGGGAATTAATGGAGGAAATTGATGGACAAAGTGAACCTAATGTTGATTATTGGGATGGAAAGGTGATTAAGGAATGATGAATCAAATGTAGGGTTTAGGTTCTCTCAAGGGAGGGACTAATGATGAATCTAATGTGTAGGAAAATGGGGATTTGGTTAAGTTAAAAGGGGTTGATTGTTAATGAACCAATGGTAGATCATTTTGGCCTAAGACTAATGTGTAGGTATATGTTTAAATAAATGGACTTTAGGTTAAAATTAAGTGGCTGATGTAAGTGATCTTGTGATATGGGTGATGGATCAATTATGGGCCCAAGAATGTGCCTAAGAATGATGATTTAATTATAAGTCATTTTAAGGACAAAGGTTAAGGTGTATGCATGTGGATTTATTAATGAGGATTAGATTAAGTAAATGGTTATTTTTAATAATTTTTATGTCATGGTTGATGGGTCATGAATGGATCGAAGTCTATGATCAATTATGAACTTAGTTGGGCAAGGGTGAATGAGTCATTAACCATGGAGAAGAGGTAGTGGCAAAACCGTAATTAATGGCCAAATTCAAGAACTCCATGGGAGATGACAAAGGGCTTAGGGGCTCTAAGTATCAAGTCTATGTATGGTTAAATAAAACCTAGGATGGCTAATTTGTTTTAAATTCACAAATTAAAGGAGTTTAATGGATTAAATGGAACCCACAAAACCTAAATGGTAACCGATTATTCATGTGGACTTGGAAATGATTAATGGGCTTGGAAATAGTTAGAAACATGGACTAATTATTAATGTGTAATAAGGTACTGGACATTGCAAGCGGTACGCGGATCGGCGACTGGGTCTATCGGGCGGAAACGAAAGAAAGAACGCTAGTCGGTATTTGGTAGGATTCCTACCTTTTTGTAAGCCATGGATTGAGTGATGATTTCTTTGAATTATTTTGGAAATTATATGGTTTGTTTTTAAGATGGGTCTGGATTTTGGTATTATGTGATGAGTTTCCTTTGATTTATATTGATAATCATGGGATTGTTTTAAGATGGGTTTTATGACTATGATTTATATATATTACATGGCATATGGCATCTACATCTCACGTATGGCATGGAAGGGATATGACAGGGGGATACTTGTATTGATGTTACCTTGATGAGTGCTTTGCTGTCAAGGGGAATACTTGTGTTGATGTTACCTTGATGAGTGCTTTTGTAATGGCCCGAAATTTTTAAATCAATAAATATGTGATTATTATTTATTTTAATGGTGGAAATGGGAAATTTGATGGAATAAATGGTAAATGGACCAAAATTTGGACAAAGGCCCAACTCGGGCCCAATGGATTATGGATTGGATTTAAATTCATTTAAGGGGTCAATGATGGTCAATTGGGCCAAGGATGGTCAAATTGCGCCCAATACCCACTTGGGACCCAATGGATTAAGATAATGTAAGCCCTAAGATAAATGGGTATGGATAAATGTAATTGGGCCATGGGCCCAATGAGGATCCAATTGGTTGGAATGGACTTAGTTAAAGCTAAATCACCTAAGTTGGTGATGGAATTTGACCAAGGTGATGTGGCCAATTGGGACCCACCTCCACCTCACCAAGTGAGGTGGCGTGTGGACCAAGAGTTGGTGGGGTCGGCCACCATGGTTGACTTGGTCAACCATGGGTGGATACATGGAGGGAATTTAAGGAAAGGTAATTAGATTAAATAAGAAATAATTAACCTAGGCTAAGGATTTAATTAACCACATTAGTTAAGTTGGTCGAATAAGTCAAATGGTGATTTTTAACAAACATAAGCAACCCAAAGAAACACACCAACGTTGGCTTGGTGGTGGTTATCCAAACCACCACCATAAAGCAAGAAAAATATCCTATGTGTTAGGTGGGAAGAATTAATGATAGAATGTAACATAAGCAACCAAAGGAGATAAGATGGGTTTTCATCTTATCCCATCCTCACCTTTTCCATCAGTGCTCTTTCACTCTTTTTCCTTTCTTGTTCTCTCCACCACCGTCCCTCACCTCCAAGGAAAGAAAGGAGAAGAAAGCCAAAGATAAGAGAAGAAGAAAAGAAAAGAAGAAAAGAGAGGAGAAGTATAAGTATAAGCCTCCATCTCAAGATCAAAACTTGAGACCTTCCCTCCCCAATCTCTCTCTCTCTCAATCTATCTCCATCATTGGCCGACCCAAGCTTGGAGGTTTTTCATCTTAATCAAGCCCATCTTGGCCGATCAAACAAGGAGAAGAAGAAGGTAGAAGGCTAAGGAAGCCGACGGGAGTGGCAGAAGTCGGAGGAGGCGTTGGATTGTAAGTATTTTCTTAAACAAGAAATTTTGGATTTTTAGGGTTTAAGATTTGGGATTCATTTTGTAAATTTAATGGTGGCCAAATGATTTTATGCCATGGATTTTAAATCCATCAATTTGAAAGGTGGAAAGTGGAGGAAACCCTAATGGATAAATTAGGGTTAGGGAAAGAAAAAAAAAAATGGAAGCATGGAGAATGTTTATAATTTCTAGGGTTGTAAATAATTGAATGGGGTCAATTTTGTAAAGAGGCTTTAAAGGAGAGAATCATAGGAGATGGAAGATAATTTTAATGACCTCAAAAAGAATGGTTTAGGGTTTTAAGTGTTTAATGATCAAATGTTGGTAAATTTTTTAAAGGGATTGTAAATGAGGAATTGATGGGAGATATGAATAATTTTGTGGCCTTAAAAGAAATGAATGAATGAAGATTGGACCATGAACCCTATGGTGATCCAATGGTAGAATAATGGTTATGATTTATGGAAAAATAAATGGGAAATGTGGGTGGTGTTGATGGACAAAAAGGGACCCAATGTTATTAGTTGTAATGGGGAATGTAGCTAAGTTGATGGACTCAAAATATATTTAATGTTGGTGGTTTTGGAATGTACCAAAATGAACCTAGTGTTGATATTTGTAATGGACCCCAATGTAGTAAAAGATGAGGGTTAACTGTGTGAATTAAGCCCCTTCATGGAGGGACTTGTGATAAATTCAAATGTGTAACAATGGATCCAAGAAAAATGGGAAAAAGGACACCATAGGTTCGGCCATGGTGTATGGCCGAACCCATGGCTCATTTGTGAGCCTTTTGATGGGTCAGATTGGAGTATGAATGTGTTTAAATTGATTGGGATTAAGTTAAGTTAATGACTCATTTTTAATGAGTTCATGTTATGGTTGATAGGTCACTAATAGATCTAAGTTATGGATCAATTTTGGACTTAAGTGTGGCTAAGTTAATAGACTTTAATGGGATTAAGGGTGATGATCCAAATGTGTAGATAGGCCAAAGAAAGAAATGGAAAAAAGACATCATGCGTTCGGCCAGGGTGTATGGCCGAACCCATGACCCATTTGTGGGTAAACTTATGGATAATTTTGGTATGATGTATGTGAGAAATGAATGACGATTAGAGTGTTTAAGTGGCTAATTTTTAGTGTTGTTAGTTGTAATGGAAATGTGATTAAGGAATGATAAGTCAAGTGTATGGTTTAGGTTCTCTCAATGGAGGGACTTATGATGAATTTAATGTGTAACCAAAGACCAAGGACAATGGAGATTTGGTTAAGTTTAAAGGGCTGAATTTTAATGACTCAATTGTAGATCATTATGGCCTAAGGTTAATGTGTTTGTACATGTTTAAAGTAATGGACTTTAAGTTAAATTAAGTGGCTGACTTTAATGATTTTAAGATATGGGTGATGGGTCATTGATGGATCTAAATCTATGAATCATCTATGGACTTAATCATGCATGGATGAATGAGTGATTAACCATGGAGAAGAGGTAGTGGCAAAACCGTAAATAATGGCTAAAATGAAGAACTCCATGGGAGATGATCATGGGTTTAGGGATTCTAAGTAATAGCATTATGTACGGTGAAATAAAGCCTGGGAGGCTGATTTTACACTCATGTAATTAAAATGTTTACTGGATTAAGTGGGACCCACAAAACCTAAATAGTGACCGATTGTTCATATGGACTGATTATGTGTATGTAATAAGGTATTGGATATCGCAGGCGGTGCGCGATCGGCGACCAGGTTTATCGAACGGAAGCGAGAAAGGACGCTAGTCGGTATTCGGTAGGATTCTAACCTTTTTGTAAGTCATGGATTGAGTGATGGTTTCTTTGAACTATTTTGGAAATTATATGGGTTGTTTTAAGATTGGTTTTGAATTATGTATTATGTCGGGGTTTTTACTTGATTTATTCTGGTAAGCATATGATTGGTTTAAAATGGGTTTTAAAACTATGATGTGTTTATTGAGGCTTTACTTGATCTACTTTTGATAATCAAGTTATATGTTTGATTGATGGGATTTTTAAATGTCATGGTTGTTATTATATTCATTACATGGCATATGGCATCTACATCTCATGCATGGCATGGGAGGGATATGAGAGGGGAAGGATGAAATGAAACCGGAGTCCATGCTCCGTCGGGGCGACCGATAAACAACCATGGGGATATTTTGATGTGTTTGATTCATCAGGGAGGTTACTATGGGCTCTATGATATGTTGATAAGGTTATTCAAACAAGAATGTTGCTATGTGTTATTATACCTTGATGATGGTTTTCCATCAAGGGGGATGTTGTATTTATTGTTATACCTTGATGATGGTTCTTCCATCAAGGGGGATGCCTAGTGTGGACCGCATCTTGATGAGGTTTTTCCATCAAGAGGGTCATGGCACGATGATGGTATAGATTTTATTTGGAACACTATGTATGGTTGAAAAAGGGACATTGTACAATGATGATGAGATTGATGGGTGGGATTCATAACATAGAACACCCATTGCATGACATTGCCCAAAGTGCATGGTTTTATTATAATATTATCTATATGCTTTGTTATCACTAATCCATGTGTTAGCCCTACTCGGAGTCTTACTGGGCACGTTGTCTAACGCCCTACTTCTACCCTAGCTGATGACGCAGGAGGTGGCTGAAGTGGAAGGACGAGACGGGAGCCAAGCTGAGGAGCTTGGAAAGGCGTGCTAGATAGTTTACTAATGTTTATTTTGGATAATGTAATTTGAAATAGTTTAGCTTGGAAATGTAATATTTTAGACTTATTGCTTGTTTTGGATTTTGTGGTAGACGTATGATGTTATGGCATTTTGGTAATTAAATGATGAAATCTTCCTTGCTATCTGGAAAAATTGGTAGGATGGTATCTAATTATCATTCCGCATTTAATGTATTATTCCTCGAGCTTACTTCTACGGATGAACCATTCTCAGTGGACTCCGTTCCACGCACCCTAGGGTTGGCCAGTTAAGGACCGGGCTTTAGAAGCTCGGACTTAACTCGCGTCGTGACGTCCACGCCCTTTGTCATTTCTTATAAAAGAAAAAAAAAATAGACTCTGATTTCGGTGAAAAGGGGCGGGCGTTACAGCTTTGCCGTCAAGGGGGATACTTGTGTTGATGTTACCTTGATGAGTGCTTTGCCGTCAAGGGGAATACTTGTGTTGATGTTACCTTGATGAGTGTTTTGCCGCAAGGGGGATACTTGTGTTGATGTTACCTTCATGAGTGCTTTGCCGTCAAGGGGGATACTTGTGTTAATGTTACCTTGATGATTGCTTTGCCATCAAGGGCGATATGGCATCGGGATAGTAAGGATGATGGGTGGGATTCATAACACAGACACCCATGGCATGGCATTCACTTTATAGTTTCATTATATGATTGTCTACCAGTTTTCACTATATTATTATCAGTATGCTTGTTATCACTAATCCATGTGTTAGCCCTATTCAGAGTCCTACTGGGCGCGTGGTCTAACGTCCTACTTCTACCCTAGCTGATGACGCAGGAAATGCCAGAGCAGAAGGACGAGACGGGAGCCAAGCTTAGGAGCTTGGGGAGCCGGACCATTTACTTTACTTAAGTTTATCTTGGGAAATGTGTATTGGTATAGTTTAGCTTGTCGGACTGTATAATTCAGATTACTTGCTATATGTTGGGTTTCTATTTTGGAACGTTGAGATGTTGAGATGTTTTGGTAATATTATGAATACTATCTTCCCTGCTATCTAAAAATGGTAGGTTAGCCACTATTGTAATTTCCGCACTTAGTTAATATTCCACAAGCTTACATCTACGTGTAAACTGTTCTCCGTGGACTTCGTTCCACGCGCACGTAGGGCTGGCCAGTTAATGGTCGGGCTTTAGAAGCTCGGACTTAACTCGCGTCGTGATGTCCGCGCCCTTTGTCACTTTTAAAAAAAAATAGACTCTGATTTCGGTGAAAAGGGGCGGGCGTTACATTCATCGACTCGTTTAAGACATGATTCATTTGTCTTAACAAAGAGTCTTGCCTTGTATCCACCTTCATTAAATTTCTTTTAGGATTCGATGTTGGTGGATATCTTTTAAACGTAGGCTTTTCTTGATTTTGCCTTAGTGCTTTCTTTTCAAGATATCTCTTCAGATGATAGCAATTTCTTTTGAAATGCCCATCCTTGTGGCAAAAATTGCACTTACCCGTTGCAGGGCGAGAGATACTGTAACGTCCCGCTCTTTTCCACCCTTCCGAAAATTAGAGTCTATTTTTTTTTTTAAATAAGTAAAGTGGAAGAGAGCGGGGAGACATCACGACGCGAGCTAAGTCCGGACTTCCAAAGTCCGACCCTTAACTGGCCACCCATGTGTGCATGGACCAAGTCCATGAAAACCAAACCACACATAGAACTAAGTAAAACTTGCGGAATATACATAACTGATTGCAGAATAAATCAAATATGCAGAATAACAATAGGATGACAATCCTATTCCATATGAGATAGCAAAGTACAAGTCATATCCACAATAACTTAAATTTAATATCCAACTCAAAACAAACCAAACCATAGCAGTATTCTACGTTATTACATATCCATGCAAATTATCCAAATAACAATAAATAAGAGTTCATTTCTATATCCAAGCTCCTATGCTTGGCTTCCTTCGCGATCCTCATTCTTCCCCTTTCCTGCGTCATCCACTAAGGATAGAGATAGGGCGTTAGATCAACGCGCCCAGTAGGTCTTCCGATTAGGGTTACCACAAGGTTAGTATAAAAATATACATATAACATATAATACATGATCATCAAATACTTACAAAACAATGCTATGTATGCACATGTAATGAGTCCCACCCATCACAAATATACATAGCCATCACTGGATGGGACTCATCGTCAAGGTAATCCACAGTGTTCTTTCGTTTTCTCTTGATGGGACTCTCATCATCAATGTATTTCTCTTGGTGGGACTCTCATCACCTAAGGAGGCCCCACAGTTGCATCACGGACATTCCGACAGAGTGTGGGCTCCGAATTTCATATTTATCACCCCATGCCATGCATGAGATGTCAATGAGTACATGCCATTTGTAAATAAATCTTAACATTCAAATCTCATTTGAAACATAATACTTTAACAAATATCTCATATAAATCAAGATAAAACATCAATATAATATGTGGTTACAAGGAGGTAGGAAACCTACTGAAAGTTCACTTAAGTTGTTCTTTCTTCTCAATCCGTCACCCGTTCACGACTTGTGCACCGTTCAAGGAGTCCTAATACCTTATTTATATAACAGCAAGTCAAGATACTAATCATTTAATTTCCATTTAAATCTAAGTCCCAAAAACCACCTTGTGGGGTTCGGCCATACTACATGGCTGAACCTCACCCACTTAAATTTTGATCTCCGTTTTTATTTAATCCAAAACCTTCCAAATAACTTAATCTTCCAAATGCACTTTGGTAGGGTTCGGCCATACAACATGGCCGAACCTTACCACTTTGGTTTTGGCCCATCTTTCAAATCCTTTGGTCATTTCATTCCATATTTACAATTGTGCCATTAAACTAACCCTTGTTTAATTTTGCTTAATAACCAATATTCATAATCAATCCATCTTAGTGGGGTTCGGCCATACAACATGGCCGAACCTCACCATCTTAATTTGTCCTTTAAATCCTTCATACATACATCTCCATTTGATTTTGCCCAATTACATTATAACTTAACCACTAAGTCCACCAATTGATCATTAGTGGGGTTCGGCCATACTACATGGCCGAACCTCACCCTATGGATTTTTATCCCATGTTCCATCATCTTTGATGGCTGATTATTTGATTTTACTAAGTCCATAGATAAACATATGTGATTCTTAAATAAAAAATATGTAATCATCCATAACTTCCAACCATGTTCTTACTCCAATTAACCTATAAAAACAGTCCATGGGGTTCGGCCATATATGGTTCTCTTGACTCAATCATTCCATCATTTATCCATGGTTTATGATCAACAACTTAGCCATAATTTTAACATGGTTCAACCATGCAATAGCCGATCCAAAACAGTAAACTTATCTCCATTTAAAAACCCTTTAAGCCTTCAAAACATGGTATGGTTTTTATCTCTCAAAAACCATAAGAATTACCAAGTCTTTTCATGGGGTTCGGCCATCCCAAGTGGCCGAACCCTATGATTCATGTTTCACCCTTTTTAAACAGTATAATCCATGATCTAAACCCTTGATAGATTCGGCCATACAATGGCCGGATCATATTCCCTTAACCAATTTATTTAACAAGGGTTTATAGTGCACTTACCAATACCGCGACTCCTCCGGTTCTTTCACTCCTTCTTGACCTTCTCCTTCCTTAGTCCTTCCTTCCTCCCTTCCTTCTTGATCTTTAGCCGATCCAAACCTTGCTGGAAACCCCTTGAAATGGTTCAGCCAAATTATTGATTTGAGAGAGAGATAGAACTTTGGCGTTGGATGAGAGTGATAAAACCTTGGTGCAAAACTCCTTTGTTCTATGTGTACTTTGTCTTGGTAAAATGATCGGCCAAGGACTGAATTGTGTGAGAGACAACCAGCCAATGATCTTTGTTTTGAGAGGTGAAAAACGTCCAAGGGAGAGAGAGCGAGAGAGTGAAAATGAAACTCCTTTGGCTAATGAAATTCAGCCTAAGGTTGGCACCACATGTAACTCCCATTTGCATTCATCTCCTTTACTTATTCTATTTGGGGGTTTCATCTTTGAGATGGAACTCCTAAGGCACCAACGGTTTTTGGCTCTTGGCTGCCCTAGATGCAACCTTCTTCAAGTGTGAACCCACTTGTAACTCCCATTTGCTTAATGCCTCCCTTGGGGTTTCATCCTTGAGATAAAACTCCCAAGGTACCCAACGGTTCCCATGCATGTCTTGTTGTATACATTCCTCCATCATCCATCTCTCATTAACCTTGCATGTGAGAGTTTCATTTTGAAATGAAACTCCCATAGGCTCCAACAGTCATGTTTGAATTGGCAATCCATAACGGCCACCTTTCATTTACTTGCCCTTGTGGGAGTTTCATCCTTGAAATGAAACTCCTACATGCCAACAATTTGTGTCTTAGTCTTTTACCCAACCATCCTTCCCATTGGCTGTCCATTTAGAGTCCCATGCATAGCATAAAACCTCCATGCAATTCCAATGTGTAATATGTTTGAATTTGAAATACAACTCCTCACATATATAACTCCCAAAACCACCACATCATTGATTACTTATCTAAGAGTTACATGCATGAAATGGCCTCTCCATGCATCCAACGTGTGGTGTGGTGTTTGAGTTTGAAACTACAACCCTTCAATTTCTCAATTCACTCCTTTGAGATAATTATCTCCATAATTTCCCATCCAACACATATGACACAACTCACCCATTTAACTCATCATTTTAATGCAACTCAACCCATAAATTCCACTCAACTAACCTCCATCATTTATTTCAACTCAATCTTCAATTTGAGTTATCTTAAACACTTGTTAACATTCCATTCAGTTCAGCCTAACCCAATTAAACTTGAGCTCATCTAATGGTTAATCATGTCCACAATGACCCATTGGGTCCCAATTGGGTCCTTTGACCCAATTAACCACTGTGACCCAAATAAATGTACATTGCCCATTTAACTTAATTTGAATCATATACCAAGTACATTGGTTCCTACTTAAACAATGGGTCCCACCATTTGCCCATCTAAGGCCATATCCTTTTAATTCACCATTTCAATGGCAATTTTCGTAAATATTGATGTACTGAAAATCGGGGATATTGCAGATACCTGTTTTTTTGAACACTTTATGGTTCATAGGTACATTAGTGGATGAGACACCAAGTCCAGATCTGTCACCATATAGTCTACCCTAGCCAAAGAGTATTTTCAGTCTTTCATCTCCTTGGGTAAACTTATCTTGGAATTTTTCTTTGTGATTTTTTAATTCCCTTACTTCCAAAGACAATTTCTTAATATCCTCTTCAAGAATTTTATTGTGATGCCACAAATTCTTGACATCCTTGCAATGTATACTTATTTCTTCTCGAAGAGTCTTGTTTTCTTCTTTAAGCTTAAAATTTTCAACATTTGAGAGATTAAGCTTAGAGATTAGAAGAGATTTTTCATCTTTCAACTCTTCCACTTGGTTGGAGAGGTTAAGGCTTTCATTTTTAACCTTATTGAGTTTTTTTAGCCAGCCTCTCACTCTCAAGGGAACATGGCACTGTAGGAAGTTTGAAGATTTTCATCATCTTCACTCTCATCTTCCTCTGTTACAATTGTAGGATTTTCATGATCACCAATGATCGAGGCTATGAGACCTTTGACACAACAGTTTTTTGTTGGGTCTCCTCATCTGAATTGCTCTTTGATTCAGAAGTTTCCACATGGGTCACACCACATTCATAGCATTCTTTATTTTATCTGAGGGACATTCATTCATGAAGTGCCCTCTTCCCCCACAGTTGTAACAAGTTTGTTCCTTGGTAAATTCTCTCTACACCCCTTTTCCTTGGTTATCTTCTTGCCTTTTTGGGTATCTTTTACTTGTTTCACCCTTATCCATTCTTCTCAAGTTATTTCTTTTAACAAACTTTTAATAAAACTTCTTGGCAGACATTTCCATTTCATCACTTGAGAGATCATCTTTTGAAAAGTTTTCATTTTCTTTAGTTTTCTTTTCTTTTACGGAAGATTTCAAAGCAATAGATTTATCCTTTGGTTGTTCAAAGTGTAGTTAATAGGTTTGCAATGAACCAACCAAATCATCTATGTTCATTAAGGACACATCTTTGTTGTCCTCCATAGCCACAACCTTGGGTTTGAATCTTTCTGCAACGTTCCAGACAATTTTAGTGCATTGTTTGTCCTCAGGTATACATTCCCTTAAAGCGTATATTTGATTAACAATGTCGCTGACCTTGGAATAGAAATCTATGATCGACTCATCCTCCCTAATCTTAACAATGTCAAACTGATTTTGGAGGATCTGAATTTTCAACCTCTTGACTATTGAGGTGCCTTCATGGGTTCTCTCAAATACTTCCCATGCATCCTTTGCAATCTTACAGGTCATGGTTCACCTGTATTCAGTGTCAGAGACTACACAATTCAGGGCATTCATGGCTTTGCCATCGGCTGTCTGAGCAGGTTTCTCAGTGAGGCTCCAAGAGGAAAACGGTTTGGGTGTTAACAACACGGTTGTGGTGGATGCTACCATTTTATCTTCCATGGGTTCTTGCCATCCCACCTTTACAATATCCCAAACCGACGAGTTAATGGAAACAAAGAAACTTCTCATCTTGGCCTTCCACGAGGCATAGTTTGTTCCATCGAAATATAGAGGTTTGGATATTGCATGACTGTAACGCCCCGCCCTTTTTAACTCGATGAAAATCAGAGTATATTTTTTTTATATAAATGAGTGAGAGAGAGTGGGAACATCAAGATGCGAGGTAAGTCCGGTTTTCCAAAATTCGACCCTTAACTGGCCACCTTTACACGTGCGTGGACTAAGCCCACTAAGACATTTCACACGCTAACAAATAATTGCGGAATAAACATATGGATAAGATTTCATCCATAAACATGACATCAATATTAAGCAAGGAAGTCAATCACATAAAATTAACTGAAGTTTAAAAATTCAAAATATCATCAAATCATAGCAAAAATATTTAAGTTATTACAATCCCAAAATTAACAGTTCTCCAAATACATCAACTTAATCAATTAAGTAAAATAAGCATAAAATGTCCAAGCTCCTAAGCTTGGCTTTCTTCACGTCCCAAGTCCTTCCCATTTCTTGTTCCATCATCTAAAGGGTAGAAGTAGGGCGTTAGTCAACGCGCCCAGTAGGAATTCCAAATAGGGTTATGTACACATAGGATCAATATGAAAATCATGATAAATATATTAAACCAAAACAGTAAAGCATTTCATAGTTTTAAAAACAGTGCATGATAATCATATCCAAATCATGCTAGTGTATGTGTCATGTCATGGGTTTCATATGCCAATGATCTCTCACCCAATTTCTATATCCAATCACAGTACAAATCATATCAATAGTTTCCTTGATATAATGAAACCATATCAAGGTGCTCCCTTGGCCATTTACGTCTATAGTGTTGTGACGGCACCACCAGATCACTGTTATACCTCCCCACGTGTGTTAATTGGAATTACCGATGGAGTGTGGACTCCTCCCTCTGCGCAGGGTTTTTAGACTGGTTACCCCGGAGGTCTTTGGCCCAAATTACGCCGTACCCCTGTCTAGCAATCCCAGACAAGGCCCAAATATCAATGGTTCACATAGCTTCTTTCAAGCTAGCCTTCAAGCCCCAAGTCATGTCCGAACAGCTTATAACTTGGCTCGTTGTTCCATATACCCATTCCCATGCCATGCATGAGATCATGAATGTCATAATGCCTTTTTATTTCCAATCACCTGTTACATCGAAAAACAGTTCATAATCTTATACATTTCATAAATCAAGTAAGTCGTCATGATGGAAAATACAAAATCAGTAACACACACACACACACACACACACACACACACACACACATATATATATATAAGATCCACGTGTATTTCAATAAGGTAGGAATCGTACCAAATCCCAGTATAAAATCTTTGCTATTTGTGAAGACACCGATCAACGATCATGTCACAACGAATCGCAAACCCTTTGCGAAATCTCTTTACCTTAATGAATTTAGTCACATACATATATCAATTTGATTATCCAATTAATTTCCATCATCCCTACATCCTTCTAGATCCACTGAAGTTTTTGGAAAATAGTCAAAATTTTAAATTTTTCAATTCAGTCGACTGAATCATGCCCAGCTGCAGTTCTCTGCCTTACGCAGGCTTTTAGTCGGCTGAAACCCAACTCAATACTGTTATTCCTTGACTCGCTAACCTTTTAGTCGGCTGACCCTAAGTCAAACCCTCTATATTCTCAGTCAATCCTTTTTCAGTAGACTGAATCATAGATTCAGTCGGCTGACTTTGGATCAGATTGACTATGTGTTCGGTCAGTATTGATTCAGTTGACTGAATTCGTGATTCAGTCGGCTGAATCATAAGCCAACAGTTCACGTGTTTGATAAGTAATCCTTCAGTCGACTGAATCTGTGATTCAGTCGGTTGAAACACGTCAGATCCCTTTACTTATTCGATATATCTACTTTCAACCTACTGAATCCCAGATTCAATCAGCTGAAACATCATTATATCCCATATATTTTAATTCAGCCCTTGTGCAGTCGACTGAATCAAAAGATTCAGTCGGCTGAAACTCCCAGAAACTGGTTTCTGTTTCGGCCAACATCAGTTCAGTTGATTGACTGTTTGTCAGTCTCCTTTGTTTGATCCTTTGGCTAGACCTTTTCTCATGGGATCTATCCCTTATTAATTTAAAGCATAAATTATACATTCATATTACTCTTTGTGAGTTTACACTACCCCCTAACCAAAGCTAGAGTCATTTTCATTATTCTTCCAATCCTTGGTTTACAATTTGAATTCAGACATCCACTTTTTTTCCATCACATTTCCATTCTACGATTGGACATCCAGTTCCATGACCCTATAACAGTTTGGTCATCCATTCAAATCAGATATGGAACCCATTGGTTTGGCCATACCATGACCAAAGCTATGGTTTCCCTTAATCCCATATTTTAAACTTATTTAAACTCAAAACATACCTTGTTTTCCCGTCTCCTTCTTTTTTCTTTTGGTCTGTTTTCTCTCTTCCTTAGAAATTCCCTTCCTTGGTGTTTCGCTAGTCCTTTAAGTGTAGAGATGGTGTAAGTGGAAGAGAGATAGAGAAGAAGATGAGAGATCTCTTTGTTTTGGAGAGAGTGGTCGACCAAGGGTGTGAAGTGCCCCTTGGTTCGTATCCCTTTTTAACAACTTAAGGCTCTTCCACTTTCCCTCTTTATGTCTTTGTCTATTCAAGGTGTCCCTTGGCTTAACCAAGGAGACCCATGGATAAAGCCAAGACATCCTTTCACCTTCCCAACGTGTCCACTCAAGATGGAAACTCTCCATCTTCCTACTCAACTCAGTTTAATTTATTTGAACTCATTTCCCATCTAAACCAATTCAACTCAACTCCTTTGAACTCACCCATGGTTGACCAAGTCAACCATGGCTTCGCCGACCATGCACCATATTGCATTTGGGTCCCAACTTTGCCATGTCACTCGATGATGTGCCAAATGGTCTAGTTGGCTTCCATGCATGCCTCATGGCAATACCACCTCACATACTTGCCACCTCACTTGATGAGGTGGATTTATGCATTGGGTCTTAATTGGTTAGCTGACCCAATTAAATTAACCTTACCCATTTACCTTAAAATCAGCCCATCTATGACCCATTGGGTCCCAATTGGGCAATTGACCCATTTAATCACATTCACCCAATTACTTTCAAATTAAATCCTATCCATGATCCGTTGGATCTTAATTGGGTAATTGACTCGACTCCTTACCCATCTAAGGTCCGTTTCAACCTCTAATATTAAATTCAACAAATTTACAATTCAAAATAAACCAAATCCAATATATTATAAGTGATGAAAATTCAGGGTGTTACAATGTTATCTTCTTTTGAAATTTTCGTCCCGAAAATCGAGTGAAGTAGGGTTTCAAACAACTTATTTAAAAAGCTCAGGATGAGCTGCTCTCATTTCTGATTCAAGTTCTCAGGTGGCTTCCTCATTACTATGCCAGTCCCATACCACCTTGACGAATTGAATTGCTCGGTTCTGTAACACCCTTTGTTCTGTCTCAATCACTCTGACAAGCCTTTTGACGTAGGTCACGTCGCTTTGTACTTCTATGTCTTGTACGTTTAACACGTGTGAGGGGTCAGGATTGTACTTCCTCAACATAAAGACATGGAACACATCGTGTAGTGATGACAACTGTGGAGGGAGTATTAGACGACAAGCTACTTCCCCCTCCCTCTTTCGGATTGGAAGGGTCCCACAAATCTGGGTGACAGCTTCCCTTTCTTTCCAAATTGCATGTGCCCCTTCCGTGGTGAGACCTTTAAGAACACTAAGTCTCCCACTTCAAACTCAAGGAATCTCCTTCTCTTGTCAGCGTAGCTCTTCTGACGACTCTGTGCAGTGAGCAGATGTTGTCGAATCACCTTAATCTGTTCTGTGGTCTCTACAACTAGCTCAGGTCCAAGAAGTACAAGCTCTCCGGCCTCTGTCCAACACATTGGTGATCTACACAGTCTACCATACAATGCCTCAAATGGAACCATTTTGAGACTTGCCTTGTAATTGTTATTGTATGAGAACTCAACCAGTGGTAAATGATCTTCCCAACCACCCTTGAAGTCTAACATGCAAGCTCTCAGCATATCCTCCCAGGTTTGGATTGTCCTCTCTGACTGACGGTCAGTCTGTGGATGGAAAGCTGTGCTGATCAACAAGTTGGTCCCCATAGTCGACTGCATGCTCTGCCACACCCTGCCAGTGAATCGGCCATCTCTGTCGGACACAATAGTCCTGGGGATACCATGTAGCCTGATGATATCCTTAATATACCGCCGTCCCAAAGTCTCAAATGAATTTGTCATCTTGATTGGGAGAAAATGGGCAAACTTTGTCAAACTATCCACCACAACCCATATTGCATCGTTGCCTTTTGATGACCTTGGCAACCCTGTCAAAAAATCCATGGAAATATGTTCCCATTTCCATTCTGATGCTGGTAAGGGTTTGAGCAATCCTGGTGGTTTCTGATGTTCTGTCTTGACTTGCTGAACAAGTCAGGCAATGAGCAACAAAATCTGATACATCTCTTTTAAGTCCATGCCACCAATACTGTCTTTTCAGGTCATGGTACATTTTGGTGCTATCCGGATGAATAGAGAGTTTTGTTTGGTGTGCTTCGATCAACAACTCTCTTCTATAGCTTTGAGGCACATATGTCCTGCCTCGAAATAAGAGATCTTGTCCAGGTCGTAATTCCCATTCCCGTATAACTCACTAGTAGACATTTTGGCCCATATTTCTTCCACTTCAAGATCTGTCCGCTGTTCTCGCTCAATTTTGGACACCATGCTGGACCGTACCATCATATTATACATACTTCCACGGTCCTTGATGTACAAATTGAATTCCCGGATGGTGGTCAACATCTCCCATTGCATGTGACAAGCGATTAAGCGCATCCGCCACTTTATTCACCTTGCCAGGATGATATTGCAATGCAAACTCATAATTTTGCAGATATTCCATCCATCTGCACGTCTCATATTGAGTTCCTTCTGATCAAACAGGTATTTCAAACTCTTGTGATCGGAAAATACCTCAAATTTCTCGCCATAAAGATAGTGTCTCTAGCTTTTGAGGGCGAAGACCACTACGGCTAATTCTAGATCATGTGTGGGATAGTGGCGCTCATGAATTTTCAATTGTCTTGATCCGTATGCCACTATATGATGACTTGGAGTGAGAGAACACCCAAGTCCTTCTCCTGAAGCATCACAACATACTTCATAACCCTTGCCTCTTTCTGGTAAAATCAAAATAGGGGTAGTTGTAAGCCTTTTCTTTCAGATCCTCAAATCTTCGATTACACACATCAGACCATTCAAATTTGACTTCTTTCTAAGTGAGTCGGGTGAGTGGAGCTGCAATCTTGGAGAAGTCCATAATAAACTTCTGATAATAACCAGCCAATCCCAGAAAGCTGTGAATTTCGGTCACATTCCTTGGAGCTTTCAGTCTCTAACTGTTACCACTTTAGCCGAGTCCACGGCTATTCCTTCCGCTGATAGACATGTCCTAAGAAATTGACCTTAGATAGCCAGAACTCGCACTTGCTTGCTTTGGCATATAACTGATTTTTCTTCAGGGTGTCCAGGGCTATCCGCAAGTGTTCAGCATGCACCTCCCGACTGGTAGAATAAATCAGAAAACAATTACAAACTTGTCCAAATAAGGACGGAAGATTCTGTTCATCAGATCCATGAACACAGTTGATGAATTAGTGAGTCCAAACGGCATGACCACATACTCATATAGTCCATACCGAGTTCTGAAAGCCGTCTTCTCCAGGTCTTCATCCCTGACACGGATTTGATGATAGCCTGACATCAGATCCATCTTGGAGAAATGACTGGAACCTCTGAGTTGATCTAATAGATCGTCAATTCTGGGTAGAGGGTACTTGTTTCTGACTGTCAGGTGGTTCAATTTCATGTAATCTACACATATCCGAAGAGTACCATCCTTCTTCTTTACAAACAATATTGGTGTTCCCCAATATGAAGTGTTATTCCGGATGCATCCCAGCCTAAGTAACTCATCAATTTGTTTCTTCAGCTTAGACATCTCTGCTGGGCCATCCGGTAATGCGGCAATGATACTAGAGAAGTGCCAGGGTACAACTTGTTTTTGAAATCAATCTCCCTCTTTGGAGGCAAACTAGGGAGTTCTATCGGGAATACCTCTGCGTACTCTTTCACTACCACAGGTAGTTCAGCCATTGGTGCCTTGTCTAGTCTGATGTTGTTCAGTACTAGACGGTTCATTTTTTCGTGCAATCTCCTGGTCATTGAAATGCTCTGTCTGTCGGCATGTACCACATATCATTTTTCCTCGGGCGACCAAAATATCACCCTGCGGAGATGGCAATCAATGTTGGGCTGGAAGTTAGCCAACCGATCCATGCCAAATATGATGTCGTACTCGGTCATCTCAAGTACCAGATAGTTGAACTTAAATCTGAACCCAGCTAGTTCAGTGTCTACCGAAGTGCAGATCAGACCCATTGATGTGTCTCCAATAGGGGATACAATAGTAAGTGCGGTGGACAATTGTTGTACTAAGGTGCCAGTAGCAGATATGAAGGTAGCAGATATAAAGGAGTGGGATGCTCCTTAATCAAATAATGCAAAAGCATAAGAACTACCAACTACTGCCAAACCTTGAATCACCGAGTGATCCACCGTCTCTGGAGGAGGAGCCAAAGTATACAGTCGTCCATATCCTGTCAGAATAGGTGCCCGTCTTGTCTGGTTATATGCTCTGGATGCTTGAGACTGAGCTGGTCGAGCTGGAGGACGGAAGGAACCCCTAGAGTGAGAAGGTCTATTGATCTGTGGACACCCCCTCTTGAAATGGCCCTGCTTGCCACACTGGAAGCAGGTGCTAACACCTCGAGAAACCTGAGAGACAAATCCTGATGTGGAGGGTTGATTGGGACGAAAACCTCCAGTGGACCTAGTAGAAGGTGAAAGTCTCCCAAAGTTGGGTCTGAATCTCTTGTTCGGGCGGAAAGCATTTCTCCCGCTTTGACCTTGACGATTATCCACAAACTTGATTGTTTCCATCAGTTCTTGCTCAGCTATACTAGCTCGACTAACCACTTCCGCCAAAGTAGCTGATTTGAATATTGTGACCTTGGCTCTTAAGTTAGGTCGTAGGCCTCGTTCAAACTTTTGAGCCTTCTTGTATTCTGTGTCTACCATGTATAAAACATAACATGATAGAAGGAGAAACTCCTGATAATAGTTTGCAACCGTCATGGGCCCTGGACCAGAGATATGAACGCTTGTGTTTGGCAGTCTTTTTCCTCCTCTAGAAAATAATGATCTAGAAACATTCCAACGAACTGGTCCTATGTCATCTCGGTCCTTTCCCCCGCTGGAATCTGTGCTTGCTGACATTCTATAACTCCACCATATGCCTGCATCATCCACCAACTGTGAGGTTGCCAGCAGTATCCTGTCCTCATTACCGGTGATCTTAAGCAGCTTCAAGATTTTTGTAATGTTCTCAACCCAGTTTTCTGCTTCTGTGGTTCCCTCTTTCCCTTTGAAATAAGGGCGACGCTGCTGTAGGAAGTCCCTGACCATATTTCGGTCCTGTAATTCATTGGAGGTTGCGCCTCCGTTACCGTTTTGATGTTGCTGTAGAACGGAAGTGACTACTGCCTGTACCAGACTCTGTAACTCAGGAGGTACTTTAGGAATGTTCACACTATTATGTCCCTCTTCTTGGTGTGGGTGTTGTACCTCTTTCTCCTGATGCGGGTTTTGTCGGGTATTTCTTCTTCTCGAAGGCATTTTCCTAAGTCATTGAAACATTGCTTGACTTAGTCTTTCTCATAAAATTTTATGTTTACATAGTTTGGGAAATTGCCTAATCCGCATATTGTATTTCATGTTATGGGGAATTTTCCTATCTATCACATGTTGTTTCTCATTTTGGGGGCTATGTTTGATAAATTCATAATTATAATGATTGTCCTTCCCTTGTTGTTATTCCTTTTTCATAAAATGTTGTTCTCAGATTGAATGCTTACAGTCTGATTCTCAACAAAGTAAATTAATCCGGCCCCCATGCAACAGACTCTGAAGAGTCGGTCAGTTGGGATTCTTATCTTGTCAGTGAGACATGATACTGTATTAGTCTTACTTTGAAAGATTCACACTTCATGTTTCGCTCTGATACCAACTGTAATGCCCGGCCCTTTTTCACTCGACGAAATCAGAGTATATTTTTTTCTTTATAAATGAGTGAGAGAGAGCGAGAACGTCACGACGCGAGATAAGTCTAGGGTTTCCAAAACCCGACCCTTAACTGGCCACTTTAAGTGTGCGTGGACTAAGCCCACTAAGACATTTCACACGCTAACAAATAATTGCAGAATAAACACATGGATAAGATTTCATCCATAAACATAACATCAATATTAAGCAAGGAAGTCAATCACATAAAATTAACTAAAATTTGAATATTCAAAATATCATCAAGCCATAGCAAAAATATTTAAGTTATTACAATCCCAAAATTAACAGTTCTCCCAATACATCAACTTAATTAATTAAGTAAAATAAACATAAACTGTCCAAGCTCCTAAGCTTGACTTTCTCCACCTCCCAAGTCCTTTCTATTTCCTGTTCCATCGTCTAAAGCGTAGAAGTAGGGCGTTAGTCAAGGTGCCCAGTAGGAATTCCAGATAGGGTTATGTACACATAGGATCAATATGAAAATCATGATAAATATATTAAACCAAAACAATAAAGCATTTCATAGTGTTAAAAACAACGCATGATAATCATATCCAAATCATGATAGTGTATGTGTCATGTCATGGGTGTCATATGCCAATGATCTCTCACCCAATCTCCATATCCAATCACAGTACAAATCATATCAATAGTTTCCTTGATATAATGAAACCATATCAAGGTGTTCCCTTGGCCATTTACGTCTACAGTGTTTTGTGAAGGCACCATCAGGTCACTATTATCCCTCCCCACGTGTGTTCATCGGCATTACCGATGGAGCGTGGACTCCTCCCTCTACACATGGTTTTTGGATTGGTTACCCCGGAGCTCTTTGGCCCAAATTACACCGTACCCCTATCTAGCAATCCCAGACAAGGCCAAAATATCAATGGTTCACATAGCTTATTTCAAGCTAGTTTTCAAGCCCCAAGTCATGTCCGGACAGCTCATAACTTGGTTTGTTGTTCCATATACCCCTTCCCATGCCATGCATGAGATCATGAATGCCATAATGCCTTTTTATTTCCAATCACATGTTACATCGAAAAACAGTTCATAATCTTATACATTTCATAAATCAAGTAAGTCGTCATGTTGGAAAATACAAAATTAGTAACACATATATATATATAAGATCCACGTGTATTTCAATAAGGTGTGAATCCTACCAAATCCTAGTATACAATCTTTGCTGTTTGTGAAGATATCGATCAACGATCATGTCACAACGAATCGCTAACCCTTTGCGAAATCTCTTTACCTTAATGAATTTAATCACATACATATATCAATTTGATTATCCAATTAATTTCCATCATCCTTACATCCTTCTAGACAAACTGACGTTTCTGGAAAATATTCAAAAATTAAACTTTTCAATTCAGTCCACTGAATCAGGGATTCAGTTGAATAAATCATGCCTAGCTACAGTTCTCTGCCTTACCACAGACTTTCAGTCGACCTAAATACACTTTCAGTCGGTTGAAACCCAACTCTGTATTGTTATTCCTTGACTCGCTGACCTTTAAGTCTGCTGACTCTGAGTCAAACTCTTTGTATTCTCGGTCAATTCTTTTTCACTCGACTGAATCACAGATTCAGTCTGCCAACTTTAGATCAGATTGACTGTGCGTTCGGCCAGTATTGATTCAGTCGGCTGAATCATCAGCCAACAGTTTACGTGTTTGATAAGTAATCCTTAAGTCGACTGAATCATAGATTCAGTCGGCTGAAACACGTCAGATCCCTTTACTTATTCGATACATCTACTTTCAGTCGACTGAATCCCAGATTCAGTCAGTTGAAACATCATTATATCCCATATATTTTAATTCATCCCTTGTTCAGTCGACTAAATCAAAGGATTCAGTCAGCTGAAACTCCCAGAAACTGGTTTCTATTTCAGCCAACATCAGTTCAGTCGACTGACTGTTTGTCAGTCTCTTTTGTTTGATCCTTTGGCTAGACCGTTTCTCATGGGATCCATCCCTTATTAATTTAAAACAGAAATTATACATTCATATTACTTTTTGTGAGTTTACACTACCCCCTAACCAAAGCTAGAGTCCTTTTCATTATTTTTCCAATCCTTGGTTTACAATTTGAATTCGGACATCCACTTTGTTTCCATCACATATCCATTCTACAATTGGACATCCTGTTCCATGACCCTATAACGGTTTGGTCATCCCTTCAAATCAGATATGGAACCCATAGGTTCGGCCATACCATGACCAAAACTATGGTTTCCCTTAATCCCATATTCTAAACTTATTTAAACTCAAAACATACCTTCTTTTCCCGTCTCCTTCTTTTTCTTTTGGTCTGTTTTCTCTCTTCCTTAGACCTTCCCTTCCTTGATGTTTCGCTGGTCCTCTAAGTGTAGAGATGGTGTAAGTGAAAAAGAGATAGAAAAGAAGATGGGAGATCTCTTTGTTTTGGAGAGAGTGGTCGGCCAAGGGGTGTGAAGTGTGCCTTGGCTCGTATCCCTTTGTAACAGCTCAAGGCTCTTCCACTTCCCCTCTTTATGTCTTTGTCTATTCAAGGTGTCCCTTGGCTTAACCAAGAAAAACCTTGGAGAAAGCCAAGACATCCCTTCCCCTTCCCAACGTGTCCACTCAAGATGGAAACCCTCCATCTTCCTACTCAACTCAGTTTAATTTATTTGAACTCATTTCCCATCTCAACCAAGTCAACCATGACTTAGCCGGCCATGCGCCATATTGCATTTGGGTCCCAACTTTGCCATGACAGTCGATGATGTGGCACTTGGTCTAGTTGGCTTCGATGCATGCCTCATGGCAATGCCACCTCACATACATGCCACCTCACTTGATGAGGTGGATTTATGCATTGGGTATTAATTGGTTAGCTGACCCAATTAAATTAACCTTTCTCATTTACCTTAAAATCAGCCCATCTATGACCCATTGGGTCCCAATTGGGTAATTGACCCATTTAATCACATTCACCCATTTACTTTCAAATTAAATCCTATCCATGATCCATTGGATCTTAATTGGGTAATTGACTCAACTCCTTACCCATCTAAGGTCCATTTCAACCTTTAATCTTAAATTCAACAAATTTACAATTCAAAATAAACCAAATCCAATATATTATAAGTGATGAAAATTCGGGGTATTACAATGACTGTCTCCCATGGTGTTCTAGTTTTGGATCTACTCGGATGATTAAATCATTGAAACGAGCACTAGGCTCTGACACCAATTGAAAGTCCTCCTTACTGAGGGTTGTAGAACAACCTGATTGATCCTAGAGAGGGGAAGGGGGGGGGGGGTGTTAATAAGTCAAACCAAATTCGTTGGTCGTTTTTGAATTTACTTGATTCATCAATTTAAATGTAGCGGAAACAACAATCAAGAGTGTGTGCGTTGATAAATGTGATTAAACATTCAACATAAAAAATTGGCTCTAACACCACAAACACAAGGACAAAAGATATATAGTGGTTCGGTTCACCAACGTACATCCACCGTTAGGACTCGCTCAACCTTGAGCTATCCCCAAATTCACTATGTGGGGACTTACACCTTCACAATTAGAGTAGGAATTCCACCTCACTCAATTGACCGGAAATTCCACCCGCTTCTGTGCCAGAGACGATGGTCTAGAGTTTTTTTATAGTGGTTCCGGAGTACCTCTCCTTAATCCACTTTCGGATTACAACTTTTTAAAAGGAAAATTAAAAACCAAGAAGCCTTTGCTTTAAATTTTTTTCTCACTAATGTGTGCTTCTTGAAGATCCCACCCAAGTTGTGTCGACGCTCCTTCTTGCTGTCATCGTGTAGCAATCACAATCTTGTTGGTGACAAGGAAACTTGGCTTAACCAAAGCTTTCTTAGTTTATAACTCTTTCAGTTGCAAACTCAACACGAAGATTGGTTGTTTATAATTTTTCTTGTAATACCCCAAATTTTCAGTTTATAAATATTTACGATTTTTGCCATTGAAATTGTGAATTAATGGATATGAACCTTAGATGGGTAAATGTTGGGTCAATTGCCCAAATAAGACCAAATGGATGGTAGATGTGGATCAATGGAAATAAATGGGTAAGAATTATTTAATTGGGTCAAGATTGCCAATTGGGTCAAAAGTCCAATTGGGACCCAATGGATCATATATGAGCTAGTTTGAAGTAAATGGGTAAGGCTTGATAATTGGGTCAATTGGTCAATTAAGACCCAACGGATGTTGTATATGGTTCAAGTGAACCAATTGGGTGAAGTTTTATTTAATTGGGTCAAAATGCCCAATTGGGACCCAATGGGTCCTGGTTGACTAGCTTGATCACTAAGTGAGCTCAAGCTTGTTTAGGTTGTGGGGCCCATTGTTCAATTAAGACCCAATGTGCATGTTATAAGGATCAAATTAAAGTAAACGGGTAATGTGCATCTAATTGGGTCAAGGTGGTTATTTGGGTCAAAAGGCACAATTGGGATTCAATGGGTCGTGGTCGACTAGGTTGACCACTAAATGAGCTCAAGCTTGATTAGGTTGGGACTGAATTGAGTTGGAAATGGAATCAAATAATTGAGTTGATTCAAGCGAATTAAAATGAGTACAATTAAATCAGTGAGTTGAGCTAAAATGATGAATTGGGTTAAATGAGTTGAATGGAAGTTAATGGGATTTTAATCTCAAGTGAGTGGAGTGGGAAGGTGGAGAGATGCACCTCATGAGACCCAAGATAAGGTTACACGTTGGAAGTGGGGGAGTTTCATCTCATGGGATGAAACTCCAAAGGTGCATTAATGAAGAAGTTGAAGGGTTGTGATGTTACACAAGCTTGCACAAGCATACACGTTGGAAGCATGGGGGGGTTTCTGTAACGCCCCGCCCTTTTCACTCTAAAATCAGAGTATATTTTAATTTTTTTAATAAATAAAACAAGTGATAAGAGCGGAGTGTCACGACGTGAGCTAAGTTCGGACTTCTAAAGTCCGACCCTTAACTGGCCAAGCCCATGTGCGTATGGACTAAGTGTAACGCCCGCCCCTTTTCACCGAAAATCAGAGTCAATTTTTTTTTTCTTTCAAATAAAAGTGACAAAGGGCGCGGACGTCACGACACGAATTAAGTCCGAGCTTCTAAAGCCCGGCCCTTAACTGGCCAACCCTACGTGTGCGTGGAACGAAGTCCATGGAAAATGGTTCACACGTAGAAAGCAAGCTTGCGAAAAATTAAACTAAGAGCGGAAAATTATAATAGAGTCTAACCTACAAATTCTTAGATAGCAGGGAAGATACATTCATTCAATTACCAAAATATCCTCAAAATCATAATGTCCAAAGTAAAATTCAAAACATAGCAAGTAATCTAAATTATTACATTCCAACAAGTTAAGCTATTCAAATTACATTTCCAAAATAAATTAAATAAACTAAGTAGTCCGCCTTCCCAAACTCTTAAGCTTGGCCTTCGTCTCGTCTTTTGTGTCCGCCATCTCCTGCATCATCAGCTAGGGTAGAAGTAGGGCGTTAGACAACGCGCCCAGTAGGACTCCGAGTAGGGCTAACACATGGATTAGTGGTAACAAAACATATAGATAATATCATATCCAAAACCATGCAATTTGGTGCAATGTCATGCAATGGGTGTCCTATGTCATGAATCCCACCCATCATCCATACCATCATGCTGCCATATCCCCCTTGACGGAAAAACCTCGTCAAGATATAAACAATCACAAATCATCTCCCTTGACGGCAAAACCTCGTCAAGGTGTAAACAATCACAAATCATCCCCCTTGACGGCAAAGCCTCGTCAAGGTGTCCCCATGCTTGCTTCTCGGTCACACCGACGGAGCATGGACTCCGGTTATATCTCATAATATCCTCTTGATGGATGAAACACATCAAGATATCCCCATGCTTGCTTCTCGGTCGCCCCGACTGAGCATGGACTCCGGTCTTATTTCATCCTTTCCATACTATATCCCTCCCATGTCATGCACGAGATGTAGATGCCATATGCCATGTAACATATATGATCATAGTCATAAAACCTATCTTAAAACCATTACATGATTACCAAAATAAATCAAAGGAATGACCATCACATAATACTTAATCCATGGACCAAAATAAATCGAAGGAAAGACCATCACATAATACTTAATCCATGACATAAATAAATCAAAGGAAAAACCATCACATAGTACTTAATCCATGACCAAAATAAATCAAAGGAAAAACCATCACATAATACTTAATCCATGACCAAAATAAATCAAAGGAAAAACCATCACATAATACTTAATCCATGGCTTACAAAAAGGTAGGAATCCTACCAAATACCTGTAACGCCCCGCCCTCTCCGAGAAATATCAGAGCCTAATTTTTTTTTTAAAGTAAAAATAAAACATCGAAAGAGAGCGGGCGGCGTCACGACGCGAGTTAAGTTCAGACTACCCAAATCTGAACCTTAACTGGCCGCCCATGTGTACATGGACTAGACCATGATAATGAATCACACATGGAACTACCATCAACATGCGGAATAATCTACATTAATTGCGGAATAGAAAGACTAGATAGCAATAACAATCTCAAGCATTAATTATCATAAATCAACCATCCAAAGTTATTAACCTAATCAAACCATAGCAACTAGTGACTTATTACATGTCTAACAAAATATAGTTGGAACGACAGTAATATAAAGAAGTCCAGCCCAACATTCAAGCGCTTAGGCTTGGCTCCCCTCCCGGTCAATGACCTTTCCTTTCCTTTACTTGTACCTGCATTCTCCTCTGAGGATAGAATTAGGGCATTAGATCAACGCGCCCAGTAGGTTCCCGAATCAGGGCTACCACATGATTAGCATATAAAACATGCATATATATCATAGTACATGATTAGTAAAAACAGGTAAAACAATGCTATGCAGTATGCACATGCAATGAGCCTCCCCCATCATGTACATTCATAGCCACCATCATGTTACTCCTCTTGGCGTGACTTGCACCGCCGAAGGAGGACGTAACTCATAACTTGAAACACTGTAGAACCTCATTCATAATCCCATGTCTATGCATGAGATGCCAATGCCTGTATGCCATTTGTTAATGCATAATATATCATTTGAAACACATATAATAAAACAAGAGTCTCATAAGAAAACTGGCGTAAAACTGTGGTTACAAGTAGGTAGGAAACCTACTGAAGAATCACTTCAGCGTCCGTTCTTTCTTAGGCTTTATCCGGTCACGACTCGCTCGACGTTCAACTTTTGGTACCTTATTATGCAACAATAAATAAATCATACTCTCATTTACATGTCCATTCACATATGAGACCTAAAACATCTTATAAGTCCTTTAATCAATCTTTTCATTTGGCTTGTATTCACAGATTTGCCATTAGTCTAACCAATGTCTAATCTTGCTCATAATCAAAGTTCATCAAAGTAATCTACCTTAGTGGGGTTCGGCCATACTACTTGGCCGAACCCTACCAATCCAATTTGTATTTCTTAATCCCTTCACAACCATTCAAATCACTTGGTTCCAATCCTCATTTTTATCTACCAACACTACTCCATGTAAATCAAATAAAAACCCTAAAGCAATCCATGGGGTTCACTTGATCTGATTGATCCCTCAACTTCCCATGATTATTCATGATTTAATCATGTTAACCCAACCATGAATTATACATGGTTCAGCCACATAACCAACCACCAAAACAGTCATTTAAACTTCACCAAAACCCATTACTTACTTACATGGGGTTCGGCCATACAAGGTGGCCGAACCCTATGTCCATGTTTTGATCTTTTACACATGCTTTAGGCATTATTTAAACATGCAATATCAGTATCATATTGCTGCCTTTAAACCTCTTAGAAACCATCTAATTAAATTCATCCAAACAGTCCATAAAAGTCCATGGTTTCCATGTTTCACAACATGAAAACAAACAATCTTTTACATGGGGTTCGGCCCTCCATGGTGGCCGAACCCAATGGTTATTCTTACTATTTTTAAACCTCCAACAATCATGTAATAAACAGTATATTATTACCGAGTTTTACTAATCAAACATCATCCAATAACTAACCCAATTTCATAGGGTTTGGCCATGCTCATTGGCCGAACACCATGCCCTTTGGTTTTGAAACATTTAACCATTTATCTTAGGTCTGAACCAAACATTCAAATCCATGTTTTAACCTTCTTAAAATATGCATTTTAAATCTAACACAAACATCTGATAACAGTCCCAAACTTGTATGGTTTTAATTTCCAAAAACCATCGAAATCAACCACTTGTTTCCATGGGGTTCGGCCATGCAAAGTGGCCGAACCCAATGGTCCATTTCCATCTTTTAATCCACAGATTTTGACCATAAAAACTTCAGCCTTTTCTGACATTCAGATACAGGTTTATAATCCTTTCAATAACATGTATTTGATTCTTAAATCAAACCCAAAAATCAGTCCATAAAACCCATGGTTTTCATGTTTCCAAAACATGAAAACCAAGCAATCTTTCACATGGGGTTCGGCCCTTCATGGTGGCCGAACCGAATGGTCATTTTCACCATTTCTAGACCTCCATTAATCAAGGTTAAAACCTTGGTATATTCAGCCATAACCATGCCCCAATACACACCCATTTTATTAATCCAAAAGTCCATGAAACACTTACCAAATTCCAAGCTCTTCCTATTGCCTTTGCTCCTTGCCTTCTTCCTTTTATTTCTTCGTTTCTTCCTTAATTCCTTGCTGGTTTAAGCTTGAATAACTAGTGCCAAAAACCTCTGCTGCTCCAGCCAAGAACACGAATTGGAGAGAGGGAGAAAGAGATGGGAAAAACTTGGGTTTGCAATGATAAAAATCGGCTAACCTTGGGGTTCATTGCTTTTGTATTTCAGCCACCATGACCTCTTAATTCCCTCATAACTTCTTAACAAAATCGATGGGCATTGGGTGCCATCCAAGGCACCCCTTGGCACCTACCCATGCAGCCATTCAGTTTACCATTCATCTCATCTCAATCCCATGTATTCTCATTTAAAATACATTATGGAAATCACCAAAGCAAGTCCCCAACGTGTGGGACTTGTTTTGGTTGGTTTGAGACCAGCCAACCTCTTCAAATTTCCACTCAACTCACTGATTTTATATCCCCTTCAATTTCCCTTTTGACTCACTTGAACTCAAGACTATTTAGATTTCCATCTCAACTCACCCAACTCACATACTTAATGCATTTCATTTAATGCACATGTGTTGACTCACTACTTGATTTAATTCCAACTCACTTTAGTCCCACTCAACTGATTTAACTCATATTTTAGCTCTCTTGAGGGTCCACATGGTCAACCATAGTCAACTCGACCCGTTGGGTCCACTTTTAGCTCCTCGGCCCGTTTTTGACTCCATGACCCAATTTGGGTATTTTGGTCATTTGCAATTGGTTTTTACATATGGATCAAGCCTACCCATTTTTGCTATAGCTGATTTCCTATCAGTTTAGCTTGACCTCATTTAATTTGATCTTACACAATTGTCAAATCATCCAATTTGACCCATTGGGTCCAATTGAGCCATTTGACCCATTTAACCATTTTCGACCCAATTGATGTTTATTACCCAACCAATCAAACTTGATATTTATAATGTGCTCATATGACCTTAATTTGAGCAATGGGCCCCACCATTTCCTTATTTACAATCACATTTATTGAATTCACCAATCCAGGGGCATTTTCGTAATTATTCCAATCATTGAGAATTCTTTGACCCAATTAACTATTTTGACCCAATTTGATGTACATTACCATCCATTATAATTTGACCCTTATAATATGTTAATAGGATCTTAGTTTGAGCAATGGGTCCCACTATTTTCTCATTTAACATCATAATTATTAAATTCACCAAATCCAGGGGCATTTTCGTAATTTTCCGCTTCATTGAGAAATTGGGGTGTTACAATATAACCCTCTTTTTAAAATTTTAGTCCCGAAAATTGAGTGAAGTAGGGTTCTAAACGATTACATAAATATCTCAGAGTGTGCTATTCTTATTTCCGATTTCAAGTTCCCAAATGACTTCTTCATTACCATATTGGTCCACACCACTTTGACAAATTGAATCGCTCGGTTCCTAACACTTTTTGTTTTGTCTCACGTTATATCTTTTTCTCATGAGCCATTTGTGATCTCACAAAGATCAATCTACTCTGTTTCACTTTACCTGCTCTCATAGTATTTTCCATACGTACCTGCTCAATATGTTCTTTCCTCTACTCTCTGTGTGAGGTAGTCTGTCAATGCGAGCCTATGCTCAAAGCTTTTTCTGATTCCATTTTAACTAGGTTTCTAGTTACACTCTCCTGGAATTCCATTGGCTAACTACAGAGCCAGGTGATCAGTCTAACTCGGCAGTCGTCCATAGTTTCCCATTCAAGTTTCACTAATCTCTTATCTTTTCCGTTAAATGTATCTCAAAATTTTTGTACATCCTCATTTGCACATATGTCTCTATGTGACTAACACCTTTTGTTCCAACTTCCACGATACCGATACCCGGTATCAATCCAAACCACAAGGGGAATAATCACCCATGGTTAAATACATCCATCCTGGTTATTTTTTTTTCCATTAAATATCATCTATCCCTGTTTAATAATCACCCATGAATATAACCCACCTATGGGTATAATCCATTCATGGAAACAATCCACCCTTGGTATCACTCTGTTCATGAATATAAGCTATCCATTATTAATATCCGTCCATGAATATAACCCACCTTCTAGGTATAATCCATTCATGGAAACCATCCATCCTTGGTATCACTCTGACCATGTGTATTATCTATCATGAGTAATAACCATCCATGAATATAACCCCCCTAGGGTATAATCCATTCATGGAAAACAATCATTGAGCAACTCATCTACCCGTGAGTACTACCTATCCATAGTTAATAATCATCCATGAATATAACCCACCTATGGGTATAATCCATTCATGGATACCATCCATCCATAGATCCATCACATTTACCATGATGCCACTATATCAATTGTTGAATCTACATATCCTCCAATAGTCATCATCGTTTATCAATAAGAAATTCTATAATAAGTGTAGTGGCATTTGTTGTACTACGATGCTAGTAACAGATGCGAAGGCAGTATATCAAATAGCGCATAAATATACAAACTACGATTTACTGCCATACCTTTAATTACCGCATGTTCCATTGTCTCTGGAGGAGAAGTCAAAGTATTTAGTCGATCAGATCCTTGTGACTGATCTTGTTAAGCCAAACTAAGGGGAGAACTCCTGAAGTGAGGAGATCCATCATTCAGTGGACAAACTCTTTTGAAATGGCCCTGCCGACCACAACGGAAACAGGTGCTAGGAGATCTACCCTTCTGTGGACACTCTCTTTTATAATGGCCCGGCTGATCACATTGGAAGCAGGTACTAGGAATCTAACATTCTGTGGACGCTTCTTTTGAAATGGCCTGGTCGACCACACTGGAAACAGGAACTTCCAATGAAACCAGTAAAGGCTGAAGATCTCCATAAGTAGGGTCTGAGTCTTTTGCGAGAGCAAAAAGTATTTCTCCCACCCCGACCTTTTTGGTCCTGTGTTTTATTTGGGTTTGTGTCTCCATTTCCGCTCACGAGTTGTTGTAGAACGGAAGTGACCACCGCCTGTACTAGGTTCCGTAATTCTGGAGGTATTTCAGGAATGTTTGAACCATTCCGACCCTCTCCATTATGTTCTTCTTCCTTTGGAGACATTTTTCCTAAGTCATGGAAACATCAGTTGACTTAGTTTCTAAGTAAAGTTTTGTGTTCTTCATAATTTGGGAAAATTGCCAAATTAGCACTCTTTGTATTTCTTTTGTTTCTGGGGAAAATTCCTAAATATCATGTATCATTTATCAATTTGGGGAGATCTTGATGTTCTGCTGTTCTCGGGGAAAACCTCCCTAAGTATTGTGTATCACTTCTCAGTTTGGGGATATTGCCAAATCATCACTCTTTGTTTTGCTTTGTTTCTGGAGAAATCTCTTAATTCCTGTTGTTTGTTTTTTAGTGTGGGAGTTTCAGGGGAGTACATCCTACTTTGCTATGTTTGATATGTCCAGTTATGATGACTGTACTTTACTTTGCTATCTTTCATTGTCGTTCTCAGATAGATTGTTCAGTCTGAGTCACTCGAAGTAAATTAATCCGGCCCCTAGTCAGCGGACTCCGAAAAGTCTGTCACTTGGGATTCTTATCCGTCAGTGAGACATGAAACCGTCTTAATCTTACTTCGATGATTCAACTTCCCGTTTCGCTCTAATACCAATTGTAACGTTGGTATCATTTAAGTTATGAGCTCATGTTCGCTCTGATACCAACTGTAACGCTCCGCCCTCTCTGAGAAATATCAGAGTTTATTTTTTCTTTTAAAGTAAAAATAAAACATCGAAAGAAAGCGGGTGGCGTCACAACGCGAGTTAAGTTCAGACTACCCAAGTCTGAACCTTAACTGGCCACCCATGTGTACATGGACTAGACCATGATAATGAATCACACATGGAACTACCATCAACATGCGGAATAATCTACATTAATTGCGGAATAGAAAGACTAGATAGCAATAACAATCTCAAGCATTAGTTATCATAAATCAACCATCCAAAGTTATTAACCTAATCAAACCATAGCAACTAGTGACTTATTACATGTCCAACAAAATATAGTTGGAATGACAGTAATATAAAAAAGTCCAGTCCAACATTCAAGCGCTTAGGCTTGGATCCCCTCCTGGCCAACGACCTTTCCTTTCCTTTACTTGTACCTGCATTCTCCTCTGAGGATAGAATTAGGGCGTTAGATCAACGCGCCCAGTAGGTTCCCGAATCAGGGTTACCACATGATTAGCATATAAAACATGCATATATATCATATTACATGATTAGTAAAAACAGGTAAAAAAATGCTATGAAGTATGCACATGCAATGAGGTTCCCCCATCATGTACATTCATAGCCACCATCATGTTACTCCTCCTGGCGTGACTTGCACCGCCGAAGGAGGACATAACTCATAACTTGAAACACTGTAAAACCTCATTCTTAATCCCATGTCTATGCATGAGATGCCAATGCCTGTATGCCATTTGTTCATGCATAATATATCATTTGAAACACATATAATAAAACAAGAGTCTCATAAGAAAACTGGCGTAAAACTGTGGTTACAAGTAGGTAGGAAACCTACTGAAGAATCACTTCAGCGTCCGTTCTTTCTTAGGTTTTATTCGGTCACGACTCGCTTGTCGTTCAACTTTTGGTACCTTATTATGCAACAATAAGTAAATCATACTCTCATTTACATGTCCATTCACATATGAGACCTAAAACATCTTATAAGTCCTTTGATCAATCTTTCATTTGGCTTGTATTCACAGATTTGCCATTGGTCTAACCAATGTCTAATCTTGCTCATAATCAAAGTTCATCAAAGTAATCTACCTTAGTGGGGTTCAGCCATACTACATGGCCGAACCCTACCAATCCAATATGTATTTCTTAATCCCTTCACAACCATTCAAATCACTTGGTTCCAATCCTCATTTTTATCTACCAACACTACTCCATGTAAATCAAATAAAAACCCTAAAGCGATCCATGGGGTTCACTTGATCTGATTGATCCCTCAACTTCCCATGATTATTCATGATTTAATCATGTTAACCCAACCATGAATTACACATGGTTCAGCCACATAACCAACCACCAAAACAGTCATTTAAACTTCACCAAAACCCATTACTTACTTACATGGGGTTCGGCCATCCAAGGTGGCCGAACCCTATGTCCATGTTTTGATCTTTTACACATGCTTTAGGCGTTATTTAAACATGCAATATTAGTATCATATTGCTGCCTTTAAACCTCTTAGAAACCATCTAATTAAATTCATCCAAACAGTCCATAAAAGTCCATGGTTTCCATGTTTCACAACATGAAAACAAACAATCTTTTAAATGGGGTTCGGCCCTCCATGGTGGCCGAACCCAATGGTTATTGTTACTATTTTTAAACCTCCAACAATCATGTAATAAACAATATATTATTACCGAGTTTTACTAATCAAACATCATCCAATAACTAACCCAATTTCATAGGGTTCGGCCATGCTCATTGGCCGAACACCATGCCCTTTGGTTTTGAAATATTTAACCATTTATCTTAGGTCTGAACCAAACATTCAAATCCATGTTTTAACCTTCTTAAAATATGCGTTTTAAATCTAACACAAACATCTGATAACAGTCCCAAACTTATATGGTTTTAATTTCCAAAAACCATCAAAATCAACCACTTGTTTCCATGGGGTTTGGCCATGCAAAGTGGCAGAACCCAATGGTCCATGTCCATCTTTTAATCCACTGATTTAGACCATAAAAACTTCAGTCTTTTCTGACATTCAGATCCTTTCAATAACATGTATTTGATTCTTAAATGAAACCCAAAAATCAGTCCATAAAACCCATGGTTTTCATGTTTCCAAAACATGAAAAACAAGCAATCTTTCACATGGGGTTCGGCCCTTCATGGTGGCCGAACCCAATGGTCATCTTTACCATTTCTAAACCTCCATTAATCAAGGTTAAAACCTTGGTATAGTCAGCCATAACCATGGCCCAATACACACCCATTTTTTTAATCCAAAAGTCCATGAAACACTTACCAAATTCCAAGCTCTTCCTTTTGCCTTTGCTCCTTGCCTTCTTCCTTTTATTTCTTCCTTTCTTCCTTAATTCCTTGCTGGTTTAAGCTTGAATAACTGGTGCCAAAAACCTCTGCTGCTCCAGCCAAGAACACGAGTTGGAGAGAGGGAGAAAGAGATGGGAAAAACTTGAGTTTGCAATGATAAAAATTAGCTAACGTTGGGGTTCATTGCTTTTGTATTTCAGCCACCATGACCTCTCAATTCCCTCATAACTTCTTAACAAAATCGATGGGCATTGGGTGCCATCCAAGGCACCCCTTGGCATCTACCCATGCAGCCATTCAGTTTACCATTCATCTCATCTCAATCCCATGTATTCTCATTTAAAATACATTATGGAAATCACCAAAACAAGTCCCCAACGTGTGGGACTTGTTTTGGTTGGTTTGAGACCAGCCAACCTCTTCAAATTTCCACTCAACTCACTGATTTTACAGCCCCTTCAATTTCCCTTTTGACTCACTTGAACTCAAGGCTATTTAGATTTCCATCTCAACTCACCCAACTCACATACTTAATGCATTTCATTTAATGCACATGTGTTGACTAACAACTTGATTTAATTCCAACTCACTTCAGTCCCACTCAACTGATTTAACTCATATTTTAGCTCCCTTGAGGTTCCACACGGTCAACCATAGTCAACACGACCCGTTGGGTCCACTTTTAGCTCCTTGACCCGTTTTTGACTCCATGACCCAATTAGGGTATTTTGGTCATTTGCAATTGGTTTTTACATATGGATCAAGCCTACCCATTTTTGCTATAGCTGATTTCCTATCAGTTTAGCTTGACCTTATTTAATTTGATCTTACACAATGGTCAAATCATCCAATTTGACCCATTGGGTCCAATTGAGCCATTTGACCCATTTAACCATTTTCGACCCAATTGATGTTCATTACCCAACCAATCAAACTTGATATTTATAATGTGCTCATATGACCTTAATTTGAGCAATGGGACCCACCATTTCCTTATTTACAATCACATTTATTGAATTCACCAATCCAGGGGTATTTTCGTAATTATTCCAATCATTGAGAATTCTTTGACCCAATTAACTATTTTGACCCAATTTGATGTACATTACCCATCCATTATAATTTGACCCTTATAATATCTTCATCGGATCTTAGTTTGAGCAATGGGCCCCACTATTTTCTCATTTAACATCATAATTATTAAATTCACCAAATCCAGGGGCATTTTCGTAATTTTCCGCTTCATTGAGAAATTGGGGTGTTACAATATAACCCTCTTTTTAAAATTTTCGGCCCGAAAATTGAGTGAAGTAGGGTTCTAAACGATTACATAAATATCTCTGAGTGTGCTATTCTTATTTATGATTTCAGTGAGTTGAGTGGAAATTTGAAGAGGTTGGCTGGTCTCAAACCAACCAAAACAAGTCCCACACGTTGGGGCCTTGTTTTGGTGATTTCCATAATGTATTTTAAATGAGAATACATGGGATTGAGATGAGATGAATGGTAAACTGAATGGCTGCATGGGTAGGTACCAAGGGGTGCCTTGGATGGCACCCAATGCCCATCGATTTTGTTAAGAAGTTATGAGGGAATTGAGAGGTCATGGTGGCTGAAATACAAAAGCAATGAACCCCAAGGTTAGCCGATTTTTATCATTGCAAACCCAATGTTTTTCCCATCTCTTTCTCCCTCTCTCCAATTCGTGTTCTTGGCTGGAGCAGCAGAGGTATTTGGCACCAGTTATTTAAGCTTAAACCAGCAAGGAATTAAGGAAGAAAGGAAGAAATAAAAGGAAGAAGGCAATGAGCAAAGGCAATAGTAAGAGCTTGGAATTTGGTAAGTGTTTCATGGACTTTTGGATTAATAAAATGGGCGTGTATTGGGCCATGGTTATGGCTGAATATACCAAGGTGTTAACCTTGATTAATGGAGGTTTAGAAATGGTAAAGATGACCATTGGGTTCGGCCACCATGAAGGGCCGAACCCCATGTGAAAGATTGTTTGGTTTTCATGTTTTGGAAACATGAAAACCATGGGTTTTATGGACTAATTTTTGGGTTTGATTTAAGAATCAAATACATGTTATTGAAAGGATTATAAACCTGTATCTGAATGTCAGAAAAGGCTGAAGTTTTTATGGTCTAAATCAGTGGATTAAAAGATGGAAATGGACCATTGGGTTCGGCCACTTTGCATGGCCGAACCCCATGGAAACAAGTGGTTGATGTTGATGGTTTTTGGAAATTAAAACCATATAAAATTGTGATTGTTATTAGATGTTAGTGTTAGTTTTAAAATCATGTTTTAAGAGGTTAAAACATGAATATGGATGATTGATTCAGACCTAAGATAAATGATTGATTGTTTCAAAACCAAAGGTCATAGTGTTCGGCCAATGAGCATGGCCGAACCCTATGAAATTGGGTTGGTTTTTAGATGAAATTTTAAAGGGTTGAACTCGGTAATAATATGTTGTTTATTACATAATTATTGGAGGTTTAAAAAATAGTAAACATAACCATTGGGTTCGGCCACCATGGAGGGCCGAACCCCATGTAAGTAAGTAATGGGTTTTGGTGAAGTTTAAATGACTATTTTGGTGGTTGGTTATGTGGCTGAACCATGTGTAAATCATGGTTGGGTTAACATGATTAAATCATGAATAATCATGGGAAGTTGAGGGATCAATCAGATCAAGTGAACCCCATGGATTGCTTTAGGGTTTTTATTTGATTTACATGGAGTAGTAGTGTTGGTGTAACGCCCCGCCCTTTCCGAGAATTTCAGAGTCTAATTTTTTTTTTAAAAGTTATAATAAAACATCGAAACAGAGCGGACAGCGTCACGACGCGAGTTAAGTTCAGGCTACCCAAGTCTGAACCTTAACTGGCCACCCATGTGTACATGGACTAGACCATGATTACGAATCACACATGGAACTAACATCAACATGCGGAATAACCTAGATTAATTGCGGAATAGAAAGACCAAATAGCAAATAACAGTCTTAAACATTATTTAACATAGATCAACCATCCAAATGTTATCAACCTAATCAAACCATAGCAAGTAGTGAATTATTACATGTCCCACAAAAGTATTCAAAAGACAGTAATATAAAGTAGTTCAGTCCTTCATTCAAGCACTTAGCCTTGGCTCCCCTCTCGGTCAACGACCTTTCCTTTCCCTTTGCTTGTACCTGCAATCTCCTCTGAGGATAGAATTAGGGCGTTAGATCAACGCGCCCAGTAGGTTCCCGAATCAGGGCTACCACATGTTAGCATATAAAACATGTATATATATCATATTACATGATCAGTAAAAACAGGTAAAACAATGCTATGAAATATGCACATGCAATGAGCATCCCCCATCATGTACTTTCATAGCCATCACTTGACGTGCCTTGCACCGACAAGGTAAATTACAACACACTTTCATTTCTTCTATAAAATATTTACATGCAATGAGCAACCCCCATCATGTACATTCGTAGCCATCACTGAAAAACTTCATTCATTATCCCATAACTATGCATGAGATGTCAATGCCTGTATGCCATTTGTCAATGCATAATATATCATTTGAAACCACATAAAATAAACAAGAATCTCATAAAGAAAAACTGGGTAAAAACCGTGGTTACAAGTAGGTAGGAAACCTATTGAAGAATCACTTCAGCGTCCGTTCTTTCTTAGGCTTTATCCGGTCACGACTCGTTTGTCGTTCAACTCTCGTCACCTTGTGATACAATAATCAGTAAATCATATTGTCACTTAATTGTCCATTCACATATAAGACCCAAAACATCTTGATTTGGTCCTTCTTTCAAGTCCTTCCATTATTGCCCATATTTACAATTTTTGCCATTGGTTCTGTAAGGGCCCGGAATTTTTAAATCAATAAAAAATGTGGATATAAGTTATTTTAGTGATGGAAATTGGAAAATTGGTGAAGTAAAGAGTAAATGGGCCAAAAATTTGGACAAAGGCCCAAGTATGGCCCAATGGACTATGGAGTTGATTGAAATTCATTTAAAGGGGCAATGAGGGTTAAATGGGTCAAGAATGGTCAAATTGGGTCACATACCCATTTGGGACCTGATGGGTCAAAGTAGTTAAGCTCTAAGGTAAATGGGCTAGATGGAAATGTAATTGGGCCATGGGCCCAATGGTGATCCATTTAGAGGGTATTCAATGAAATTAAATCACCTAAGTTAAGTTAAAAATTAAACCAAGGTGATGTGGCCAAGTGGGACCCACCTCCACCTCATCAAGTGAGGTGGCGTGTTGGCCAATAATTGGTGGGGCCGGCCACCATGGTTGATTTGGTCAACCATGGGTGGATTTATAAAGATGGTGGCTTAAGTAAATGGGAATTAAAGTAACTAAAATATCTAAATATAAAATGATTAAAAAATTATACAAATGAGGTGGTCAAAGTGGGGTGAAAGGGTGAAAACCAAATCACCTCATCCCAAACCCAAAATAAAATACGTTGGGGCTTGGTGGTGGTTTAGATAACCACCACCATAAAGCAAATTAAATATCTAAAAAATATCTTAGGGTGGGTGAGATCATTAATGTAAAGAAAAAATGGGGATAAGCCTTGATTCTTTTCACATTTCTTATCCTCTCTTCATTTGTGCACTCTCCATTTTTCATTCTCCATGGTCGTCCCCTACATCCAAGTGAAGGAGAGAAAGAGAGCTAAGGAAAAGAGAAGAGAAGGAGAGAAGAAAGAAGTAGAAATTGGAGGGAAATCACTCTAAGATGAGGGTTAACATCTTCCCTCTCATGGTTTTTTTTTTCCCTCTCCCTCTCTCACACAAACCCTAACATGGCCGATCCTAGGGTTGGGGATTGCCACCATTGATCAAGAATCTTGACCTATCAAAGATCAAGAGGAAGGAGAGAGGAGGCTATGGAGACAGACGGGAGCAACGGAAATCGGAGGAGACGACGGATTGTAAGTATTTCTTAAACAAGGAAATTTTGAATTTTAGGGTTAAGATTTGGGATTTATTTTGTGAATTTATTAGTAGTTAAGTAAATTTATGCTATGGATTTTAAATCCATCAAATGGAAGGAATGGAAAGTGGGTAAAACCCTAATGGAAAAAAAAATTAGGGTTAAGGAAAAATAAAAGGGATTAAGGATATTATGTATTTAATGTGATCAAACATAGAGGTATATGCATTTTTTTTGGAGTTGAGAGCCATAGGGTTCGGCCATGTAGCATGGCCGAACCCCATGGTAAGTAATGTATGATTTATTAGGGTTTGAAAAATGGAAGGCAATGAGGATTTTTAACTAGTGAATTTTAGTAAATGAATGAATGTGGGAAAGTTTTAAAATGGTGTTATGATGAAAACGCAAAGAGGTGTATGGCCTTGAAAGGCATGGATGAAGTGAACCTTGAACCCCATGGTGGGTGATTAGGGTTTGATTAAATTGGTTAAGGTCTTGATGAATGGAAGATAATGAAGGTAGCTAATGGAATTTAGGGTTTTAATGAATGCATGGAGGGAATGAGCCTTGAATCATGGGTTCGGCCATGGTATATGGCCAAACCCTATGGTGATGAAATGATGATTAAATGGTGGGTTTAAAGGATAATGTGTTGATGAATTTAGGATTTTTAAATGAACAAGTGTAATGATTCAAATGGGGTTAAGAATATGGTTTAGATGCATGATTTAAAACCCTCAAGGAAGGATTATTGGTGGATCTAAAATGTAACAATGGACCCAAGAAGAAAAAATGGAGAAAGGAACATCATGGGTTCGGCTATGGTGTATGGCCGAACCCATGCCCCAAATTGTAAATCAATTTGGGTTTAAGTTCAATGGGTATATATGTGATTAAGTATGGGGTTTAAATGAGTAATGGTTAGATTAATTACATGACAAATTTTAATGTTTTGGTAAGTCAATAATGGACCTAAGTTAAGGACCTAAGTTGTGGATTAAATTTTGGGCTTAAGTAGGCATGAATTAATGAAAAATTGTTTATGTGAAGGGCAGTGGCAAAAATGGTAAATATGGGCTAAAATGAAGAAACCCACTAAGTTATGATTTATGGGCTTGGAAATGATTAAAACTTGGATTGATTTGGTAATTTAATAAGGTACTGGACATCGCAGGTGGTGCGCGATCGGCGACCGGGTTTATCGAATGGAAAACGTAAAAGGACGCGGGTCGGTATTCGGTAGGATTCCTACCTTTTTGTAAGCCATGGATTTGGGTGATGTTTTCTTTAATCTATTTTGAAAATCATGTGGTTGTCTTTAAGATAAGTTTTGGATTATGTATCATGTGATGTTTTACTCTAAATTATTTTGGAAATTATGTGAATGCTTATGATGGGTTTTGGATTAAATATTGTGGGATGGTTTCCCTTTGATTTAGTTGGTAATCTTGTAATTGTTTTAAGATGGGTTTTATTACTATTGAATTTCATATATTACAGGGCATATGGCATCTACATCTCATGCATGGCATGGGAGGCATATGACAGGGGAAGGATGAAATGAAACCGGAGTCCATGCTCCGTAGGGGCGACCGATAAACAACATGGGGACATTTCACATATGTATTATTATACCTTGATGAGGCTTTGCCATCAAGGGGGGGACTCTTGTAATTATGATACCTTGATGATGGTTTTCCATCAAGGGGGAGGTTGTATGTATTGGTATACCTTGATGATGGTTTTTCCATCAAGGGGGGGGGGGGGGGGGGGGGGATGCCTAGTGTGGATCGCATCTTGATGAGGTTTTTCCATCAAGAGGGTCATAGCACGATGATGGTATGGATTTTATTTGGGACACTGTGGATGGTTGAAAAAGGGACATTATAGAATGAGGATGAGATTGATGGGTGGGATTCATGACATAGAACACTCATTGCATGACATTGCCCAAAGTGCATGGTTTTTTCTATAATATTATCTGCATGCTGTTATTACTAATCCATGTGCTAGCCCTACTCGGAGTCCTACTGGGCGCGTGTTCCAACGCCCTATTTCTACCCTAGCTGACGATGCAGGAGATGGCGGAACGGAAGGATAGGACGGGATTCAAGCTTAGGAGCTTGGGAAGGCGGACTAATTATTTTGTTTAAGTTTATTTTGGGAAAATGTGTATTTGCAAAATTTAGCTTGTTGGAAATGTAATAACTTAGATGTCTTGCTATGTTTTATAAATTATTTTGGACAGTACAGTATGAGGGCATTTTAGTAATTTGATGAATATCTCTTCCCTGCTATCTGAAGATTGGTAGGATAGTGTTTATTATCATCCGCATTGATTTTTATGTGTTGCGAGCTTACGTTCTACGCGTGAACCGTACTCGTGGATTTATGTTCCACGCACGCGTAGGGTTGGCCAGTTAAGGGTCTGGTTTTAGAAGCTCGGAACTTAACTCGCGTCGTGACGTCCGTGCCCTTTGTCACTTTTATGTAAAAAAAAAAACATAGACTCTGATTTTCGGTGAAAAGGGGCGGGCGTTACAGGTTCCAACCAATCTACTTAGTCATCCAATCTTTAATCCACCAAACTTACTCCATGGGGTTCGGCCATACATTTGGCCGAACCCAATGGTTCTTTTATCCATTACCATATGGTTCTCCATTAGGGTATTTTAAACCTTTTAAATCAACATAGAGCCATTACCAACTACTACTCATAAGTTCAAGCTATTTAACCCATTCACCATGAATTAGCATAAAGTCCATCAACGTGCTTGGTTATTTACTGATATTAAGTACATAGATACATACATGATTCTTGAGTCAAAATCATACAACCCAATCAGTAAGCATAACCATATATAAACCAAATAAAAACCATAAAGTAACCCATGCGGTTCGGCCACTCACATGGCCGAACCTCATGGTTCTTTGAATCCAATTCTTCTAATGATCTTTCATCATTTATCATGAATCTTAGGCATAAAAACAGCAAACATAATTCTATTTAAAATCCTATAGAAACCCCATGGTATTGCATGGTTTCTAACTCTTTAATTTCACAACAATCATCAATCTCTTTCATGGGGTTCGGCCATTCAAGTTGGCCGAACCCTATGTCCATGAATTGATCCTTCAAACATGCATTAGGTGTTATTTAAATCATGCAATATCAGTACCCTTTTGCTGCCTTTATACCTCTTAGAAACCCTCTTTAAAACATGTATTTTAAATCTAATAACATATGTAAAAACAGTCCCAACGTGCATGGTTTTAAATTTCAAAAACCATACACACTAACCAACTTTTTCCATGGGGTTCGACCACCCAAAGTGGCAGAACCCAGTGGTCCATTTCCACTCCTTTAATCCACTGATTTAGACCATATAAACTTCAGTCCTTGATGACCTTCAAGTCCGTGTTTTAACCCTTTTTAAAACATACATTTTATGTCCAATAAAACATCTAAAAACAGTCCTATACTTGTATGGTTTTAAATTCCAAAAACCATCCAAACCAACCAATTTTTTCCATGGGGTTCGGCCATCCAAAGTGGCCGAACTCCATGTTCTCAATTTCCATCCTTTAATCCTTATCATCACACATTAAAACCTTACTTATTTCGGCCACAAAATGACCCCAAAAATCAGTCCATAAAACCCATGGTTTTCATGTTTCCAAAACATGAAAACCATGCAATCTTTTACATGGGGTTCGGCCCTCCATGGTGGCCGAACCCAATGGTTATTTTCACCATTTTAAATCCTCCATAGTCAAGTTAAATATTGGTGTATTCGGCCATGACCATGGCCCAATACATACCCTACTTGTTTTATGTTTTTAAACCAAAAAATCATAAAGATACTTACCAAATTTTCCAAACTTCCTCCTTGTCTTTGATCCTTGTTTTCTCCCTTTTATTTCTTCTTTTCTTTTGCTGTTTTGTGCTTGAATATTTGTTGCCAAAACCTTTGCTGTTCCAGCCAAGAAGAACAATGAATTGGAGAGAGGAGAGAGGGAGAGAGAGATGAGGAAAATCTTAGGCTTTGCAATGATAAATTGGCCAAGTGATGGTGTTCATTGGTTTTGTATTTCAGCCATCAACACCCCTCCACTTCCTAATCTACTCATGCACAAAACGATGGGCATTGGGTGCCCTCCAAGGCACCCCTTGGCAGCTACCCATGCAGCCATTCAAATTCCCAAGCAACTCACCTCAAACCCATGCATTTCATTAACCATTCACCATGGAACTCACCAAAACGAGTCCCCAACGTGTGGGACTTGTTTTGGTTGGTTTGAGACCAGCCAACCTCTTCAAATTCCCATTAAACTCACTGATTTACAGTCCCTTGGATTTCCATTTTGACTCACCCAACTCAAGATATTTTTATTCCAACCCAACTCATCACATTTAATGCTCCATCTTTGAGTCAACTCTTTTCTTAATTTAGACTCACTCCAAATCAGTCCAACTCAAGCTGAATTATCTCACACTTGAGTTCCATTGAGGGCCCACACGGTCATCCGTGGTCAAACTAGTCAACCCGACCCATTGGGTCCACTTTTGGTTCCTTGACCCGTTTTTGACTCCATGACCCAATTGTGGGTATTTTGGTCATTTGTAATCGGTTTCTGCATATGGGTCAGGCCTACCCATTTCTTCTCTACTTGATTTCCAATCAAATAAGCTTAACCCCATTTAATTTAAATTCACAAAACGGTCAAATCATCCATTTTGACCCGATGGGTCCCATTTGGGCCCTTTTACCCATTTAGCCATTTTTGGCCCAAATGATGAAAATTACCCAACCAATCAAACTTAACATTCATAATATGCTCATATGATTTTAATTTGAGCAATGGGCCCCACTATTTCCTTACTTAACATCACAAACTGATTAATTTAACAACTCAGGAGCATTTTGATAATTTTCCACTTCATTGAGAAATTGGGGTGTTACAATATAACCCTCTTTTTAAAATTTTCATCCCGAAAATCGAGTGAAGTGGGGTTCTCAAATTAAATTACACAAATAATTAGGGGTGAGCTGTTCTCATCTCCGACTCAAGTTCCCACGTGGCCTCTTCATCACCATGACGGTCCCATACCACTTTTACGAATTGAATCGCTCCGTTTCGCAACACCCTTTGTTCGGTCTCCACTATCCTGACCGGATTCTCGACGTACGTCACGTCGCTTTGTACGTCAATAACTTGAACATTTAAAACATGGGACGGATCCAGATTGTATTTCCTTAGCATCGACACGTGGAACACATCGTGTAGAGCTGCTAATTGTGATGGGAGTGCTATCTGATAAGCGACCTCCCCCACTATTCTCATGATGGAAAACGGTCCCACAAATCTTGGTGACAGTTTTCCCTTCTTTCCGAACCTCATATGTCCCTTCCGTGGCGAGACCTTTAGAAATACCAAGTCTCCCACTTCAAATTCCAGAAACCGTCTCCTTTTATCAGCATAACTTTTCTGCCGACTCTGTGCAGTCAGTAAGTGTTGACGTATCAACTTTATTTGCGCAGTAGTCTCCGCGACTAGTTCTGGTCCGATCAATGCAGGCTCTCCAGCCTCTGTCCAACATACCAGCGACCTACACGGTCTACCATATAAAGCCTCATAAGGAGCCATTTGAAGGCTTGCCTGATAGCTGTTATTATAGGAGAACTCCACCAGTGGTAAATGGTCCTCCCATCCTCCTTTGAAATCTAACATAGCATGCTCTCAGCATGTCTTCCAAAGTTTGTATCGTCTTTTCTGACTGTCCATCAGCCTGTGGATGGAAAGCGGTGCTAGTCAATAAGTCTGTCCCCATGGCTGACTGCATGCTTTGCCATACCCTGCCGGTAAAACGGCCCATCTCTGTCCGATACTATTGTTCGAGGAATGCCATGTAGTCGAATGATTTCTTTAATCTACCGCCGACCCAACGTTTCAGACGAATCCGTCATCCTGATAGGAATGAAATGTACAGATTTGGTCAGTCGGTCGACTACGACCTATATGGCGTCATTGCCCTTTGAAGACCTTGGCAACCCCGATACAAAGTCCATGGAAATGTGTTCCCATTTCCATTCTGGCACGGCTAAGGGTTTGAGCAACCCTGGTGGCTTCTGGTGTTCAGTCTTAACTTGCTGACAAGTTAGACAATGTACCACGAATTCTGCGACATCCCTTTTCAGTCCATGCCACCAATAATGCCTCTTTAAGTCATGGTACATTTTGGTGCTGCCCGGATGGATAGAGAGCTTGGACTGATGTGCCTCAATCAGTAGCTCTTTCCTGCAACTCTTTGGCACATATGTTCTTCCCCGGAATACAAGACCCTGTCCTGGTCGTAGTTCCCATTCCGGTACAACGGTGCCAGTAGACATCTTGGCCCAAGTATCCTCCACTTCCAGATCCATACATTGTTCTTGTTCAATCTTGGTGACTATGTTGGATTGTATCACCAGATTGTATATGGTCCCACGGTTGTTATAGTAGAGTTTAAACTCTCAGATGGTATTCAACATCTCCCATTCCGATCTGATCAAACATGCCACGGATGCATGTGGTATACGGCTGAGGGCATCCGCTACCTTGTTTGCCTTGCCTGGATGATATCTAGGCGCAAACTCATAATCTGCCAGATACTCCATCCATCTTCGCTGCCTGAGGTTGAGTTCCTTCTGATCAAAAAGATATTTTAAGCTCTTATGATCAGAAAATACCTCGAATCTCTCGCCATAGAGATAGTGTCTCCAACTCTTGAGAACGAAAACCACTGCAGCTAAATCCAAATCATGTGTGGGGTAAAGGCGTTCATGTATTTTTAACTGCCTTGAACCATACGCCACCACACAATTACTCTGACTGAGTGTACAACCCAGTCCCTCTCTCGAGGCATCGCAATATACCTCATAACACTTGCCACTTACCGGCAAAACTAAAATAGGGGCAGTGGTAAGTCTTGTCTTCAGCTCTTCAAACCTTTGATTGCATAGATTTGTCCACTCGTACTTGACTCCCTTCTGAGTGAGTTGAGTCAATGGAGATGCAATTTTGGAAAAATCCATGATAAATCTTCTATAATAACCAGCCAATCCCAAGAAGATACGAATTTCAGTTACATTCTTGGGTGCTTTCCATTCTTTTACGGCTGCCACCTTAGCCGGGTCCACGGCTATACCTCCCTCAGATATCACATGTCCCAAGAAATTGACCTCAGATAGCCAGAATTCACATTTACTGGCCTTGGCATATAGTTTATTCTGCCTCAAAATATTCAAAACTATCCGTAAATGCTCTCCACGTTCCTTCTGACTCTTGGAATATATCAGAATATCGTCAATGAATACAATTACAAATTGATCCAGATAGGGACGGAAGATTCTGTTCATCAAATCCATGAACACCGCCAGCGCATTAGTAAGTCCGAATGGCATGACTACAAACTCGTATAGTCCATACCGCGTCCGGAAGGCCGTCTTCTCTATATCTTCCTCCCTAACCCGTATTTGATGGTACCCAGACATCAGATCTATCTTCGAAAAATGGCTAGAACCCTTCAATTGATCGAATAAATCATTGATCCTGGGCAGAGGGTACTTGTTCCGGACTGTTAGTTGATTCAGCTTCCGGTAGTCCACACACATTCGTAATGAACCATCCTTCTTCTTCACAAATAGCACTGGTGCTCCCCATGATGATGTACTGTTCCGGATGCAACCAGCCTAAGCAGTTCGTCAATCTACTTCTTTAGCTCCGACATTTCTGCTGGTGCCATCCGATAGTGTGGTAACGACACTGGTGCTGTGCTAGGGTATAGCTTGATCTCGAAGTTAATGTCCCTCATAGGTGGTAAACCAGGGAGTTCTTTTGGAAATACATCAGTAAATTCTTGTACAATTGCTGGAAGTTCAGTAATTGGAGCTTTATTTATGGTGATATTATTCAATACCACATGGTTTAACCCTTCTTGCAATCCACTTTGTTTATCTACACGGACTACATATTGCTTGCCCTTGGGTGACTTAAATGTCACTCTTCGACGATAACAGTCGATGTTGGCATGAAACTTCGCCAACCAATCCATACCGAATATAATATCATATTCAGACATGTCCAGCACTAGATAATTGAATTCAAATCTAAATCTAGCTAACTCAGTGTTAATCGCTGTACATATAAGTCCCAATGCCGAATCTCCGACAGGGGATACAATAGTAAGTGCTGTGGCTAATCTTTGAACTAATGTACCGGTAGCAGTAATAAATGATGCAGCTATGAAGGAATGTGATGCTCCAGAATCAAATAGTGCATATGCATAAGAACTACTCACTACCGCCATACTTTGTATCACAGGATGATCCTCTTCCTCTTCCTCTGGAGAAGTTAGTGTAAATAATCGTGCCACTCCAGCAGGGTTAGACCTTCGACCTCCCCGTCCTTGCATTCTGCCTCCTCTGGAGTATACCGGTCTAACTGGCAGACGAGATGATCCTCTGGAGTATGATAACCTGTTAAGCTTTGGGCAGTCCTTTTTATAGTGACCTGGTTGATCACAGTGAAAACAGGTGTTCACTCCTTGAGAAGCTTGTGTGACTGCTATAGATTGAGTGGGCTGGTTGGGGCGAAAGCCCCCACTTGATCCAACAGACGGCGAAGGTCTGCTGAAGTTCGTTTTGAACCTCTTGTTGGGTTGGTACGCACCCCTCCCACTCGGAGCTTGGCGGTTGTCCACTTTTACAAATTCCGCCATCTCTTGCTCCACAATGCTTGCCCTGCTGACCACTTCTGCCAGCGTGGCTGCTTTGAACATGGTTACTCTGGCCCTTATGTTTGGCCGTAACCCACGCTCGAACTTGCGAGCCTTTCGGTATTCCGTGTCCACAATATAGTATGCATAGATTGACAGGCTGAGGAATTCTTGGTGATACTTAGCCACCGTCATTGAACCTTGTACCAACGTCATAAAGGCCTGAATTTGACGTTCTCTTTCTTCCTCCGGAAAGTAGCGCTCTAGAAATGTCGCTGAGAATTGCTCCCAGGTCATAGCAACTCTTTCTCTTCTAGGCACAAGTGCCTGCTGTTTCTCCACCACCTTCCACCATTTGGCAGCGTCATCTACCAGCTGTGACGTGGCCAATAGTATTTTATGAGAATGACTCTTGATGTTCAAAAGAGTCAATATGTGAGAAATCTTCTCCAACCAATTCTCGGCTTCGACAGGCCCTTCTCTACCCTTGAAGTAGGGTGGCCGCTGCTGTTGAAAATCTCTAACCATGTTACGGTCATTATTTTCACTCGTGCTTCCCCGTCCGTTCAAGTGTTGTTGGAGGACAAATGTAACCACAGCTTGCACCAAGCGTGCAGTTCAGGAGGCACATAGGGTACAGTCAGATTGCTGTTCTCTTCCTCCTCTCGTTGATATGACGAGTCATATTCCTCCTCGTCCCGTTGATATGTAGGGTCACTATCCCCCTCCTCTCGTCGGGAATGTTGTGACTCTTCCTCATCACGCGATCGTTCATGAACTGATCTCTTGGTCATGAACGGACCGTTCCTCGTCTTGTACTGATGGCACCTTCTCATGTACCACATTTTTGCGTTGGGGTACCACCTTTCCTTTTGGTGTAATTACAAGCACCTCATCTTTCTTCTTATCGTCCTGACGGGTCCTTCTCTTCGATGCCCCCTCACCCAATCCGATTTGTAAAACTTTTCATTTTCCTTTCGGATCTTTTACCACCTTTTTCTGTGGCGCCATTTATTCCTAATTCATGGAAACATCATAGACTTAGTTTCCATTATCAATATGCATCAAATGCCATAAATCCTCATAAAATCATAAAATCACATATTTTATATAAATTCAAACTGCATCTTTGTACAAAGGTGGGTAGGGTGAAACAAAACCCTATGTATAACAAAATATACATTCTTTACAAAATAACCCTCTTTTTTAATACCCCTACTATTACTTCCTAGCCTAGTCTTCCGTAGAAGACTCCGCATCAAAAGCGAACTTGAAACGGTTATCAGGACACGTCATCGCTGTGTGCCCCAATACCTCACAAGTCGTGCAGGGTATTAATCCAGGTCCTCCGATATATGGACAATTAGTGCTTTCCTCACCATGTCCGTGTAGTCCACAGGACGGGCAGACAACACTTAGCGGGTGAGGACAATACCGGCAGTGGTGCCCATCTTGATTGCACAGTTCACATGTGTCATAGGGATCTATCTCCCCAAGTGATTCCAATATAATAGGTACACCACCCATGGGATCCTCCAGTAAATGTGCTAGATCATCCTCCTCTTCCTCAGGAGGTTCCACCATCTCAGGAATGTGATCCATCAGATCCTCTGGAAGAGGCGCTAAGTCCACATCAGCTTCTTCAGGAGGTGCCTCCTGAAGATCCACATTAACTTCCATACTGACACTGTCAGAAGTTGATACCAAATCTACCGGACAACTTGGTGTCCCTTTATCCCATAACTCAGTGTATTCTTCGTTGCTTGACATATCTGTGCCACATCATTTCAAACACAAAAATATTCAACAATAATTCTAAATAAACCACTCTTGGTTTCCAGGGAATTTGATCATGCATTATATCATGTACTTTGTTTGGGGAAGATTACCAAATCATCACTCTTTGTGTTCTTTTGTTTCTGGGGAAATCTCTAATTTCCTATTGTTTGTTTCTCAGTGTGGGAGTTTCAGGGGAGTACATCCTACTTTTCTATGTTTGATATGTCCAGTTATGATGACTGCACTTTACTTTGCTATCTTTCATTGTCGTTCTCAGATTGATTGTTCAGTCCGAGTCACTCGAAGTAAATTAATCCGGCCCCCAGTCAGCGGACTCCGAAGAGTCAGTCAGTTGGGATTCTTATCCGTCAGTGAGACATGAAACCGTCTTAATCTTACTTCGATGATTCAACTTCCCATTTCGCTCTGATACCAACTGTAATGCCCCGCCCTTTCCGAGAATTTCAGAGTCTAATTTTTTTTTAAAAGTTATAATAAAACATCGAAACAGAGCGGGCGGCATCACGACGCGAGTTAAGTTCAGACTACCCAAGTCTGAACCTTAACTGGCCACCCATGTGTACATGGACTAGACCATGATTACGAATCACACATGGAACTAACATCAACATGCGGAATAACCTAGATTAATTGCGGAATAGAAAGACCAGATAGCAAGTAACAGTCTTAAACATTATTTAACATAGATCAACCATCCAAATGTTATCAACCTAATCAAACCATAGCAAGTAGTGAATTATTACATGTCCCACAAAAGTACTCAAAAGACAGTAATATAAAGTAGTTCAGTTCTTCATTCAAGCACTTAGCCTTGGCTCCCCTCCCGGTCAACGACGTTTCCTTTCCCTTTGCTTGTACCTGCAATCTCCTCTGAGGATAGAATTAGGGCGTTAGATCAACGCGCCCAGTAGGTTCCCGAATCAGGGCTACCACATGTTAGCATATAAAACATGCATATATATCATATTACATGATCATTAAAAACAGGTAAAACAATGCTATGAAATATGCACATGCAATGAGCATCCCCCACCATGTACTTTCATAGCCATCACTTGTAAGGGCCCGGAATTTTTAAAATTAATATAAATGGGAATATTATTAATTTTAAGGATGAAAATTGGAAAATTTATGAAATAAAGGGGTAAATGGGCCAAAATTTGGACAAAGGCCCAATTATGGCCCAATAGACCATGGAGTGGATTTTAAAATTATGTAAGTGGTTAATGATGGCCAATTTGGCCATGGGAGGTCAAATTGGGTCAAATACCCATTTGGAGACCCAATGGGTCAAGATGGTTGTGCTCTAAGGTAAATGGGCTAGATGGAAATGTAATTGGGCCATGGACCCAATGGGGATCCATTTAGAATGAATGGAATGAAATTTAATCATTTAAGTTATTTGGAAGTAAACCAAGGTAATGTGGCCAAGTGGGACCCACCTTCACCTCATCAAGTGAGGTGGCGTGTGGGCCAATGATTGGTGGGGCCGGCCACTATGGTTGACTTGGTCAACCATGGGTGGAATAACGGGAATTAGGTTAAATACAAATGAATTAACCTAAGGTAATTATCAAATTAATTAAGTAATTAATTTATTAAATTGGTGGCCAAATGGGGCTAAAATTGGTCAAATGGAGACCAAGCTACCCCACCTCAAAATTTACACACGTTGGTCTTGGTGGTGGTTTAGATGACCACCACCATAAAGCAAAGAAAAGATCTTAAAAATATCTCATAATGTTGGTGAAACCAATTAATGTAAAGTAAAAGTCTTTAAGTCATCAAATGAGATAAGTTTTGTTGGTCCTCCCATTCTCATTGTCTTTTCACAAACTCCACCTCTTCCACTCTCCCATGGTCGTCCCCTGCATCCAAGTGAAGGAGAGAAAAAGAGCTAAGGAAAAGAGAAGAGAAGGAGAGAAGAAATGAGTAGAAATTGGAGGGAAATTACTCTAAGGTGAGGGCTAACATCTTTCCTCTCATATTTTTCCCTTTTCCCTCTCTCAATTTTGAACCCTACCTTCGCCGATCCTAAGGTTAGGGGTTGCCACCATGGATCAAGCATCTTGACCTATCAAAGATCAAGAGGAAGGAGAGAGAAGGCTAAGGAGACCGACGGGAGCGGCGGAAATTGGAGGAGACGTCGGATTGTGAGTATTTCTTAAACAAGAAATTTTGGATTTTAGGGTTTAAGAATTGGAATTTATTTTGTATTAATGTAATGGTGGATAGATAATTTTATGCTATGGAGTTTAAACCCATCAAATGAGAGGGTGGAAGATGGAGAAAACCCTAAATGGGTGAATTAGGGTTCGGGTAAGAAAATGACTAAATGGGTTATGTGCATTATGTAAATTATGAAATTAAGCATGGAATGGGGTAATTGGAATAAAATTATGGGCCATAGGGTTCGGCCATGTAGTATGACCGAACCCCATGGTGGGTGATTTGGTCTTTGATGTAATTGGTTAAGGTTTTAAGAATGGAAAGCAATGAGGGTGTTAAGTTAATGAATTGTAGTAAATGAGTGAATGTGGGAAATGTTTCAAAATGCTTTTTATGATGGAAATGTAAAGGGATTTTATGGCATTGGAGGGCATAGAAAGTGATGGATTGTGAACCATGGGTTCGGCCATGGTGTATGGCCGAAGCCTATGGTGATAATGGTGGATTTAATGGTTATGATTTATGGAGAAATAAATGGGAAAATGTTGATAATTTTGATGGACCCAAAGTATGAAATGATACCCTAAAATGGTGATTTAAATGCATGATGTAAATCTCTCATGAAAGGACTTGTGATAGATCTAAAATGTGCCAAAGGATCCAAGGAAAATGGGGAACAAGACATCATGGGTTCGGCCATGGTGTGTGGCCGAACCCATGACCCATTTTGTAGGTCATTGTATGAGCTAAGGTTGAGTCCATGTTGTGTTTAGATGATGGAAAGTTTGATTAAATTAAGCTGACCTTATGAGTGATTAAATTAAGCTTGGGGTTGATGCATTTTAGTCTCACAAATTAGGATGCTTGAAGGGCTAAAATGTAGAATTATGCATGTGTTTAAATCAATGCAAATGTGGCTAAGATAATGGTCTAAAATGGCATAAAGAAATATTGGACCATGAACGATGGGTTCGGCCATGGAGAATGGCCGAACCCTATGGTGATGTAATAGGGATCAATTGATGGGTTTAGAGGATGGAAAAGAGGGATTAATGTATGGATGAGTTTAGGGTTTTAAATGAGTAATGGTGTGGCCCCAAGAGACATAGAAAAATAGTGGAATATGAACCATGGGTTCGGCCATGGTGTATGGCCGAACCCTATGGTAATGTTTTACAAATTTTAAATGGGGTTAAAAGGATGGAAAATGGGGAAAGGACACCATGGGTTCGGCCATGGTGTATGGCCGAACCCATGGCCCAATGGTAACCCATTGTAGTGGGTTAAATTGGATGATGGATGGTGTTTGTGGCCTCCAAAGGGAATGAATGAGTGATGCACTCATTGAAGTTAAATGCATAAGGTAAACCCCATCGGAGGATTTGATGAATTAGGTATTTTGAATCCATGACCCAAATGGTGGATCATTTTTAGGTCTAAGGTTAATGTGTATGTATGTGATTAAGTAATGGGAATTGGATTAATTAGATGACAAGTTTTAATAGTTTGGTGGGTCATAAATGAACCTAAGTTAGGGATCTAAGTTTAAAAATCAATTTATGGACTTAATCATGCATGCATAAATGGGTGATTAACCATGGAAAATGAGGTAGTGGCAAAACCGTAATTAAATGCCAAATTCAAGAATTCCATGGAGATTGATCGTGGAATGAGGGGATCTAATGTGATAACCTTATAAGTGGTTAATTAAGCCTAGGGTGGCTGATTTTAGACATATGTACTTAAAAATATATAATGGATTAGGTGGGACCCACAAAACCTAAATGGGACCGGTTTTTTTCATAAGGGCTTATAAATGGTTGAAACATGGACTAATGATTAGTGTGTAACAAGGTACTGGACATCGCAGGCGGCGCGCGATCGGCGACCGGGTTTGTCGAGTGGAAAAATGTAAAAGGACGCAAGTCGGTATTAGGTAGGATTCCTACATTTTTGTAAGCCATGGATTGGGTGATGTTTTCTTTAATTTATTTTGGAAAGCATGTGGTTGCCTTTAAGATGAGTTTTGGATTATGTATCTTGTGATGTTTTCCTTTAAATTATTTTGGAAATCATGTGAATGTCTTAAGATGGATTTTGGATTAAATATTATGGGATGTTTTTCCCTTTGATTTATTTGATAATCAAGTAATTGTTTTAAGATGGGTTTTTGTGTTACTATTGAACTACATATATTTACATGGCACATGGCATCTACATCTCATGCATGGCATGGGAGGGATATGACAGGGAAATGATGAAATGAAACCGGAGTCCATGCTCCGTCGGGGCGACCGATAAACAGCATGGGGACATTTCACATATGTATTATGATACCTTGATGATGCTTTTCCATCAAGGGGGATGTTGTATTTATTATTGTACCTTGATGATGGTTCTTCCATCAAGGGGGGGATGCCTAGTGTGGATCGTATCTTGATGAGGCTTTTGCATCAAGAGGGTCATGGTACGATGATGGTATGGATTCTATTTGGAATACTATGGATGGTTGGAAAAAGGGACATTGTAGAGTTGAGGATGAGATTGATGGGTGGGATTCATGACATAAAACACCCATTGCATTACATTGTACCAAATGGCATAATTTTGACATAATATCTTCTATATGCTTTGTTATTACTAATCCATGTGCTAGCCCTACTCGGAGTCCTACTGGGCGCGTGTTTTAACGCCCTACTTCTAACCTAGCTGATGACGCAGGAGGTGGCGAAACGGAAGGACGGGACGGGAGTCATGCTTAGTAGCTTGGGAAGGCAGATTCATTATGTTGTTTAAGTTTATGTTGGAAAAATGTAATTTGAGTAACTTAGCTTGTTGGAATGTAATAAATTAGATTACTGGTTATGTTTTGGGATTTTCTTATGGACATTATGGTTTTGAGGTATTATAGAAATTTAAATGAATGTTATCTTCCATGCTATCTCAAATCTGTAGGATAGCCTTTGTTGTTAATTCCGCACTGAGAAGTAATATTCCTTGAGCTTAGATCTACACGTGAACCGTATTCGTGCACTTGGCTCCACGCACGCGTAGGGTTGGCCAGTTAAGGGCCGGGCTTTAGAAGCTCGGACTTAACTCGCGTCGTGACGTCCACGCCCTTTGTCACTTTAAAAAAAAAAAAAAATAATAATTTAACTCTGATTTATGGTAAAAAGGGGCGGGCGTTACAATTGGTATCAGAGCGAATTCAGAAGAATGAATTTCTCGAAGTAAGATTAAGACGGTTGCACGTCTCACTGACGGCTAAGAATCCCAACCAACCGACTCTTCGGAGTCCGCTGCACGGGGGCCGGGTTAATTTACTTCGATTGACTCAAACTGAAGTGGTTAATCTGAGAACAACAATTGACGGAAAGGAATGATAGCAAGGGAAGAAAGATTCATTCTAGGAGAGATTTATTGAAACATAGCAAGATAGGGTTTACTTCCCCAAAAATGAGAAAACATCTAGGTTTTTTTCCCCCAAAATTGATGAAACAGTACTAGATTTATCAGACATAGCAAAGTAGGATGTATTTCCCCGGTATTCTCAATTTGAACAACAGACAATAGCAATTTAGAGATTCCCCCCCAGAAATAAAGGAAAAACAAGTGTGCTTATTTGGCAACTTTCCCCAAACAAAGTACATTGTGATATACATAAGAAATTCCCCAAAAAAAAATACCTAGATTGTTTTTATTGGAAATTGTAGTTGATGATTTTTGGGTTCTAATTGTATTCTATGAATACAGGTATGTCAAATGAAGGGGAGTGTACAGAATTATGTGGTAAGGGAACCCCTAACTGGTTCATAGACTTAGTGTCTACTTCCAGTATAGAAGTTAGCATGGACATTTAGGAGGGACCTCTCAAGGAAGATGAATAGGATTTAACATCTCTTCCTGAGGAGAATGAGGAAGACTCTCCAATGATAAGAGAGTCGTAAGGGAAATGGAACCCGATTATATGCGCGAGTTCTGCAACTAGGTTGGGCACAACTGCACATACTACCCTACCCTCTTGAAGGGGTATGCTCGATTTGTGAACTACATGCATCAAATGAGGATAAGAGGCATGAACTTTTGATGTGGGGTATGTGTTGCATATGTTTATGAGTGAGGTAAATGTGAATGAAAAGAGTGGGGAGTATTTGTTAATGTGATATATGGGTATACTTGGGGGATGGTACAATGGCTTTTATATTGGTGATGACCCATGGCTTGATAATTTGTCATGATCAAGTGAAGAGATTTATATTATGACACATAATGGGTGATGATGTAAACGCTTTGTGAAGGGTTATAAGAGGTTCTAATGTGAACAAAGTGCCGTTTGAGACATGTTGGATAAACAGTGTACTTGAAAGAGACCGGAATGCATGGGTTAACTTGCCACATGAAACTCGTGAGAAGATGATATTATGAGGAGAATGTGAAGGGTCTAGCTTGCAAAGACAAATATATTGTATGAAAAAAAAAAAAAATTCTGCTATGTATAATGCAAGTGCATTCTCCCAATGTGTAGTATAGATTATGAATAAGTAATGATAGGCCTTGAAATGGATTTATGGCCTTAAAAAGCATGAATGAATGATGGACCATGAATTTATGAAAGCATTTTATTTAGTGATTGTATGAGGATTCCTTATGAGGTTATTAAGTTGTGAATTATCAATTGTGCAATGAGTTTATATGATGTACTTTGATAATTGGTTGTATTCAATGTGTAATCATTGAGGAACAAGGATGTGTTATAGACTATGGGTATGATGATGAGTTGATAAAGTGCCGGGAGTTGTGAATATGTAGTGTGCATGAGAAGGCCGTGATATGCCAATGCGTTTGGTTGGAAACCTAGGTGGAGCTCATGAGTAATTCCAAAGTTTAGGAATTTATGGATGGTCATGGGTGGTCTTCGAATGTATTGGGATGATTTGCTCTGGATGAGTAGCATTATTATTTTTAAAAATCTCTAGGTGTGTGTTGTAAATGGGTAGGGTAACCTAATCATAATTAGGTTGAATCACTACATCTTATTAATGTGTTATTTCTTATGATACCCCAAGTTGTTGTTTGATGTGAATGGAGGTGAAAGATCTAGTTACACATGAGTTGTGTTATTCGAAGATGGTGTGTGATTTCAATTCTACGTGGCCTGCTAATGAAGGCATATGAATAGTATGATGTGGTAACCATTGATAACGTAGGCATGTAGGGTGGAATTTGGTGGTGGTGGAATTGGTAATACCTATGAATATTTTTTTGTGATGAATGGACATTATTTGACATAGTCTAAGTAAGCTTAGATATATCATTGTTTTTATGGAATCTATGAAAATATGTGGAATAATCCAGAAGGGTAGGAAATTAGTATTTATGTGACTGGGATTGATGTTGGGTATTGGTATTGGAGGAGTTATGAACAAAAAATGGTTAGTCCCATAGTGACTTATATGCAAATAAAAGGTATGATTGCTGTTGAGAGATGGACTTAAGGGAAAGGTTAAGAGTCTAGTGAAACTTGAATGGGAAGCTATGGGCGACTGCCGAGTGAGACTGATCACCTGACTCTGTAGTTGGCCGATGGAGTTCCAGGAGGGTGAAGCTAGAAACCTAGTTAAAATGGAATCAACAATGGACTTGAGCATAAGCTGACCTTATGAGTGATTAAATTAAGCTTGGGGTTGATGCATTTTAGTCTCACAAATTAGGATGCTTGAAGGGCTAAAATGTAGAATTATGCATGTGTTTAAATCAATGCAAATGTGGCTAAGTTAATGGTCTAAAATGGCATAAAGAAATATTGGACCATGAACCATGGGTTCGGCCATGGAGAATGGCCGAACCCTATGGTGATGTAATAGGGATCAATTGATGGGTTTAGAGGATGGAAAAGAGGGATAAATGTATGGATGAGTTTAGGGTTTTAAATGAGTAATGGTGTGGCCCCAAGAGACATAGAAAAATAGTGGAATATGAACCATGGGTTCGGCCATGGTGTATGGCCGAACCCTATGGTAATGTTTTACAAATTTTAAATGGGGTTAAAAGGATGGAAAATGGGGAAAGGACACCATGGGTTCGGCCATGGTGTATGGCCGAACCCATGGCCCAATGGTAACCCATTGTAGTGGGTTAAATTGGATGATGGATGGTGTTTGTGGCCTCCAAAGGGAATGAATGAGTGATGCACTCATTGAAGTTAAATGCATAAGGAAAACCCCATCGGAGGTTTTGATGAATTAGGTATTTTGAATCCATGACCCAAATGGTGGATCATTTTTAGGTCTAAGGTTAATGTGTATGTATGTGATTAAGTAATGGGAATTGGATTAATTAGATGACAAGTTTTAATAGTTTGGTGGGTCATAAATGAACCTAAGTTAGGGATCTAAGTTTAAAAATCAATTTTTGGACTTAATCATGCATGCATAAATGGGTGATTAACCATGGAAAATGAGGTAGTGGCAAAACCGTAATTAAATGCCAAATTCAAGAATTCCATGGAGATTGATCATGGAATGAGGGGATCTAATGTGATAATCTTATAAGTGGTTAATAAAGCCTAGGGTGGCTGATTTTAGACATATGTACTTAAAAATATATAATGGATTAGGTGGGACCCACAAAACCTAAATGGGACCGGTTTTTTTCATAAGGGCTTATAAATGGTTGAAACATGGACTAATGATTAGTGTCTAACAAGGTACTGGACATCGCAGACGGTGCGCGATCGGCGATCGGGTTTGTCGAGCGAAAAATGTAAAAGGACGCAAGTCGGTATTAGGTAGGATTCCTACATTTTTGTAAGCCATGGATTGGGTGATGTTTTCTTTAATTTATTTTGGAAAGCATGTGGTTGCCTTTAAGATGAGTTTTGGATTATGTATCTTGTGATGTTTTCCTTTAAATTATTTTGGAAATCATGTGAATGTCTTAAGATGGATTTTGGATTAAATATTATGGGATGTTTTTCCCTTTGATTTATTTGATAATCAAGTAATTGTTTTAAGATGGGTTTTTGTGTTACTATTGAACTACATATATTTACATGGCACATGGCATCTACATCTCATGCATGGCATGGGAGGGATATGACAGGGAAATGATGAAATGAAACCGGAGTCCATGCTCCGTCGGGGCGACCGATAAACAGCATGGGGACATTTTACATACATATGTATTATGATACCTTGATGATGCTTTTCCATCAAGGGGGATGTTGTATTTATTATTGTACCTTGATGATGGTTCTTCCATCAAGGGGGGGATGCCTAGTGTGGATCGCATCTTGATGAGGCTTTTGCATCAAGAGGGTCATGGTACGATGATGGTATGGATTCTATTTGGAATACTATGGATGGTTGGAAAAAGGGACATTGTAGAGTTGAGGATGAGATTGATGGGTGGGATTCATGACATAAAACACCCATTGCATTACATTGTACCAAATGGCATAATTTTGAGATAATATCTTCTATATGCTTTGTTATTACTAATCCATGTGCTAGCCCTACTCGGAGTCCTACTGGGCGCGTGTTTTAACGCCCTACTTCTACCCTAGCTGATGACGCAGGAGGTGGCGAAACGGAAGGACGGGACGGGAGTCATGCTTAGTAGCTTGGGAAGGCAGATTCATTATGTTGTTTAAGTTTATGTTGGAAAAATGTAATTTGAGTAACTTAGCTTGTTGGAATGTAATAAATTAGATTACTGGTTATGTTTTGGGATTTTATTATGGACATTATGGTTTTGAGGTATTATAGAAATTTAAATGAATGTTATCTTCCATGCTATCTCAAATCTGTAGGATAGTCTTTGTTGTTAATTCCGCACTGAGAAGTAATATTCCTTGAGCTTAGATCTACACGTGAACCGTATTCGTGGACTTGGCTCCACGTACGCGTAGGGTTGGCCAGTTAAGGGTCGGGCTTTAGAAGCTCGGACTTAACTCGCGTCGTGACGTCCGCGCCCTTCGTCACTTTAAATAAAAAAAATAAATTTAACTCTGATTTATGGTAAAAAGGGGCGGGCGTTACATCACTTGATGTGCCTTGCACCGACAAGGTAAATTACAACACACTTTCATCTCTTCTATAAAATATGTACATGCAATGAGCAACCCCTATCATGTACATTCGTAGGCATCACTTGACGTGCCTTGTACCGACAAGGTAAATTACAACACACTTTCATCTCTTCTATAAAATATGCATATGCAATGAGCAACCCCCATCATGTACATTCGTAGCCATCACTGTAAAACTTCATTCATTATCCCATAACTATGCACGAGATGTCAATGCCTGAATGCCATTTATCAATGCATAATATATCATTTGAAACCACATAAAATAAACAAGAATCTCATAAAGAAAAAGTGGGTAAAAACCGTGGTTACAAGTAGGTAGGAAACCTACTGAAGAATCACTTCAGCGTCCGTTCTTTCTTAGGCTTTATCCGGTCACGACTCGTTCGTCGTTCAACTCTCGTCACCTTGTGATACAATAATCAGTAAATCATATTGTCACTTAAATGTCCATTCACATATAAGACCCAAAACATCTTGATTTGGTCCTTCTTTCAAGTCCTTCCATTATTGCCCATATTTACAATTTTTGCCATTGGTTCCAACCAATCTACTTAGTCATCCAATCTTTAATCCACCAAACTTACTCCATGGGGTTCGGCCATACATTTGGCCGAACCCAATGGTTCTTTTATCCATTACCATATGGTTCTCCATTAGGGTATTTTAAAACTAAATCAACATAGAACCATTACCAACTACTACTCATAAGTTTAGCCTATTTAACCCATTCACCATGAATTAGCATAAAGTCCATCAACGTGCTTGGTTATTTACTGATATTAAGTACATAGATACATACATGATTCTTGAGTCAAAATCATACAACCCAATCAGTAAGCATAACCATATATAACCAAATAAAAACCATAAAGTAACCCATGCGGTTCGGCCACTCACATGGTCGAACCTCATGGTTCTTTGAATCCAATTCTTCTAATGATCTTTCATCATTTATCATGTATCTTAGGCATAAAAACAGCAAACATAATTCTATTTAACATCCTATAGAAACCCCATGGTATTGCATGTTTCTAACTCTTTAATTTCACAACAATCATCAATCTCTTTCATGGGGTTCGGCCATTCAAGTTGGCAGAACCCTCTGTCCATGAATTGATCCTTCAAACATGCATTAGGTGTTATTTAAATCATGCAATATCAGTACCCTTTTGCTGCCTTTATACCTCTTAGAAACCCTCTTTAAAACATGTATTTTAAATCTAATACATATGTAAAAACAGTCCCAACATGCATGGTTTTAAATTTCAAAAACCATACACACTAATCAACTTTTTCCATGGGGTTCGGCCACCCAAAGTGGCCGAACCCAATGCTCCATTTCCACTCCTTTAATCCATTGATTTAGATCATATAAACTTCAGTCCTTGATGACCTTCAAGTCCATGTTTTAACCCTTTTTAAAACATACATTTTATGTCCAATAAAACATCTAAAAACAGTCCTATACTTGTATGGTTTTAAATTCCAAAAACCATCCAAACCAACCAATTGTTTCCATGGGGTTCGGCCATCCAAAGTGGCCGAACTCCATGTTCTCAATTTCCATCCTTTAAACCGTATCATCACACATTAAAACCTTAGTTATTTCGGCCACAAAATGACCCCAAAAATCAGTCCATAAAACCCATGGTTTTCATGTTTCCAAAACATGAAAACCATGCAATCTTTTACATGGGGTTCGGCCCTCCATGGTGGCCGAACCCAATGGTTATTTTCACCATTTTAAATCCTCCATAATCAAGGTTAAATATTGGTGTATTCGGCCATGACCATGGCCCAATACATACCCTACTTGTTTTATGTTTTTAAACCAAAAAATCATAAAGATACTTACCAAATTTTCCAAACTTCCTCCTTGTCTTTGATCCTTGTTTTCTCCCTTTTATTTCTTCTTTTCTTTTGCTGTTTTGTGCTTGAATATTTGATGCCAAAACCTCTGCTGTTCCAGCCAAGAAGAACAATGAATTGGAGAGAGGAGAGAGGGAGAGAGAGATGAGGAAAATCTTAGGCTTTGCAATGATAAATTGGCCAAGTGATGGTGTTCATTGGTTTTGTATTTCAGCCATCAACACCCCTCCACTTCCTAATCAACTCATGCACAAAACGATGGGCATTGGGTGCCCTCCAAGGAACCCCTTGGCAGCTACCCATGCAGCCATTCAAATTCCCAAGCAACTCACCTCAAACCCATGCATTTCATTAACCATTCACCATGGAACTCACCAAAACAAGTCCCCAACGTGTGGGACTTGTTTTGGTTGGTTTGAGACCAGCCAACCTCTTCAAATTCCCATTAAACTCACTGATTTACAGTCCCTTGGATTTCCATTTTGACTCACCCAACTCAAGATATTTTTATTCCAACCCAACTCATCACATTTAATGCTCCATCTTTGAGTCAACTCTTTTCTTAATTTAGACTCACTCCAAATCAGTCCAACTCAAGTTGAATTATCTCACACTTGAGTTCCAATGAGGGCCCACACGATCATCCGTGGTCAAACTAGTCAACCCGACCCATTGGGTCCACTTTTGGCTCCTTTACTTGTTTTTGACTCCATGACCCAATTATGGGTATTTTGGTCATTTGTAATCGGTTTCTGCATATGGGTCAGGCCTACCCATTTCTTCTCTATTTGATTTCCAATCAAATAAACCCCATTTAATTTAAATTCACAAAACGGTCAAATCATCCATTTTGACCCGATGGGTCCCATTTGGGCCCTTTGACCCATTTAGCCATTTTTGGCCCAAACGATGAAAATTACCCAACCAATCAAACTTAACATTCATAATATGCTCATATGATTTTAATTTGAGCAATGGGCCCCACTATTTCCTTACTTAACATCACAAACTAATTAATTTGACAACTCAGGGGCATTTTGGTAATTTTCCATTTCATTGAGAAATTGGGGTGTTACAGTTGGTAGATAAAAATGAGGATTGGAACCAAGTGATTTGAATGGTTGTGAAGGGATTAAGAAATACAAATTGGATTGGTAGGGTTCGGCCAAGTAGTATGGCCGAACGCCACTAAGGTAGATTACTTTGATGAACTTTGATTATGAGCAAGGTTAGACATTCGTTAGACCAATGGCAAATCTGTGAATACAAGCCAAATGAAAACATTGATCAAAGGACTTATAAGATGTTTTAGGTCTCATATGTGAATGGACATGTAAATGAGAGTATGATTTACTTATTGTTGCATAATAAGGTACCAAAAGTTGAACGACGAGCGAGTCGTGACCAGGTGAAGCTAAAAAAGGAACAGACACTTGAGCAAAATTTAAGTAGGTTTCCTACCTACTTGTAACCACAATTTTACCCCAGTTTTCTTATGAGACTCTTGTTTTATGTTATGTGTTTCAAATGATATATTATGCATTAACAAATGGCATACAGGCATTGGCATCTCATGCATAGACATGGGATTATGAATGAGGTTCTACAGTGTTTCAAGTTATGAGTTACGTCCTCCTTTGGCGGTGCAAGTCACGCCAGGAGGAGTAACATGATGGTGGCTATGAATGTACATGACAGGGGAGGCTCATTGCATGTGCATACTTCATAGCATTGTTTTACCTGTTTTTACTAATCATGTACTATGATATATATGCATGTTTTATATGCTAATCATGTGGTAGCCCTGATTCGGGAACCTACTGGGCGCGTTGATCTAACGCCCTAACTCTATCCTCAGAGGAGAATGCAGGTACAAGAAAAGGGAAAGAGAAGGTCGTTGACCGGGAGGGGAGCCAAGCCTAAGCGCTTGAATGATGGACTAGACTTATTTATATTACTGTCCTTTGAACTATATTTTGTTGGACATGTAATAAGTCACTACTTGCTATGGTTTGATTAGGTTAATAACTTCGGATGGTTGATTTATGTTAATTAATGTTTGAGACTGTTATTTGCTATCTAGTCTTTCTATTCCACAGTTAATCTAGGTTATTCCGCATGTTGATGTTAGTTCCATGTGTGATTCATTATCATGGTCTAGTCCATGTACACATGGGTGGCCAGTTAAGGTTCAGACTTGAGTAGTCTGAACTTAACTTGCGTCGTGACGCCGCCTGCTCTCTTTCGATGTTTTATTATTACTTTAAAAAAAAAATTAGACTCTGAAATTCTCGGAAAGGGCGGGGCGTTACCATTGGTATCAGAGTGAACATGAGCTCATAACTTAACTGATACCAACGTTACAGTTGGTATCAGAACGAAACGGGAAGTTGAATCATCGAAGTAAGATTAAGACGGTTTCATATCTCACTGACGGATAAGAATCCCAACTGACCGACTCTTCGGAGTCCGCTGACTGGGGGCCGGATTAATTTACTTCGAGTGACTCAGACTGAACAATCAATCTGAGAACGACAATGAAGGATAGCAAAATAAAGTACAGTCATCATAACTGGGCATATCAAACATAGCAAAGTAGGGTGTACTCCCCTGATATCCCCCATTGAGAAACAAACAACAGGAATTTAGATATTTCCCCAGAAACAAAAGAAAACAAAGAGTGATGATTTGGCAAAATCCCCAAACTGAGAAGTGATACATAATACTTAGGGAGGTTTTCGCCGAGAACAGCAAAACATCAGGATTTTCTCAAATTGAGAAATGATACTCGATATATAGGAAGTTTCCTCAAAAACAACGAAATACAAAGAGTGTTGATTTGACAATTTCCTCAAATTATGAATAACACAAAACTTTACTTAGAAGCTAAATCAACTAATGTTTCCATGACTTAGGAAAAATATCTCCAAAGGAAGAAGAACATAACGGAGAGGGTCGGAATGGTTCAAACATTCCTGAAGTACCTCCGGAATTACGGAACCTAGTACAAGCAATGGTCACTTCCGTTCTACAACAACTCGTGAGCGGAAATGGAGACACAAACCCGAGTAAAACACAGGACCAAAAAGGTCAGGGTATGAGAAATACTTTTTTCTTTCGTAAAAGACTCAGACCCTACTTATGGAGATCTTCAGCCTTTACTGGTTTCACTGGAAGTTCCTGTTTCCAGTGTGGTCGACCAGGCCTTTTCAAAAGAGAGCGTCCACAGAATGTTAGATCTCCCAGTACCTATTTCCAATGTGATCAGTCGGGCCATTATAAAAGAGAGTGTCCACAAAAGAGTAGATCTCCTAGCACCTGTTTCTGTTGTGGTCGGCATGACCATTTCAAAAGAGTTTCTCCACTGAGTGATGGATCTCCTCACTTCAGGAGTTCTCCCCTTAGCTGGCTCAACAAGCTCAGTCACAGGGATCTGATCTACTAAATACTCTGACTTCTCCTCCAGAGACAATGGAACATGCGGTAATTCAAGGTATGGCAGTAAATCGTAGTTTGTATATTTATGCGCTATTTGATATACTGTCTTCGCATCTGTTACTAGCACGTAGTACAACAAATGCCACTACACTTATTATAGTATTTCTTATTGATAAACGATGACGCCTATTGGAGGATATGTAGATTCAACAATTGATATAGTGGCCTCATGGTAAATGTGATGGATCTATGGATGGATGGTATCCATGAATGGATTATACCCATAGGTGGGTTATATTCATGGATGATTATTAACTATGGATAGATAGTACTCACGGGTAGATGAGTTGCTCAATGATTGTTTTCCATGAATGGATTAACCCTCGGGGGGTTATATTCATGGATGGTTATTACTCATGATAGATAATACTCATGGTCAGAGTGATATCAAGGATGGATGGTTTCCATGAATGGATTATACCTAGAAGGTGGGTTATATTCATGGACGGATATTAATAATGGATAGCTTATATTCATGAACAGAGTGATACCAAGGGTGGATTGTTTCCATGAATGGATTATACCCGTAGGTGGGTTATATTCATGGATGATTATAAAACAGGGATAGATGATATTTACTAAAAGCGAATCACCAGGGATGGATGTATTTAACGATGGGTGATTATTCCCATGGTGGTTTGGATTGATGCCGGGAATTGGTATCGTGGAAGTTGGAACAAAAGGTGTTAGTCACATAGAGACTTACGTGCAAAGAAAGATGTGTTTAAATTTGGAGATGTACTCAACAGAAAAGATAAGTGTCTAGTGAAACTTGAATGGGAAACTATAGACGACTGCCTGAGTTAGACTGATCACCTGGCTCTGTAGTTAGCCGATGGAGTTCCAAGAGAGTGCAACTAGAAACCTAGTTAAAATGGAATCAGAAAAAGCTTTGAGCATTGGCTCTCATTGACAGACTACCTCACACAGAGAGTAGATGAAAGAACGTATTGAGCAGGTATGTATGGAAAATATCATGAGAGTAGGTGAATTGAAACAAAGTAGATTAATCTATGTAAGATCACAAATGGCTCACGAGAAAAAGATATAACGTGAGACAGAATAAAAGGTGTTACGGAACCAAGGGATTCATTTTGTCAAAATGGTGTGGACCGACATGGTAATGAAGAAGCCACTTGGAAACTTGAAATCGGAAATGAGAATAGCTCACTCTAAGATATATATGTAAATCGTTTGGAACCCTACTTCACTCGATTTTAGGGACTGAAAATTTTAAAAGAGGGTTATATTGTAACACCCCGATTTCTCAATGATGTGGATAATTACGAAAATGCCCCTGGATTGGTAAATTTAATGGTTGTGATGTTGAATAAGGAAATAGTAGGGCCCATTGCTCAAACTAAGATCCTATGAACATATTATAAGCGTCAAATTATAATGGATGAGTAATGTACATCAAATTGGGTCAAAATAGTTAATTGGGTTAAAGAATTCTCAATGATTGGAATAATTACGAAAATGCCCCTGGATTGGTGAATTCAATAAATATGATTGTAAATAAGGAAATGATGGGGCCCATTGCTCAAATTAAGGTCATATGAGCAATTATAAATATCAAATTTGATTGGTGGGGTAATGAACATCAATTGGGTCGAAAATGGCTAAATGGGTCAAAGGGCCCAATTGGACCCAATGGGTTAAAATGGATGATTTGACCATTGTGTAAGCTCAAATTAAATGGGGTTAAGCCTATTTGATTGGAAATCAAGTGGAGAAAAAATGGGTAGGCTTGATCCATATGTAAAAACCAATTACAAATGACCAAAATACCCATAATTGGGTCATGGAGTCAAAAAAGGGTCAAGGAGCTAAAGGTGGACCCAATGGGTCGAGTTGACTATGGTTGACCGTGTGGACCCTCAAGGGAGCTAAAATATGAGTTAAATCAGTTGAGTGGGACTGAAGTGAGTTGGAATTAAACCAAGTAGTGAGTCAACACATGTGCATTAAATGAAATGCATTAAGTATGTGAGTTGGGTGAGTTGAGATGGAAATCTAAACAGCCTTGAGTTCAAGTGAGTCAAAAGGGAAATTGAAGGGGCTGTAAAATCAGTGAGTTGAGTGGAAATTTGAAGAGGTTGGCTGGTCTCAAACCAACCAAAACAAGTCCCACACGTTGGGGACTTGTTTTGGTGATTTCCATAATGTATTTTAAATGAGAATACATGGGATTGAGATGAGTTACATGGAAATCTAAATGGCTGCATGGGTAGTTGCCAAGGGGTGCCTTGGATGGCACCCAATGCCAATCGATTTTGTTAAGAAGTTATGAGGGAATTGAGAGGTCATGGTGGCTGAAATACAAAAGCAATGAACCCCAAGGTTAGCCGATTTTTATCATTGCAAACCCAAGCTTTTCCCATCTCTTTCTCCCTCTCTCCAATTCGTGTTCTTGGCTGGAGCAGCAGAGGTTTTGGCACCAGTTATTCAAGCTTAAACCAGCAAGGAATTAAGGAAGAAAGGAAGAAATAAAAGGAAGAAGGCAAGGAGCAAAGGCAATAGGAAGAGCTTGGAATTTGGTAAGTGTTTCATGGACTTTTGGATTAATAAAATGGGTGTGTATTGGGCTATGGTTATGGCTGCATATACCAAGGTGTTAACCTTGATTAATGGAGGTTTAGAAATGGTAAAGATGACCATTGGATTCGGCCACCATGAAGGGCCGAACCCCATGTGAAAGATTGCTTGGTTTTCATGTTTTGGAAACATGAAAACCATGGGTTTTATGGACTGATTTTTGGGTTTGATTTAAGAATCAAATACATGTTATTGAAAGGATTATAAACCTGTATCTGAATGTCAGAAAATGCTGAAGTTTTTATGGTCTAAATCAGTGGATTAAAAGATGGAAATGGACCATTGGGTTCGGCCACTTTGCATGGCCGAACCCCGGGGAAACAAGTGGTTGATGTTGATGGTTTTTGGAAATTAAAACCATATAAAATTGGGAATGTTATTAGATGTTAGTGTTAGTTTTAAAATCATGTTTTAAGAAGGTTAAAACATGAATATGGATGATTGATTCAGACCTAAGATAAATGATTGATTGTTTCAAAACCAAAGGTCATAGTGTTCGGCCAATGAGCATGGCCGAACCCTATGAAATTGGGTTGGTTTTTAGATGAATTTTTAAAGGGTTTAACTCGGTAATAATATGCTGTTTATTACATGATTATTGGAGGTTTAAAAAATAGTAAACATAACCATTGGGTTCGGCCACCATGGAGGGCCGAACCCCATGTAAGTAAGTAAGTAATGGGTTTTGGTGAAGTTTAAATGACTGTTTTGGTGGTTGGTTATGTGGCTGAACCATGTGTAATTCATGGTTGGGTTAACATGATTAAATCATGAATAATCATGGGAAGTTGAGGGATCAATCAGATCAAGTGAACCCCATGGATTGCTCTAGGGTTTTTATTTGATTTACATGGAGTAGTGTTGGTAGATAAAAATAACCAAGTGATTTGAATGGTTGTGAAGGGATTAAGAAATACAAATTGGATTGGTAGGGTTCGGCCAAGTAGTATGGCCGAACCCCACTAAGGTAGATTACTTTGATGAACTTTGATTATGAGCAAGATTAGACATTGGTTAGACCAATGGCAAATCTGTGAATACAAGCCAAATGAAAACATTGATCAAAGGACTTATAAGATGGTTTAGGTCTCATATGTGAATGGACATGTAAATGAGAGTATGATTTACTTATTGTTGCATAATAAGGTACCAAAAGTTGAACGACGAGCTAGTCGTGACCAGGTGAAGCTCAAAAAGGAACAGACACTTAAGTAAAATTTAAGTAGGTTTCCTACCTACTTGTAACCACAAGTTTACCCCAGTTTTCTTATGAGACTCTTGTTTTATTTTATGTGTTTCAAATGATATATTATGCATTAACAAATGGCATACAAGCATTGGTATCTCATGCATAGACATGGGATTATGAATGAGGTTCTACAGTGTTTCAAGTTATGAGTTACGTCCTCCTTCGGCGGTGCAAGTCACGCCAGGAGGAGTAACATGATGGTGGCTATGAATGTACATGATGGGGGAGGCTCATTGCATGTGCATACTTCATAGCATTGTTTTACCTGTTTTTACTAATCATGTACTATGATATATATGCATGTTTTATATGCTAATCATGTGGTAGCCCTGATTCGGGAACCTACTGGGCGCATTGATCTAACGCCCTAACTCTATCCTCAGAGGAGAATGTAGGTACAAGAAAAGGGAAAGAGAAGGTCGTTGACCGGGAAGGGAGCCAAGCCTAAGCGCTTGAATGATGGACTGGACTTATTTATATTACTGTCCTTTGAACTATATTTTGTTGGACATGTAATAAGTCACTAGTTGCTATGGTTTGATTGCGTTAATAACTTCGGATGGTTGATTTATGTTAATTAATGTTTGAGACTGTTACTTGCTATCTAGTCTTTCTATTCCATAGTTAATCTAGGTTATTCCGCATGTTGATGTTAGTTCCATGTGTGATTCATTATCATGGTCTAGTCCATGTACACATGGGTAGCTAGTTAAGGTTCAGACTTGACTAGTCTGAACTTAACTTGCGTCGTGACGCCGTCCGCTCTCTTTCGATGTTTTATTATTACTTTAAAAAAAAAATTAGACTCTGAAATTCTCGGAAAGGGCGGGGCGTTACATTATACATTAATAATTACTCCATGTTTTATCCATGATTAAGTCCCTAATGCATGCCTTAGTGGAGTTCGGCCATACACCATGACCGAACCTCACTAACTAGGTTTTGTGGGTCCCATTTAGTCCATTAAACATTTTAATCACACAAGTCTACAAACCAGCCACCCTAGGCTTCATTTATCACACACACGGTTATTACTTAGAGTCCCTAAGTCCATGATCATCTTCCATGGGTTTCTTTATCTTGGCCCATATTTACGGTTTTGCCACTACCTCTTTTCCATGACTAGTCACTCATTTATCCATGTACATTATGGTCCATAATTGATCCACAACTTAGACTCATTAATGATCCATAACTTAGGTCCGTTAATGACACATCAACCATGTCATATGATCATTAAAATCAACTATTTAATTGACTTAACCTTTATTCATTCAACACATATGTAACCCCATACTTAGCCCATCAATTGATCCATAGACTTGGATCCCTTAATGACTCCTTAGCCATAACATCATCACAAATTAGCCACTTGATTCACCCTAATCCCCATTCATTACTCACATGTATAATACCAAATCTAACCCATAAATTGACCCACAAATGTGTCATGGGTTTCAATAAAATTAGCCCCTTTAAATTTAACCTAAACCCCATTTTTCCTTGGGTCTTTTTCACCACATTTAGATCCATAACAAGCCCTCCCATGAGGATATTTACATCATACAATTTAAATCATCAATTTTGATCATCAATTTGGTATATTTTGGTCCATCAAAACTACCAACACATCACTCTAAGGTTCATCATTCATTGGTGACATTTAAGACCATAACAACATTAATCTTCATCCATGGATTCCCTCATTTAAAAACCCCTTTAAAATTTACTATCATTCTTTCAATCAAAACCTTCAAAATCATTAAACCCTTCCATCGTTTTAAACCTAAAAACGCCATTTCATCACCATAGGATTTAAAAATATTCCATCCATAAAATTATGAATACATTACCATAGGGTTCATCAACACCACCAACATTCCCCATTTATTTATTTTTTTCCATTATTTTACATCCATCATCATTCCACATTCAAACCCCTTTTAAAATTTACCAACATTTAATCATTTAAAACCCTAACATCATTAATCATTCTTTCATGATACTAACCCTAAAAACTCCATTAAAGATCCTTAATTACCTACATTTAACCATTAAAATCTTAAAACCCTAAATCATCCTCCATGACTTCCATTCTTTAAAACCCTAATTCATCACTTAATTATCTACCATGGTTCCTTCCAAAATTTCCATACATCCATTGCTTAAATAATTTAAATGCATAATGTCCTTAATCCATTTGTTTTTTCTTAATCTATCTCTCCCATGTTTGTATAAAATTTTTAATACATAAAACCCTTAAAGCATCCTTTATTTTTTTCTTAATCCATCTCTCCCACTTTATCCATTTCTCATCTTTCCATTGGATGGATTTGAGATCCAAGGCCTATAATAATTTGGCCACCATTAAATCCAAGCAATGGATTTCATAATCTCTTAAACCCTAAAAAAACATCTAATCTCTTGTTTTAGAAATACTTACAATCAGACGGCTCCTCCGATTTTTCTTCCTCCTCTTGAACTCCTTGGCCTTCTTTCTTCTTCTTCTCCTTGTTTAATCGGCCAAGATGAGCTTAATCAATGGAAAAACATCATAGCTTGGGTCGGCCAAGATGGGGTATACTTGATAGAGTGAGAGGAGGAGATGGTGAGAAAGAAGATACCAAGGTTTTATCTTGGAGTGGTGGCCAACACTTGCACCTTTCTTCTCTCTTTTCTTCTCTTCTTCTTCCAAGTTTTTCTTCTTCTTTCTTTCCTTGGTGTGGGACGGTGGTGAAAAGCAAGAGAGGAAGAGAATGAAATGGGAGAGAATGAAAAGAACACCATCTTATCCCAAGGCTTGCTTAAACTACACTTCACCCTTAATTTTCCCAACAACTACATAAGATATTTTTTATGCTTTATGCTTTATGGTTTATGGTTTATGGTGGTTGGGATAAACTCCACCAAGCCAACGTTTTTGGCTTCTTAAGATGGAAAGGTTTAGTTTTCCATCTTTTGACCCCTTTGACCACCTTTTAAATAATTTAATCATTTAATTAATTAGTTAATTACCATAGGTTAATTAATTCCCACTTAACCTAATTCCATTATTCTACCCATGGTTGATCAAGTCAACCATGGTGGCCGGCCCCACCAATCCTTGGCCCACACGCCACCTCATTTGATGAGGTGGAGGTGGGTCCCAATCGGCCATGTCACCTTGGTCAATTCATCACCAACTTAGGTGATTTAAATTTAATTAAATCCATTACTCTTATTGGATCACCATTGGGCCCATGGCCCAATTAAATTCACCCTTACCCATTTACCTTAGAGCTTACATTATCTTGACCCATTGGGTTTCAAATGGGTATTGGGCCCAATTTGACCATCCTTGACCCTTTAAATGAATTTAAATCCAAATCCATGTCGATTGGGCCATACTTGGGCCCTTAGTCCATATTTTGATCCATTCACCATTTATTCCATCAAATTTCCAATTTCCACCATTAAAATAAATAATATCCACATTTATACTTATTTAAAAAGTCCGGGCTATTACACTAAGTCCAAAAGAACTGATCCACAGATGGTACAAATACAACTTGCGGAATAAACTTAGTCTTAATCTAACTGCGGGTTATAATAGATCCTAAGACTACTCCATTTTATATCTTTAGATAGCAAAGTACATAATCGTCCAAAATTACCAAAATAACCTTAATGTATGCATTCATTCTAAACCATCCAAATCCTACCAAACCAAATTAACTAAATTATTACATGCCAAGAACATCTAATTAACAAATTACATTGTCCAAATAACTTCAATAAAAGTCCATAAACCAATCCATCAATCGAAGTCCATTAAAAATCCATTCACAACCCCAAGCTTCTATGCTTGATTCCCTTCACAATCCTCATTCTTTGTCTTTCCTGCGTCATCCACTAAGGATAGAGATAGGGCGTTATATCAAAGCGCCCAGTAGGTCATCTGATTAGGGCTACCACAAGGTTAGCATAAAAACATGCAAATAATATAATAATACATGTTCACCAAAACCTCATAAAAATAATGCTCATGTAATGAGTCCCACCCATCACAAATATACATAACTTCCTCTTAACGGGATTCCTATCGTCAAGGTGCCCCACAGTGGTCTTTCGGACTCCCCGACGGAGTGTGGCCTCCGGATTCCTCTTGATGGGATTCTCATCATCAAGGTACTGCACAGTGGTCTTTCGGACGCCCCGACAGAATGTGGCCTCCGGATACAACACCATCACCCCATGCCATGCATGAGATGCTTATGCATACATGCCATTTGTAAATATAACATAACATTCAAACCAACTTGAACATAATAACATAACTCAAATAGCTTATCAAAATCGACATAAAACATCAAATATATGTGTGGTTCAAAAAGGTAGGAAACCTACTCAATGTTCACTTAGGTTGACCGTTCTTTTAAATTGTCACCTGTTCACAACTCATCCACCGTTCATGCAAATCCCGTGGCCCTAATTATATAACAACAATCAAGCATTTATCCATATGATTCCAACTTAGTCTAAGTCCCAAAAATCCACTTTGTGGGGTTCGGCCATACCCCATGGCTGAACCTCACCCATCTAAATTTTGGTCACTCTTTTCATTTAATCATATTAAACCTCCTCACACCTCAAACATACTTTGGTAGGGTTCGGCCATACCACATGGCCGAACCTTACCACTTTGATTTTGGACCGCTCTTTTCAAGTCCTTCGATCAATCCATTCACATTTCCAATTTATCTTGTATTTACAGTTTTGCCATTGGTCTAACCAATGCTTAATTTTGTTAACTTCCATCGCCTAAAATAAAACCATCTTAGTGGGGTTCGGCCATTCCACATGGCCGAATCTCACCATCTTAATTTGTCCTTTTTAAATCCTTCATTCATCCATATAAATTAACCACTAAGTCCATCAATCACCATTAGTGGGGTTCGGCCATACTTCATGGCCGAACCTCACCAAACAGGTTTTTGTTCCTCTTTCCATCATCCATGATGGCTGATTATATACCTATACTAAGTCCATAGACAAACATATATTATTCTTAAATCAAAGCATATAATTATTACATAATTTCCATCATAAACTTAATCCAATTATCCACAAAAAACAGTCCATGGGGTTAGGCCATACACATGGCCGAACCCTATGGTTTCCTTGGTGTAATCCCTCCAACATTTGTCCATGGTTTTAATCAGCAAATTAGCCATAACATTAACATGGTTCAGCCATGCCATAGCTACTCCAAAACAGTAAGCTTATCTCCATTTCAAATCCTTTAAAACCTTCATTAATAATATGGATTTTATCTCTCAAACACCATAAAAATACCAAGTTTTTCCATGGGGTTCGGCCATCCAAAGGGGCAGAACCCTATGGTCCATATTTTACCATTTTTAAACAACATAATCCTTGATCTAATCCCTTGGTAGATTCGGCCATACAATGGCCGGATCATATTCGCTTAACCAACTTATTTACAATGGTTCATAGTGCACTTACCAACACCGCGACTCCTTCGGTTCTTTGACTCCTTTTAGATCCTTAGCCTTCCCTCTTCCTTCTTGTTCTCCTAACTGAGATTAACCTTGCTGCAACCTCCTTGGAATACTTCAGCCAGGTGATATGGATTTGAGAGAGAGAGATAGAAATTTGGTCTTAAACCTTGGTGCTAAATTCCTTTGCTCTCTGTGTATTTGGACTTGGAAAGATGATCAGCCAAGGACTGATTGATATGAAGGACAATCAGACAATGCCTTAGGTCTTGAAAGATGAGTAACGTCTAAGAGAGAAAGAGAAAGAGGGATAGAGAGAGTCGGAGATCAAAATCTTTGTTCCAAATGTGGTGGTCGGCCAAAGTGATGGTTTTTTTATTAAACCCTTGTGTAACTCCCATTGCCTTAACCAAAAATCCTTTATGTTACTTGGGGGTTTCATCTATGAAATGAAACTCCCAAAGCATCCACCGTCTCTATGGATTGCATTGGTGTAACCTCCTCCTCTCATTATCATATCACACTTAATTTAACTCACCACTTTACTCAACTCAACCTTTTACTGCAACTCTACATTTTACCCCACTCAATCATTTAATCTAACTCAACCAATAAATTCAACTCCATCCAAACTCCATCATTAAATTTGAGTTAACTTAACCCAAATAAGCTTTGATCTAACCAATTGATTAATCATGTCCACCTCGACCCATTGGGTCCCATTTGGGTCCTTTGACCCATTTAACCTCTTTGACCCAAATAAATGTACATTACCCATTTAATTTCCATAGATCCACATCTAGCATCCGTTGGATCTTATTTGGACAATTGAGCCAACATTTACCCATCCAAGGTTCATATCCATTTAATTTGCCATTTCAGTGGCCATTTCGTAAATACTGATCAACTGAAAATCTGGGATATTAAAATACAATTCTCTTTTTAAAGATTTTCATCCCGAGAATCGAACGAAGTAGGGTTCGAAAGCTTCTGCTGATTCCACTTTAACAAGATTTCTAGCTTCACCCTCCTGGAATTCCATAGGCTAACTACAGAGTCTGCTAGCTAGACTAACTCGGCAGTCGCCCATAGCTTCCCATTCGAGTTTCACTAGACTATTATCTTTTCCACTAAATACATCTCCAAAATTTTGCACACCTTTATTTGCACATAAGTCACTATGTGACTAACACCTTTTACCGATACCCAGCATCAATCCAATCTACCATGGGAACCATCACCCATTGTTAATAACCATCCATGAATATAGCCCTCCTCTGGGTATAATCCATTCATGGGCATAACTAATCCATCCTTGTGCATAATTAATCCAAGTCACATCCTTTACCATGAGATATTTTATCCATGGAAACAACACTCAAATGAGTCACTACCTGACTGTGGCAACCATACCAACTCACAAATATACCCCGACCCCTAGCAAGACTTAGGGCCCATGACTTACTAAGCGGAAGACCTACGTCCAACGTGATCCGGTCTACCCCGCCCTGCATCCCTTCACCTCAAAGGTGATTCAGTCAAGCTCTAAGGCGGTCAATCCACGTCTTACAAAGCTAGCACCACCCCCACGGGGTAAAATAGTATCTAGCTCTGCGCATCCACACACAACAAGTGTGCAAAAATAGTCGTGAGAGCGCCCTCCAGCGCGTAGCATGAGAGGGACCCACTCCTCAACGGTAACCCTACGGGACCAAGTCTCCGTAATTCGTATCGAGGTTCCCACAGTCTCAATCATAAATATCACGTGAGGGATGCACCCATACCACGTCTCAATATACTCCAATAACTTATTCACCTACATCTCAGTGCCAAAGTCCTCATGAACTCTTAAAGTTGCATACTTTATTGAAAATCATTTAAACTTCCATCACCATACAAGGGTTGGTAGGGTTAGAACAAACCCTCAAAACGTACCCACAACCCTTTACAAAATCTTTTCCTTTTTCCCTGACATTTTCTTACCCTTTCTTAGCCTAATCTTCCGTAGAAGACCCTGCATCATCATAAAAATCGAGGAAACTGTCAAGGCATGTCGTTGATGTATGCCCCAACACTCCACAAGTCAGACAGGGTATTATTCCCGTCCTCCAATGTAAGGATAGTTAGTCCTTTCTTTCCCGTGCCCATGAAGTCCACAAACCGGGCAACCAACTTCAAGAGGGTGGGGGCAGTATGTACAGTTGTGCCCATCCTGATTGCACAACTCGCACATATAATCAGGCTCTATCTCCCCCACAGACTCTCTTATCATTGGGATATCTTACATATACTCTTCCGGAAAAGGTGCTAGATTCACTTCAACATCCTCGGGAAATCTTACCTAGTCGTTTCTGTTAACTTCGACAACGCGGTCTGGCTTGTTGGAGTTGTTGGAAAAAGAAGTCAGATCGATAGGACAGCTAGGAGTTCCTTTGTCCCATATCTCTGTATACTCTATGTTGCTTGACATATCTGTATCACAGCAACAGAAACATATCAATAACAACCGTAGTTCAAATTAAACTAATCTTTGTTTTGGGTAATTTCCCTTATGCATCACCTTGTATTTCTTGTTTGGGGAACTTTCCTATGTATCATATAATGTCTCTTGTTTTGGGGAATTTTGCCAAATAAACATCTTGTGTTTCTTATCCTTGGGGAAATTTCCAAATCAGCACTCTTTGTATTTTCTTTGTTTTTGGGGAAACTTCCTAAGTATCAAGTATCATTTCTCAATTTGGGGAATATTGGGGAAGTATATCCTACTTTGCTACGTTTGGTAGATCAACTACAATGACTGTACTTTTGCTATTTTTCATTTGTTGTTCTCAAATTGATTGTTCAGTTTGAGTCTACGAAGTAAATTAATCCGGCCCCCAGTCAACGGACTACAAAGAGTCGGTCAGTTGGGATTCTTATCTGTCAGTGAGACGTGAAACCGTCTTAATCTTACTTCGGAAGATTCAACTTCCCGTTTCGCTCTGATACCAACTGTAACGCCCCGCCCTTTTCACTCTAAAATCAGTCTATTTTTTTTAATAAATAAGCAAGTGATAAGAGCGGAGTGTCACGACGCGAGCTAAGTTCGGACTTCTAAAGTCCGACCCTTAACTGGCCAAGCCCATGTGCGTATGGACTAAGTCCATAAGAACTGATCCACACATGGTACAAATACAACTTGCGGAATAAACTTAGTCTTAATCTAACTGCGGGTTATAATAGATCCTAAGGCTACTCCATTTTATATCTTTAGATAGCAAAGTACATAATCGTCCAAAATTACCAAAATAACCTTAATGTATGCATTCATTCTAAACCATCCAAATCCTACCAAACCTAATTAACTAAATTATTACATGCCAAGAATATCTAATTAACAAATTACATTGTCCAAATAGCTTAAATAAAAGTCCATAAACCAATCCATCAATCAAAGTCCATTAAAAATCCATTCACAACCCCAAGCTTCTACGCTTGATTTCCTTCATGATCCTCATTCTTTGTCTTTCCTACGTCATCCACTAAGGATAGAGATAGGGCGTTAGATCAAAGCGCCCAGTAGGTCATCTGATTAGGGCTACCACAAGGTTAGTATAAAAACATGCAAATAATATAATAATATATGTTCACCAAAACCTCATAAAAACAATGCTCATGTAATGAGTCCCACCCATCACAAATATACATAACTTCCTCCTAACGGGATTCCTATCGTCAAGGTACCCCACAGTGGTCTTTCGGACTCCCCGACGGAGTGTGGCCTCCGGATTCCTCTTGATGGGATTCTCATCATCAAGGTACCCCACAGTGGTCTTTCGGACGCCCCGACGGAATGTGGCCTCCGGATACAACACCATCACCCCATGCCATGCATGAGATGCTTATGCATACATGCCATTTGTAAATATAACATAACATTCAAACCAACTTGAACATAATAACATAAATCAAATAGCTTATCAAAATCTACATAAAACATCAAATATATGTGTGGTTCAAAAAGGTAGGAAACCTACTCAATGTTCACTTAGGTTGACCGTTCTTTTAAACCGTCACTTGTTCACAACTCGTCCACCGTTCAAGCAAATCCCGTGGCCCTAATTATATAACAGCAATCAAACATATATCCATATGATTCCAACTTAGTCTAAGTCTCAAAAATCCACTTTGTGGGGTTCTGCCATACCCCATGGCCGAACCTCACCCATCTAAATTTTGGTCTCTCTTTTCATTTAATCATATTAAACCTCATCACACCTCAAACATACTTTGGTAGGGTTCGGCCATGCCACTTGGCCGAACCTTACCACTTTGATTTTGGACCGCTCTTTTCAAGTCCTTCGATCAATCCATTCACATTTACAATTTATCTTGTATTTACAGTTTTGCCATTGGTCTAACCAATGCTTAATTTTGCTAACTTCCATTGCCTAAAATAAAACCATCTTAGTGGGGTTCCGCCATCCCACATGGCCGAACGTCACCATCTTAATTTGGTCCTTTTTAAATCCTTCATTCATCCATATAAGTTAACCACTAAGTCCATCAATCGCCATTAGTGGGGTTCGGCCATACTTCATGGCTGAACCTCACAAAACTAGTTTTTTTTCCTCTTTCCATCATCCATGATGGCTGATTATATACCTATACTAAGTCCATAGACAAACATATATTATTCTTAAATAAAAGCATATAATTATTACATAATTTCCATCATAAACTTAATCCAATTATCCATCAAAAACAGTCCATGGGGGTTAGGCCATACACATGGCCTAACCCTATGGTTTCCTTGGTGTAATCCCTCCAACATTTGTCCATGGTTTTAATCAGTAAATTAGCCATAACATTAACATGGTTCAGCCATGCCATAGCTACTCCAAAACAGTAAGCTTATCTCCATTTTAAATCCTTTAAAACCTTCATTAATAATATGGATTTTATCTCTCAAACACCATAAAAATACCAAGTTTTTCCATGGGGTTCGGCCATCCAAAGGGGAAGAACCCTATGGTCCATATTTTACCATTTTTAAACAACATAATCCTTGATCTAATCCCTTGGTAGATTCGCCCATACAATGGCCGGATCATATTCCCTTAACCAACTTTTTTACAATGGTTCATAGTGCACTTACCAACACTGCAACTCCGTTGGTTCTTTGACTCCTTTTAGATCCTTAGCCTTCCCTCTTCCTTCTTGTTCTCCTAACTGAGATTAACCTTGCTGCAACCTCCTTGGAATACTTCAGCCAAGTGATATGGATTTGAGAGAGAGAGATAGAAATTTGGTCTTAAACCTTGGTGCTAAACTCCTTTGCTCTATGTGTACTTGGACTTGGAAAGATGATCAGCCAAGGACTGATTGATATGAGAGACAATCAGCCAATGCCTTAGGTCTTGAAAGATGAGTAACGTCTAAGAGATAAAGAGAGAGAGGGAGAGAGAGAGTTGGAGATCCAAATCTTTGTTCCAAATGTGGTGGTCGGCCAAAGTGATGGTTTTTTTATTAAACCCTTGTGTAACTCCCATTGCCTTAACCCAAAGTCCTTTATGTTACTTGGGGGTTTCATCTATGAAATGAAACTCCCAAAGCATCCACCGTCTATATGGATTGCATTGGTGTAACCTCCTCCTCTCATTATCATCTCACACTAAATTTAACTCACCACTTTACTCAACTCAACTTTTTAATGCAACTCTACATTTAACCCCACTCAATCATTTAATCTAACTCAACCAATAAATTCAACTCCATCCAAACTCCATCATTAAATTTGAGTTAACTTAACCCAAATAAGCTTTGATCTAACCAATTGACTAATCATATCCACCTCGACCCATTGGGTCCCATTTGGGTCCTTTAACCCATTTAACCTCTTTGACCCAAATAAATGTACATTACCCATTTAATTTCCATAGATCCACATCTAGCATCCGTTGGATCTTATTTGGACAATTGACCCAACATTTACCCATCCAAGGTTCATATTCATTTAATTTGCCATTTCAGTGGCAATTTCGTAAATACTGATCAACTGAAAATCTGGGATATTACATTTTCCATGAGATGGAAACCCAAGAGACACACGTTGGGAGTGTTTCATCTCAAGGATGAAACCTCCAAAAGAGACTTGAATGAGGGAGGGGAAAGGACATGAGAGTTACCAAGGGGTGTCACCAAAGGACACCACCTTTGGCCAAACCTCATTAACCAAGAAAAGGAGTTTTATTTCAAGTCACTTTCTCTCTCCCTCCCTTGGCCGTTTTTCACCTCTCAAGACAAGGAACTTGGCTGGTTGTCTCTCACACAAATCATTCCTTGGCCGATCACTCCACCAAGACAAAGTGGACTTAGAGCAAAGGAGTTTGCATCTCAAGGTTTTATCACTCTCACCCAAGGCCAAGTTTCTCTCTCTCTCAAACCCCTCTTGGCTGAACCATTTCAAGGAGTTCCCAGCAAGGTCAGTCTCGGCTAAAGGACAAGAAGGAAGGAAGGAGAGGCTAAGGAAAGGAAAGGAACAAGCCGGAGCAAAAGAATAACCGGAGGAGTAGTGGAACTGGTAGGTTTTTCTTGATGGATTGTATTTAAAATAAGAACCATAGGGTTCGGCCAAGGGTATGGCTGAACCCCATGGAGGAAAATTAGGGAATGTATGATTATTTTTAAAAGGAGTAGATGAACCATAGGGTTTGGCCATATGCATGGCCGAACCCCATGAAAAGACTTGGTTATTTCTATAGGTTTTTGAGAGATCAATGTTATGAAGGTTTTAAAGGTGTTTTAAATGGAGATAAGGTTAAGGTTGTGGGTCGGCCATTGCATGGTTGAACCATAATGTTATTATGGCTAAGGTGATGAGCATAAACCATATATAAATATTGGAATGTTTGAAACAAGAAAACCATGGAAACTGTTAAGGAACTTTTTGGGTAAATGGATAACACATTTTGGATGATTAAAGGATGGAAATAATAGATCAAAGATTAAGAGTATGGTTCGGCCATTGTATGGCCGAACCCTAAAAGTTTATTATGGAAAAAAAATAGGAGCATGATCTTAGAAGGAACCATAGGGTTCGGCCATAGTACATGGCCGAACCCCATGAAGGAACATTAGTGATTAATAAGTTGGTGAAAGATGAAAACCATGCAAGGTTATTGATGTTTTTAAAGGGTTTAAAATGAATGTAAATTGATGGACTTGGATGCATTTTGATTATCAAAAAGAGTGGAAAGAGGAGCACCAAAAACCAAAGGGTGAGGTTCGGCCATGGTGGATGGCCGAACCCCACCAAGTGCTATGTATGGTATTTTATTTTTAAAGGTTCTAAAAGAATTTAAATGGATGGAGGTGTGGGAACCAATTATAGATAAATAAAATGTTTAAATGGGAATAAGGAACCATAGGGTTCGGCCATGTGTATGGCCGAACCCCATGGAGTGCCAATGGTGGTTGATCAATATGTGAATGTTTAGATGAATGGATTGGCATTTGGACTTAATTAAAAAGGACCAAAATTATGATGGTGAGGTTCGGCCATGCTGTATGGCCGAAACCCACTAAGGTGGATTTTGTGGATTGAGGGTTTTAAATGGGTCATTTGGATGAGATTGGTTAAATAAAAGGGACCAAATTAAAAAGGGTGAGGTTCGGCCATGGTGTATGGCCGAACCCCACAAAGATGGTTTTTGGACTTAGACTTAATTGGAAATCAATTGGATATTTTCTTGATTTGTTGATATATAAACAAGGTGACGAGACCTCACAAACGGTGCAAGATCGTGAGCGGTTGCCTGATTAAGAAGCAAAGGACACTTGAGTGGTCTTTTGGTAAGATTCTACCTCATTGAAACATGGATATGTATATGGTTTTATCTTATTTGATGGTTTATGTTGTAATTATATTATGTTTCAAAAGTAAAGTTTTTAAATGCTATGGTTAATTATATTGCATAGCATATGGACTTGTACATCTCATGCATGGCATGGGAGGGGAATTGGTAACTGAAGGCCACGCTCCATCGGGGCATCTGTAAGGCAATAGTGGGAAGACCTTGATGTGGATAATGCCATCAAGAAGAATCCGGAGGCCACACTCCGTCGGGGCGTGCGAAAGACCACTGTGGGGATACCTTGATGAGGAGAATTCCATCAAGAGGTTACATGTATGTGATGGGTGGGACTCATTGCATAAGACATATGGCATGGCACGATTTTATATGGTTTTGATGATATAATATTATACATGTTTTTGTGATACTAACCCATGTGTTAGCCCTATTTAGAATTCCTACTGGGCGCGTTGTTCTAACACCCTACTTCTACCCTAGTGAACGACACAGGAAAGGAAGGGATCGAGGATCGTGAAAGAAGCCAAGCATAGGAACTTGGATATATGAATGGATTTTATTTATTATATTTTGTTAAGTTACCATGGACATGTAATAACTTAGATATTATTGCTATGGTTTGGAATGGTTTGATGGAATGATTAAGTTAAGGTAATTTTGGATAAATGACTAAGTACTTTGCTATCTAAAAGAAATGGACTAGAGTTAGGTTCTATTATAATCCGCAATCAGTTTATGTTATATTTCGCAATTATAAACTTAATACGTGTGAACCATCTCAATGGACTAAGTCCATGCACACGTATGGTTGGCCAGTTAAGGGTCGGGCTTTAGAAGCTTGGACTTAACTCGCATCGTGACGTCCCGCTCTCTATCACTTTTAAAAAAAAATAGACTCTGATTTTCAGAAAGTAAGTGAAAAAGGGCGGGATGTTACATTTCTCTCCTCATTTGTTTCTCATTTGCAAACACAATCCAAAGATTGGTTGTTAATGATCTTTCTCTCAAGAGTGTTGATCGTTCCTTAGAGTGTTTAACTCTTTTAATTCAAGAAAGATAGTAAAACGATCACCCAATACACATATTTATAGAAGAGTTTAATGGTCATATTGACTGTCCAGGACCGACAGGTCGGTGGCACCAATGGGTCGATGTTCATATTTATTACCGTTGAGCCACTAGATATTTGTGCATTAAATGCACCCCCAATAGTATAATTACTTCCCGGTCGACATGTCGGTGTCGTCGATGGGTCGATAGTTAAGGCACCGATTGGTTGGTCTATTTGAGAGGCTCGTTCTGGTGCAAAGAATGCTTGACAGTAGTTTACTCTTAGGAAACTTGCCATCCAGAATGACCTATCGCCCTTTGCTAAGGGGTCAATCTTGTTACTCTTGATCGGTCGTGATATACTGAGATGTCTGTTTTATCGAGAACCATTATAAGTTCCCAGTTTAGAACTTATAAGTTTTATACCGACGAGTCATTGACCACGAGGGGTCTTTCAAGTTCATCCCCGAGGGATCGGTGCATGCGAGACTCTTGGTCAGAGGCATATCCAGAATGACAATTTGAATTTCCAGAACCAATGTCAATCTGGTCGACCAGTCCTTGGCCACGATGGGTCGATCCGAACTACACCGAGGGGTCGGTGTGATAGACTGGTCGTGCTGACAGTGAACATAATTAATGTTTCCACGTTCACTTCCAATTCACTGTTCAACATCCTCTCTAGGCATTTTATGTTTATTACCAACATATGCAACTAAGCCTAATAGTCCTCTCTTAGGTGTGGGTTCCACCTAGGGTCATCTATGGCCATATACAGGTTCTTGTGATTGCAATGATGATGATCTCTGAGCTTGGTAGAGCATGATTTTCTTCCTCAATCATCTTGAGTCTTCAAGCTTCACGGCAAGTGCTTCTACCCGAGTCATGTAATTTGACAAACAGGGACTCGGTCAAGCAGGGGCACTGACAAATTCATTAAATGATTTTGAAGGTCATCAATATTTCCCTCATCCTCTGATTCACTAATGGATTAATTTGGTTCAGATTTTATGGAGGCTACAATAATTTTTAAAGTTTTACTTCCACTGCTCTTCTCCATATTTGATGCAGACGTAGTTTCTTCAAGGCTAGCCATTGTGGTCTTCAATTTTTACTCGTTTGATTCACCCTTTTCTTGATTGCATGTAAAGGTACCTGTCATAGAATTCAAAGGAGCAAGGGTATTTACCAGATAGCATATGTCTAGACAAGATGTGGTGTTTCGATTTTCCATTGAAAAGGGTATCTATCATAGGATGCCAACATTTTCTCTACTTTTGCTTTCAAGAATACTAATATAGATTGCACAAATAGAAGAAAATGATACATGAGTTTTTGGGCATCCAAGGGTTGTTCTAGCATAGAGATCTACTCAGATGATTAATCCTTGTAAAGAGCACGAGGCTCTGATACCAATTGAATGTCCCAGAGTGCTAAAGCCAGATTGTCTAGAGGTTGGGGGGCGGGGGGGAGGGGCGGGGAGGGGGGGGAAACAATCCCAATTTTTTTATTCGTTTAAATTTTCTTGATTTAACAAAGACTTAGTAATGTGAAAGGATGAGGTTAATCAAGATGAAGTAATTTGTGTGAACCAGAGATGTGACAATTAATAATTACACACACATATAATCAAGCATATAGACAACCGATGTATAGTGGTTCGATTAAATAGCCTACATCCACTGTTAAGATTCACCCAACATTAGGTTATCTCCAAATCACTAAGTGGGGACTTATTGTAACGCCCCGCCCTTTTCTGAGATTCAGAGTCTAATTTTTTTTTTATAAATTAAAGCCGGAAAAGGGCGGACGACGTCACGACACGAGTTAAGTTCGGACTTCCAAAGTCCGACCCTTAAGTGGCCACCCATGTGTGTATGGACTAAACCATGATAAATAAAACACACATGGAACTAAATAAGTCATGCGGAATAATACTAGACCAAATGCGGAACTAACTGATTGCGGAATTAAACTGAATAGATAGCAAATACAAGTCTTCCATTAAAACTACTTACATCAAACATCCATTATCATAACTATAAACAATCCATAGCAAGGTTACTAGCTATTACATGTCCGTAAAATCTGGTTCAAATGACAGTAAATATTAATCCATTTAAATAATCAAGCGCTTAAGCTTGGCTCCTCTCCTGGTCCACGACCTTCTCTTTCCCTTTTCCTTTTCCTGTATTATCCTCTAAGGATAGAATTAGGGCGTTAGATCAACACGCCCAGTAGGTTTTCCGATCAGGACTACCACAAGGTTAGTATATAAAAACATGCATATATCATAATATTTGATCATCAAAAACATATAAAATCAATGCTATGTATGTAAATGCAAATGTAATGAGTCCCACCCACCACAAGTATACATAGCCATCAAGTTATTTCACAGTGTTCTTTCTTTGGGACTCTCACGACAAGGTATTCCACAGTACTCCTCATTTCTTGTGGATAGGACTCTCATCATTGAGTTATTTCACAGTGTTCTTTCTTTGGGACTCTCATGACAAGGTAATCCATAGTACTCCTCATTTCCTGTGGATAGGACTCTCATCATTGAGTTATTTCACAGTGTTCCTTCATTGGGACTCTCACGTCAAGGTCATCCATAATCATCACCCCATGCCATGCATGAGATGTCAATGAATATATGTCATTTGCAAATATATCTCATCATTCAAAAACCCATTTGAAACATAATACAATAACAATATAACTCATAAAAACCATATAAAACCATTTATAAAAGTGGTTACAAGTAGGTAGGAAACCTACGGAAACTTTGCTTAAGTGTCCGTTCTTTTTGAGCTTCACCCGATCACGACTCGCACGCCGTTCAACTTCCGTTTCCTTGTTTATACAACAAGTAGTTAATACTCAAAATTCTTGATTTCTAATCAAGTCTAGATCTCATAAACCATCTTGTGGGGTTCGGCCATACCCATGGCCGAACATCACCCACTTTAATTTGATCTCTCTTTTATTTAATCCTCATTAAACATTACATACTACAAACATACCTTGGTAGGGTTTGGCCATACAACATGGCCGAACCATACCACTTTAGTTTGGCCCTTCTTCTAAGTCCTTTAATCCTTCTCTATTCATTTTTATCATTTGACTAGTATTTACGGTTTTGCCATTGACCTAACCATATTTAATCTTGCTTAGAAAAACAAGATCCATAAAACCACCTTAGTGCGGTTCGGCCATATAACATGGCCGAACCTCACTAATCCCATTTAGATCTCTTAATCCATTCTAATCACATTCAAATGCTATTCAAATCACTTGGTGGGGTTCGGCCATACCCCATGGCCGAACCTCACCCCTTTTTGGTTTCGATGCTCCACTTACCACTCTTGTTGATGAACCAATGAGCATCTAAGTCTATGATTCTTTCATCTATGTCAAGCTTTTAAAATATCATAACAACACTTAACAATTCATATTCATGAACTTAAATCCAAACACCCCTACTAGGGTCCATTTATCCCAAAAATGGTCCATGGAGTTCGGCCATACCCATGGCCGAACCCAATGGTTCTCTTAGATCAATAATTCCATCATTTGTACATAACTTAGGCTCAAAACTTTTAGCCATAAGAACCACATGGTTCAGCCAACCCATGGCCGACCCAAGGTAATAAACTTATCTTCATTCAACACATTTAAACACCCTTCATAACTTGTATGGTTTTATCTTTCAAAACCATTAAAATTAACAATAAGTCTATTAAATCCTTTCATGGGGTTCGACCATCCCTAATGGCTGAACCCTATGGCCTATGATTTGAACTTCTTTATCAAATACTTAACCTCATTAAAACATGTAAACATCACCATAGTATTGTATGGTTTTTACCCTTCAAAACCATCCAAATGCCCAAATAACTTCATGGGGTTCGACCATCCAAAGTGGCTGAACCCAATTATCCATTTTTTATCATTTAAACCAACTTTACCCAAGGTTTGAACCCATGATGCATTCGGCCATTCCATGGCCAAATTATGTTCCATTTAACACATTGTATTAAACAAAATTCCATGGAATTACTTACCAATTCTCTAAGCCTTTCTCCTTGCTTTTGATCCTTGCTTCCTAGCTTTCTTAGCCTCCCTTCCTTTGCTGATTATATGCTTGAGCAATGGTGAAAAACACCCAAGGATAATTCGGCCAAGAGGGTGTGTTCTTGAGAAAGGGGGAGAGAGATGAATTCTATGGTTTCATTGAGTGACAATCGACCAAGCATATGGTTTATCTCCTTTATATAACAGCCCCAAAAACCATTCATTTACCCTCATTACTCTTTGATCAAACCAAGGAGTCACTTGGCACAAACCAAGACATCCCTTGGCCAACCAATGCATCCCTTGGCACCAACCAATGCATCCCATGAGATGGAAAGACTCCTCCATCTTTCATCATTTAAGCCGCCCCCAACCATGGTGACCCTTGGCTTGGCCAAGGCACCCCTTCACTCCCAACGTGTGGAACTTGTACTCTTGATGATGTTTGAGATCACGACAACCCTTCAAATTCCATTTGACTCACTTGAACTCAAGGCCCTTTTGATTTCCAACTCAACAAACCCAACTCACTACACTTAATGCATATCATTTAATGCACTTGAGTCAACTCATTACTTGATTTAATTCCAACTCACTTCAGTCCCAACTCAACCTGATTTAACTCATATTTGAGCTCACTTGAGGGTCCACACGGTCAACCATGGTCCACATGGTCAACACGACCCATTTGGTCCCCATTTGGCTCATTGACCAATTGTCGCCATGACCCATTTATGGCTTGTTTTAGCCATTTACATGTGATTTTCAAATGTACCTCAAGCCTACCCATTTATGCTCCATTTAGTTTCCAATCATTTCAGCTTAACCCCATTAAATTTGGGCTCACCCAATGGCCAAACAAGTCCATTATGACCCATTGGTCCCAATTGGGTCCTTTGACCCAAATAACCATCTTGACCCAAATAGATGTACAATAACCATTTAATCTAATTTGATCCTTATAATATGTACAATAGGCCTTAATTTGAACAATGGGCCCCACCATTTTCTTATCTACGATCATAACCTTCTATTTTACCATTCCCATGGCATTTTTGTAAATATCAATATCTTTGAGAAATCGGGGTGTTACAATACAACTCTCTTTTTAAAATTTTCGTCCCGAAAATTGAGCGAAGTAGGGTTCTAAATGATTACATAAATATTTTAGTGTGCTATTCTTATTTCCGATTTCAAGTTCCCAAGTGACTTCTTCATTACCATGTCGGTCCAAACCACTTTGACAAATTGAATCGCTCGGTTCCGTAACACCTTTTGCTCTGTCACATGTTATATATTTTTCTCGTGAACCATTTGTGATCTCACATAGATCAATCTACTCTGTTTCACTTTACTTGCTCTCATAGTATTTTCCATACGTACCTGCTCAATATGTTCTTTCATCTACTCTCTGTGTGAGGTAGTCTGTCAATGCGAGCCTATGCTCAAAGCTTTTTCTGATTCCATTTTAATAAGGTTTTTAGTTGTACTCTCCTGTATCATACCCATACGGTTTGATCTTTTAATGGTTCTCATTCATACATCCATCTAAAAACCTTAAAACCTTTTAAAATCATAAGCATACATCTATGATTTCCATCTTTCCAATCCATTAAGAAAATATAACCAATGTCCTTCCATGGGGTTCGGCCATGCACCGTGGCGGAACCCTATGGTTCGTCCTTTCCATTAAAACAACACATTCGTCCATTAATTTTTCTTCCATGGGTTTCGGCCATGCATTATGGCCGAACCCTATGGTTCCATATTTCCTCTTTTAAATCCATTTACTGTAACACCCCGCCCTTTTCACTCTAAAAATCAGAGTTTATATTTTTTTTTTAAAATAATAATAAACAAGTGATCAGGGCGGGACGTCACAACGCGAGTTAAGTTCGGACTTCTAAAGTCCGACCCTTAACTGGCCAAGCCCATGTGCGTATGAACTAAGTCCATAAGAACCGATCCACACATGGTACAAATAAGACTTGCGGAATAAACTTAATCTTAATCTAACTGCGACTTATAATAGTTCCTAAGACTACTCCATTTTATATCTTTAGATAGCAAAGTACATAATCATATTCTCCAAAAATTACTAAAATAACCTTAGACTAAACATTCATTCCAAACCATCCAAAACATACCAAACCATAGCTAGTTAACTAAATTATTACATGCCAACATCATCTAACTATCAAATTACATTGTCCAAATAAAAAGTCCATAAATTAATCCATAAATCAAAGTCCATTCAAAAGCCCAAGCTCCTATGCTTGGTTTCCTTCATGATCTTCGTTTTTCCCCTTTCCTGTGTCATCCACTAAGGATAGAGATAGGGCGTTAGATCAATGCACCCAGTAGGTGTTTCCGATTAAGGCTACCACAAGGTTAGTATAAAAACATGCAAATAATATGACAATACATGTTCATCAAAATCACATAAAAACAATGACATGTATGTTATGCACATGTAATGAGTCCCACCCATCACAAATATACATAGCCTCCCCTTGACGGGATTCTCATCGTCAAGTACCCCATAGTCGTCTTTCGGATGCCACAATGGAGTGTGGCTTCCGGTTTCCTCTTGATGGGATTCTCATCATCAAGGTACCCCATAGTGGTCTTTCGGAAGCCCCGACGGAGTGTGGTCTCCGGTTTCCATAATCATCACCCCATGCCATGCATGAGATGTCAATGAGTTAATGCCATTCGTAAATACATCTTAACATACAAAACCACTTTGAAACACAATAACTTAGCACATATTTCATCAAAATTAAGATAAAACATCAAATATAAGTGTGGTTACAAAAAGGTAGCAAACCTACATAAAATTCACTTAGATTGACAACTCTTTTAAACCGTCACCCATTCACGACTTGTACACAGTTCAAGAAATCCCGTTACCCTATTTATATAGCAGCAAGTCAAACATATGTCCATATAATTTCCAACTTAGTCCAAATCCCAAAAACCACTTTGTGGGGTTCGGCCATACCCCATGGCCGAACCTCACCCACTTAAATTTTGTTCTCTCTTTTATTTAACTAAAACCATACAAATAACTTATATACAAACCCCAATCCATCAAATGCAACCTTGTGGGTTTCGGCCATACACCATGGCCGAACCTCACTTAATTTTGTTTTAATCCCTCATTTGAATTCTTAAGTCCAAACACACCTTCAAATAGCTTAATCAAACACCTTAACTACAACCATACTTTGGTAGGGTTCGGCCATACAACATGGCCGAACCATACCTCTTTGATTTTGATCCTTCTTTCCTTTGATCATTTCATTCATATTTACCATCTTGCCATTAGTATAACCCTTTGTTTAATTTTGCTTTAAAAACCAAAGTCCATATCCAATTCACCTTAGTGGGGTTCGACCATGCAACATGGCCGAACCTCACCACTTAATTTTTGGTCCTTTAAATCTTTCATACATACATCTCCATTTTGATTTTGCCCAATTACATTATATGTTAACCACTAAGTCCACCAATGACCATTAGTGGGGTTCGGCCATACTACATGGGCGAACCTCACCAAACTGATTTTTGTCCCTCTTTCCATCATCTATGGTGGCTAATTATGTACCTATACTAAGTCCATAAACATGAGTGATTCTTAAATCAAAAGCATATAATCATTCAAAATCTCCAATCATGTTCTTACTCCACAAAACCATAAAAATAGTCCATGGGGTTCAGCCATGTGTTCTCTTGACTCATTTATCCCATCATTTATATATAGTTTAGGCTCAACACTTCAGCCATGATAACCATATGGTTTAGCCATCCAATGACCAACCCAACATATTAAACTTATCTCCATTCAAAACCCTTTAAAACCTTCATTACATAGTATGGTTTTTATCCCTCAAAAACCATAAAATTTATCACATCCTTTCATGGGGTTTGGCTATCCAAAGTGGCCGAACCCTATGATCCAATGTCTACCCTTTTATAAATAGCATAACCCATGATCTGAACCCTTGATAGATTCGGCCATACAATGGCCGGATCATATTCCCTTAACCAACTTATTTAATAAGGGATCATAGTGCACTTACCAATACCGTGACTCCTTTGGTTCTTTGACTACTTCTTGATCTTTACTTCGGTTTGCTCTTCCTTTCCTTTCTTAGTCCCTCCTTCCTTCTCCTTTTAGCCAAGATTGATCTTGCTTGAAGACTCTTTGAAATTGTTCAGTCAAGATATTGATTTGAGAGCGAGGGAGATAGAAATTTGATCTTGAATGAGAGTGATAAAACCTTGTTGCAAAACTCCTTTGCTCTATGTGTACTTTGTCTTGGTAAAATGATCGGCCAAGGACCGAATTGTGTGAGAAACAACCAGCCAATGATCTTTGTCTTGAGAGGTGAAAAACGTCCAAGGGAGAGAGAGGGAGAGAGTGAAAATGAAACTCCTTTGGCTAATGAAATTCAGCCTAAGGTTGGCACCACATGTAACTCCCATTTGCATTCATCTCCTTTGCTTACTCTATTTGGGGGTTTCATCTTTGAGATGGAACTCCTAAGGCACCAACGATTTTTGGCTCTTGGCTGCCCTAGATGCAACCTTCTTCAAGTGTGAACCGACTTGTAACTCCCATTTGCTTAATGCCTTCCTTGGGGTTTCATCCTTGAGATGAAACTCCCAAGGTACCCAACGTCTCCCAATGGTGTTTTGGTGTATCCTTTCCTCTCATCATTCATCTCTTATTAACATTGCATGTGAGAGTTTCATATTGGAATGAAACTCCCATAGGCTCCAACGATATTGTCATTGTTTGGCTTGTGTAACCGCCACCTCTCCATTATTGGACTGTTTGGGAGTTTCATCCATGAGATGAAACTCCATGTCCTTTCATCTCCCAAATCCCAACAATATGCGTGATGCTTTATGTAACCGTCCACCTCCCTTGATTCTCACCAATGCCCCATGTGGGGGTTTCATGCATGGGGAAATCTTCCCATGCAACCAACGTGTATAAGGTGGTGCATCTTGAAATCTTGGTGTAACCTCCCCTCAATTATGCTTTCATGTGGGGGTTTCATCCTTGAGATGAAACTCCCAAGTGTTAAACCATCCTTCCATTAGCTGTCCCTTGAAGTTTCATGCATGGAATAAAGCCTCCATGCTATCCAATGTGCATAATACTTTTGATTTTGAAACGTAACCTCTCCATTTGGAGTTTCATGCATGAAATAATACTCCCATGCAATTCCAACGTGTATATCATTTGAATTTGAAATACAACTCCTCACATATGTAACTCCTAAAAACAGCCACCTCATTCATTACTTATCTAGGGGTTACATGCATGAGATTACCTCTCCATGCAGCCAACGTATACAAGGGTTTGAAAATAAGTTCCTCACCTATGTAACTCCCATAAAAAATAGCCACCCCATTCATTTAATTCAACTTAACCAATAAATTCAACTCAACTAAACTCCATCATTTATTTCAACTCAATCTTCAATTTGAGTTATCTTAAACACTTGTTAACATTCCATTCAATTCAGCCTAACCCAATTAAACTTGAGCTCACCCAACGGTCAAACATGTCAACCACGACCCATTGGGTCCCATTTGGGTCCTTTGACCCAATTAACCACTTTGACCCAAATAAATGTACATTACCCAATTAATTTAATCCCATAACACCTACATTGGGTCTTATTTGAACAATGGGTCCCACAATTTACTCATCTACGGTCATATCCTTTTAATTCATAATTTCAATGGTAATTTCGTAAATATTGATATATTGCAAAATCGGGGATATTACATTCACCATGATCATAACCTTTGATGGGATTCTTGTATATACCATTTAAGGTTTGGCCATATAATGGCCAGACCATGTTTCCTTACTTATTAAAAATCTATCAAATACCTACCGGTTCCGCGACTCCTCCGGTTTTCCTTCACTCCGACTTGTTCTTCCGATCCTTTCCTTCCTTAGCCTCTTCCTCTTTCCTTCTTACTTCTTTGGCCGAGAGTGAGACTTGAGAGAGAGAGAGAGAGAGAGAGAGAGAGAGTTTGGCCTTGTATGCTAGCTTGAGATCAAAAACTTTTCTAAGTCTTTTGTCTTGAGGAGTGGTAGGCCAAGAGATGGTTTGAAGGAGAGAAAAACAGCTAAGAGGGAGAGGAAGAGAGTGAGATGAATATCAAATTTGTTTTGTTCCCATGATGTGGTCGACGAAGGATGATGGCTTTGGTGAAGCCCTTTGTGTAACTGCCATTTTCCTTAATGCTCCACTTGGGGGTTTCATCCATGAGATGAAACTCCCAGGGCTCCAACGGTGTGCCTTTATTTGAATTTTGTAACAACATAAACCGTCCATCTCCCCTTTAGTTCTCATTTGGGGGTTTCATCCATGAGATGAAACTCCCACCTCCAAGTGTGAACCCCTTGTGTAACTCCCACAAAACCGCCACCTCCCATTGATGTTCCATTTTGGGGGTTTCATTTTTTTTTTAAACTCAACTCATTAAACTCATTTACATAATTCCATTTCAACTCAATTCAGCCCCACTTAATTTAAACTTAAACTCACTTGGTGGTCAACCAAGTCAACCACGACCCATTGGGTCCCAATTGGGCATTTTGACCCAAATAACAACCTTGACCCAATTAAATGCACCTTACCCATTTACTTCAAATTGAACCTTATACCATAACCGTTGGTCTTAATTGGGCCATTGACCCAACTCCTTACGCATCTAAGGTCCATATCCATTAATTCATAACTTAAATGGACAATTTTCCATATATATCCATAGCTTGAAAATCCGGTCATGGATAGAGTTTGAATGAAGATAAGCGGATAAGTGTGATTTAATTGGGTCAAATGCCCAATTGGGACTCAATGGGTCAAGATGAATTGATGATTAGGGTTTGGTTTGAAAACAACCGGTAAATGTACTTAAATGGGCCAATTGCCAATTTGGGACCCAATGGATCATTTATGAGCGGATTTTAAATAAATGGGTAGACTTAAGTTAATTGGGTCAATTACCCAATTAAGACCAAATCCACCTCATCAAGTGAGGTGGCAAATGATTAAATACAAATGAGGGCATGGTCGACTAAGCCATGATTGACTTGGTCAATCATGGGTGAACCCAAGTATTGAGTTGGAAATGAATCCAAATTGAATTAAGTTGAGTTGATGAATGAGTTCAAGTGGGATAAATAATGCTTGAGTTGGAAAGTGAATTCACATGAGTTGAGAATTTATTAATGTGAGTTCAAGTGCTTCAGTTGGAAAATGAATTCATTTAAGTTGAGTTGAGTTGAATTGAAATGAATGGAGTGGGAAGATGGAGGGTTTCCATCTCATGGTGGAAACCCAAGGGACACACGTTGGAGGTGAATGGATGCCATGGTGAAGACCAGGGGGCACCTTGGTTGGTCAATAGTTAAGATGGGGGGGTTTCCATCTTGAATGCACAAGTTGGGAAGGTGGAGGGTTTCATCTCATGAGATGAAACACATGGATACACATTGGGGAGATGGAGAGTTTCCATCTCATGATGGAAACCCAAGGGGCACATGGATGGGGAGTTTCAACTCATGGGATGAAACCCCAAAGGAAGCATTAATGTGGGAGGTGAAAGGTTTTGGTTGTTACAAAGGGGCATAACTCAAGAGACACCACACCTTTGGCTAATTGGATCTTATTGGAACAAAGAAATTGTGCTCTCAAACTCTCCCTTGGCCGATCCTCTCACTAAGACAAGAAAGACATAGAGATTTCTATCTCAACTCCTCTCCCTTTCACTCATTGGGCCGATCTCTCACAAGACAAGGAAAAGACTTTGGGTTTTCCATTCTCTCCTCCTCTCCCTCTCTCAAATATCTTCCTTGGCCGAACCACTCTTAGGATTTTCATCTTAATCAAGCACCACACTTTGGTCGAAGATCAAGGACGAAGAAAGGAAAGACTAAGGAACGAAACAAGATCGAAGGAACCGCGGAATCGGTAAGTGGTACTTGTCAAGATTTTATTAAGTAAAAAGAGATTAAAGAGAACATACCATATAGGTTGGAAATGGTTGGCCAAAATGTTATGGGCCATGGATTCAAAATCCATCTATGGAATGAGATGGAAAAATGGACAAAACCCTAGATTGTTATGTATAAAGATCATTGAGAACTCAAAAGGGATTGGATGAGGTTCGGCCATAATGTATGGCCGAACCCCACCAAATGATAAAATCCTGGACATGTGGTATTTAAGATGGGAATTAATAAAATAAGGAACCATGGGTTCGGCCATGTTGTATGGCCGAACCCCATGAAGGACTTTTTCATGGACATGGGTGTATGATGAACCCCATGGAAATGGATTATTAATTTTAATGGCTTTGTTTTAAAGGATGAAAATAAGGAAGGAATGTTGGTGATTTTAAAGGGGTTGTAAATGTTATAAATGATGACGAACCATGGACCATGGGTTCGGCCATGTTGTATGGCCGAACCCCATGGAGAAATGTTGATGGTTTTAAAGATGGTTAGACCATGGGAAAATGGAAACAAAGGACCATGGGTTCGGCCATGTGTATGGCCGAACCCCATGAATTATTTTGATGATTCATTTTGGTAGATCTATACATGATAAGTGATTGAATGACCAAGTTAAGAAAGGTGGGTTAAAATGGAAAGAAGATGGAATGAAAGAACCATGGGTTCAGCCATGTTGTATGGCCGAACCCCATGGATAATATTTGATGGATTTAGGTGTTGTTTTTATCAAGTTAAATGATTAACTTAAGTGATGGGATTAATAAATCAAAGAATGGATGGTGTTGGACCCCTTTTGTGTAAAATAAAAGAAGGGTTAAAAAAGGGGTCAAAACCAATGAGTGAGGTTCGGCCATGTTGTATGGCCGAACCCCACAAGTGAGTTTTGGTGGACAGTGGACTGTGGATAGTGGACAGTGGGTAGTGGACAGTGGACAGTGGGTAGTGGACAGCGGGTAACCTACTGATTTTATAAATGAAATATCTATACGATTTTCCAAATGGTTAGGTTAAATTGGAAGGATGTAGGGAATGGTTTAAATCAATTGGAATAATTAATTTGGTTATTTTATGGAATTAAATGGATCACCGAATTGATGTATGTATATGTTAAATGTAATAAGGTAACGGGATTTCACAAACGGTGAACGATCGGCTTGACGCGATCGGTGATCGATTTTTGGACGGAAACACAAGGACCCATTATTTGGACGTTGGTAGGATTCCTACCTTATTAAAAACCATGGAATATGTATATATGATGATTTTAATTCATGTTTTGATGAGTTATTTTGGCAACAAATGGTCTATTTCAATTATGTAATTTTATATGCCATGATGTTTAATATTACATAGCATGTTGGCATCTGCATCTCATACATGGCATGTGAGGGATCAAATGAGGGGAGTCCACGCTTTCATTCGGTTTCTGATAATACAATTGTGGGGAGGAATCCACACTGATTCCAGGTTATGATGATTGTGATGTAAACGGAGTCCACGCTTTGTTTGGTGGGACCGAAAAACAATTGTGGGGAGGAATCTACAATGATTCCTATGGATTTGTAACCGAAGTCCATGCTCCTTTCTGGGTAACCGATAAGGCATTCGTGGGGATACCTTGATGAGGATTTTCCATCAAGAGGATACTATGTTTGTAATGTAACCGGAGTCCACGCTCCATTCGGGGCAAGTGATAAGGCATTCGTGGGGATACCTTGATGAGGATTGTTCCATCAAGAGGATACTATGTGATTGTGATATGGATGATGAGTGGGACTCATGGCATTTGACACCCATGGCATGGCATTGACTTGCATAGTTTTGATGTTATGTTATCTATGTGATTTTCATACTAATCCATGTGTTGATCGTACTCGAAGTACCTACTGGGCGCGTTGTCTAACTCCTTACTTCTACCTTAGATGATGACATAGGAAATGGATGGAACGAAGGATGCGATCGGAACCAAGCTTAGGAGCTTGGATAATTTAGTTTCACTTTATTTAAGTTTATTCATGGACAATGTAATTTGAGTAGCTGGTATTTGGGAATGTAATAGCTTAGACTATTTGCTATGGATCGAATAATGATTAATCTAGATTAAGTTAATTTATATTGATTTCCTTCCTTGCTAAGTAAATTGTAACGCCCCGCCCTCTCCGTGGCAAAATCAGAGCCTAATTTTTTTTAAATAATAATATAACATCGAAAGAGAGCGGTCGGCGTCACGACGCGAGTTAAGTTCAGACTACTCAAGTCTAAACCTTAACTGGCCACCCATGTGTACATGGACTAGATCATGATAACAAATCACACATGGAACTAAACAATAACTTGCGGAATAAACTAGACTAACTGTGGAAATAGAATGAATAGATAGCAAGTAACAATCTCAAATATTAATTAACCTAAACAACCATCCATAGTTAATAACCTAATCAAACCATAGCAAAGTATTAACTTATTACATGTCCACCAACTATAATTCAAATGACAGTAATAAAGAAGTCCAGTTCAACATTCAAGCGCTTAGGCTTGGCTCCCCTCCCGGTCATCGACCTTTTCTTTCCCTTTCCTTGTACCTGCATTCTCCTCTGAGGATAGAATTAGGGCGTTAGATCAACGCGCCCAGTAGGTTCCCGAATCAGGGCTACCACATGGTTAGCTTGTAAAACATGCATATATCAAATATATGATTATCAAAAACAGGTAAAACAATGCTATGAAATATGCACATGCAATGAGTCTCTCCCAACATGCACATTCATAGCCATCACTTGACATGACTCGCACCATCAAGGTAAATCACAATAATATTCCTCCTGGCGGGACCTGCATCGCCTAAGGAGACCAATGTATTTCTCAGTATCATGACATTTCTCCTGGCGAGACCTGCATCGCTTAAGGAGACCAATGTCCTATCATCATCATAATTCTACTCCTGGCGGGACCTGCATCGCCTAAGGAGGTTCAGAGTTGCATCACTGCATATCACCGGAGAGTGGGCTCCGGGTTCCACAATCTTCATCCCATGCCATGCATGAGATGTCAATGCTTTGTATGTCATTTGTAAACACATAATATATCATTCGAAACCACATAAAATAACCAAGAGTCTCATAAAAACTAGGATAAAACTGTGGTTACAAGTAGGTAGGAAACCTACTTAAGATTCACTTCAGTATTTGATCTTTCTTTAGCGTCACCCGGTCACGACTCACACGTCGTTCAACTTCCGGTACCTTGACCATATAACAATCAGTAAATCATACTATCTTTTACTTATTCATTCACATCTAAGACCCAACCATATCATGTGGGGTTCGGCCATGCCCATGGCCGAACATCATCAACTTAGGATTTAATGTCCTTTTTCATTTAACCAATTCTTAAATACTTACCCCTTTAAATATGTCTTGGTAGGGTTCGGCCATACATCATGGCCGAACCATACCTCCTTGGTTTAACCTTCTTTCATGACCTTTCTCTGTCCATTATCATCCTTATTTACAGCTTTGCCACTAGGCTAAACCATATCAAAACAATTGTCATTTTATGGGGTTCGGCCCTATACTTGGCCGAACCTTGTATTCCCACTTATCCATCACCAAATGGTTCTCCATTGAAATACTTTAAACCCTTTATAAATCATGAAAACAATAACAAACACAACCCATAAACTTAGTCCATTTATCCCAAAAACAGCCCATGGGGTTCGGCCATGCACATGGCCGAACCCAATGGTTCTCTTGATTTAATTTGTCCATCATCTACCCATGATTTGAATCAGTAACTTAACCCTAACATTGACATGGTTCAGCCCTATATTGGCCAACCAATAACAGCAAGTTAATCTTCATCAAATCACATAAAACACCATAATTTATATGGTTTTTAACTCACCAAAATCATCAAATACTTTCATGGGGTTCGGCCATCCAAAGTGGCCGAACCCTATGTCCATGTCTTGGTCTGTATGAATATGTTTTAGGTTTCTTTTAGACAAGTAATAATCAGTAAAATGTTACTGCATTTTTACCTCTCAAAACCATCCAAATAAGTTCATCACTTTGTCCAAATGACCATAACACTTCATGGGATTCGGCCATCCAAGATGGCCGAGCCCAATGGTCTATTTCATCAGTTTATATCCACTGTTTAGACCCATGATAACTCAGTCCTTGATGTCATTCAAGTCCATGTTTTTAACCCTCTTTAAAACATGCATTTGAGCCTTAAAGAAACATTAAAAACAGTCCACCAAACTTCATGGTTTCTATGTTTCAAAAACATCAAAAACAACCAATCATTTACATGGGGTTCGGCCCTCCAAGGTGGCCGAACCCTATGATCATTTTTACCATTTCAAAACCTCTATTACTCAAGTTAAAATCTTGGTGCATTCGGCCATAACCATGGCCCAATACACACCCTTTTCTTACAACTTGTTTAACATGAACACTTAAGAAATCTTACCAAATTTCCTTTACCTATGATCCTTGCCTTCTCCCCTCTATTTCTTCCTTTCTTCCTTAATCCTTTGCTGGTTTATGTTTGATTAATTGGTGTCAACACCTCTGCTGTTCAGCCAAGAAACGAATTTGGAGAGAGGGAGAGAGAGATGGAAATTTCTTGGATTTTCAATGTGAAAATCGGCCAAGAATGGTAGCCTTTTCCTTTTGTAATTTCAGTCCCATCTTTCATTCATTTTCCCTCATTTAATCTTGCCAAAACCGATGGGGTATTGGGTGTCATTCAAGACACCCCTTCACCAAACGTTGCAACCTTTCATTCACAACACATGCATCTCATGAGATGCATGTTGCCGCCCAACCTTGGTGTCCCTTGGCTTTGCCAAGGCACTTCTTCACTCTCAACAGCTGGGAGGGGTTTGATTAAGTGTTGGGTGAGATTAAAACTCCTTTCCATCTCCTCTTGACTCACTTGGCTCATGATCTTTTTATTCCAACTCAACTCATCCAACTCATCACATTTAATGCACCAAGTTTGAGTCAACTCTTTTCTTAAATCAAACTCACTCCAAATCAATCGAACTCAAGCTGAACTAACTCACACTTGAGTTCATCTGAGGCTCCACACGGTCATCCGTGGTCAACTTGGTCAACCCGATTCATTGGGTCCCCAATCAGCCCCTTGACCCGTTTTGACAACATGACCCAATCATGGGCTGATTTTGCCATTTTTAATTGGTTTTCACTTGTGTTTCAAGCCTACCCATTTTTGCTATACTTGATTTCCAATCAGTTCAGCTTGACCCCTTTTAATTTGAGCTTACACAATGGTCAAATCATCTATTATGACCCATTGGGTCCAATTGGGCCCTTTGACCCATTTAGCCATTTTCGACCCAATTGATGTTCATTACCCATCCAATCAAACTTGACATTTATAATGTGCTCATATGATCTTAATTTGAGCAATGGCCCCCACCATTTTCCTTATTTGACATCACAAAATAATTAATTTAACACATCAGGGGCATTTTCGTAATTATCCACTTCGTTGAGAAATTGAGGTGCTACATAAATGTTGTAATCCGATGTTATTTCCGCAATGGGTATTCCACAAGTCGTAGTATCGCGTGTGAAATGTTTTAGTGGACTTGTCCACGCACACGCATGGTTGGCCAGTTAAGGGTCGGGCTTTGGAAGCTCGGACTCAGCTCGCGTCGTGACGTTCCAGCTCTCTATCACTCTTTTAATTAAAAAAAAAAAATAGGCTCTGATTTTCGACGAGTGAAAAAGGGTAGGGCGTTACAGTTGGTATCAGAGAAAAACGGGAAGGAAGAATCTTTCAAAGTAAGATTAAGACAGCATCATGTCTCATTGACAAGATAAGAATCCCAACTGACCGACTCTACGGAGTCCGCTGCACGGGGGCAGGATTAATTTACTTTGATTAGACTCAGACTGAAGCATTCAATCTGAGAGAAACAATTGATGAAAAAGGAATAACAGCAAGGGAAGGACAATCACTATAAATATGGATTTATCACACATAGCAAAATAAGACATATTTCCCCGAAAATGAGAAACATCCAGATTTTTCCCCAAATTGAGAAACAACACTTGATACTTAGGAAGTTTCTCCAAAAATGAGAAATACAAGATGCTGATTTGGCAATTTCCCCAAAATAAGGAACATCAATATTTTCCCCAAAATAAGCAAAATTATGTGATGCATAAGGAAATTCCCCAAAACAAAAATTAGTTTGATTAGAACTGCAGTTGTCATTGATATGCTTCTGTTGTTGTGATACAGATATGTCGAGCAACATAAAGTATACAGAGTTGTGGGACAGAGGAACCCCTAGCTGTCCTACAGATCTTGTTTCTTCTTCCAACAACTCCAGCAGGCTAGACCGCGCTGTGGGAGTTAACATAGACGTCCAAGTAGGATCACCCGAGGATGTCGAAGTGATTCCAACCCCTTTTCCAGAAGAGAATATGGGAGATATCCCAATGATAAGAGAATTCGTAGGGGGGATAGGCTCGCCCGGGTATATGTACGAATTGTACAACCAGGAAGGGCACAACTGTACTTTCTGCCCCTACCCCCTTGAAGTTATTTGCCCTGTTTGTGGACTTCACGGGCACAGGAAGGAGAGGACTAGCTGTCCTTACATTGGGGGATCGGGAATAATACCCTGTCTGACTTGTGGAGTGTTGGGGCACACGTAGACCACATGCCCTGACAACTTCTTCGATTTTGGTGATGATGCAGGGTCTTCTACGGAAGGTTAGGCTAAGAAATGGTAAGAAAATATCGGGGAAATGGGAGATTTTGTAAGGGTTGTGAGTATGTGTTGTTCTTTGAAGGGTTTTTTTTCCTAACCCTACCAACCCTGGTATTGTGATGGAAGTTTGAACGATTTTTAATAAAGTATGCAAACTTAAGAGTTTATGGGGACTTTGGCACTGAGATGTATGTGACGAGGTCAATTGATTATATTGAGATGTGGTATGGGTGCGTCCCTCACATGATATTGATGATTGAGACGTGGTATGGGTATGTCCCTCACCTAATATTGATAACGTTATACCTTAGTCCGTTGGAAAAAAGAGACTGTCCGATTAGTAGATCGTTGCATCTCACCTTTGTGTAGTTAAAATGATGAGATAAGTATATAGATTCCATGAGTAAGTCCCAGAGTAGCCGTGAGACCGTAGGAGCCTCGATATGAACATACAAAGACTTGGTCCCATAGGGTTGCCGTTGAGGAGTGGGTCCCTCACATGCTACGCGCTGGAGGGCACTCTCACGGCTATTTCACACACTTGATGTGCGTTGATGCGCAGAGCTAGATACTATTTTACCCCTTGGGGTGAAGGTTAGCAGGGAAGCGACATGACGATGAAGGAACGAGCATGAGAATATTGATAGAAGATAAGAGTGTTCTATTCAAGATGATTGGAATGGAAATAAGTAGAACCCAAGTCCTGTTGAAATTTTTCGGGACGAAAATTCTAAAAGGTGTTAGTATTGTAACACCCTGAGATCTTAACCCAGGAAATAAAGGAAATTCCATCTTAAGAGTGAAATTAAAGGGTGATTAATTTATTAAGATGAGTCGAGGTAAATGGGTTTGGAATGTAATTGAGTAGAGGATAAATTTAATTGGGTCAATGGCCCAATTAAAATCCAATAGATAGTGGATACAGTTAGAATATATTTAATTGGATCAATTAAGACCCGACGGGTCATGGATAGAGTTTGAATGAAGAGAAGAGGATAAGTGTGATTTATTTGGGTCAAATGCCCAATTGGGACTAAATGGGTCAAGATGAATTGATGATTAGGGTTTGGTTTGAAAACAACAGGTAAATGTACTTAAATGGGCCAGTTGCCAATTTGGGACCTAACGGGTCATTTATGAGCTGATTTTAAATAAATGGGTAGAATTAAGTTAATTGGGTCAATTACCCAATTAAGACCAAATCCACCTCATCAAGTGAGGTGGCAAATGATTAAATACAAATGAGGGCATGGTCGAGTAAGCCATGATTGACTTGGTCAATCATGGGTGAACCCAAGTATTGAGTTGGAAATGAATCCAAATTGAATTAAGTTGAGATGATGAATAAGTTCAAGTGGGATAAATAATGCTTGACTTGGAAAGTGAATTCACATGAGTTAAGAATTTATTAATGTGAGTTTAAGTGCTTCAGTTGGAAAATGAATTTATTTAAGTTGAGTTGAGTTGAATTGAAATGAGTGGAGTGGGAAGATGGAGGGTTTCCATCTCGTGGTGGAAACCCAAGGGACACAAGTTGGAGGTGAATGGATGCCATGGTGAAGACCAAGGGACACCTTGGTTGGTCAATAGTTAAGATGGGGGGGTTTCCATCTTGAATGTACAAGTTGGGAAGGTGGAGGCTTTCATCTCATGAGATGAAACCCATGGATACACGTTGGGGTGATGGATTGTTTCCATCTCATGATGGAAACCCATGGGGCACATGGATGGGGAGTTTCACCTCATGGGATGAAACTCCAAAGGAAACATTAATGTGGGAGGTGAAAGGTTCTGGTTCTTACAAAGGGGCATAACCAAAGAGACACCGCACCTTTGGTTGATTAAATCTTATTAGAACAAAGAAATTGTGCCGTAACGCCCCGCCCTTTTTCACTCGCTTTCCGAAAATATCAAAGTCTATTTTATTTTATTTTTTTAAATAAGACTGAGATAAAGAGTGGGACGTCACGAGGCGAGCTAAGTCCGAACTTCTAAAGTCCGACCCTTAACTGGCCAACCCTATGTGTGCATGGACTAAGTCTATGAAAACGTTTCACACATAATAACATAAAGATGCGGACTATAATAGAACCTAGATCTATTCCACATTTTAGATAGCAAAGTAATCCGTCAATTATAAATGATTAACTTAACTTAAATAACCAAAGTAACCATTCACAAACCATAGCAAATATCTAAATTATTACATGCCCGAAGTCTAACCACTCAAATTACATGTCCATGAGTAACATAAATAAAATATAATCCAATCACATATCCAAGCTCCTATGCTTGGCTCCGATCACGTTCATCGTCGCTTTCCTTTCCTGTATCATCCACTAGGGTAGAAGTAGGGCGTTAGAACAACGCGCCCAGTAGGTATTCCATTTAGGGTCTAGACATGGTTAGTACAATCATATATAATAATATAATGTCAAAATCATATAAAACAATGCCATGTCATGATGTCAAATGCAATGAGTCCCACCCATCACAAGTACATATATCCTCTTGATGGGATTCTCACATCAACGTACCCCCACATAGGTCTTTCGGACGCCCCGACGGAGTGTGGCCCCTCCGGTTTCTTATTGATGGAAAATGCACATCAAAGTACCCCACATAGGTTTTTCGGTCGCTCTGACGGAGTGTGGAACCTCCGGTTACATATCTTTCACCCCATGCTATCCATGAGATGCTAATGAAATACATGCTATTTTATATTATAAACATAGCATTAAAACTCACATTTGAAACATATCTTTTACAACATTAATTCATCAAAATAAGATAAAAACCATCATACATAAACCATGTTTTCAAAAAGGTAGAATCCTACCAAAGACCACTAAAGTGTCCTTGCTTCTTAAACCGGCAACCGCTCACGATCGCGCACCGTTTATGAGCTCCCGTCACCTTATTACACAACAATCAATCAAACCATGTTCTATTTGGTTTCTATTTATGTCTAAGTCCATAAACCCAACTTTGTGGGGTTCAGCCATACACTATGGCCGAACCTCACCTCTTTGGTTTTAGTTCCCTCCTTTGAGTTCTTTGATCTTTTAAGTCCAATCATTCATCACCATGTTAATCCTTTAAACTTTTAACATAAATCCATAAACCAACCTTAGTGGGGTTCGGCCATACAACATGGCCGAACCTTACTCACTTGAGTTTGGTCCCTCTTTGTAATCCTTTGATCCAAAATCTTGCCATTTTTTAATCATAACTCTAATCACTTATACAATAATTATTAAACATTAGGAACCATTTAAGTCCACAAAACTTTTCTCATGTGGTTCGACCATACACCATGGCTGAACCCATGGTTTATCATTTCCTCCCATATTTACACATTTGCCATTATTCCCATCCCTTTATGCTTAGGTCCAAAATTGATCATTCATAAAAAAAACCCTACGTCCACCAAATATACCTTAGTGGGGTTTGGCCATACAACATGGCCGAACCTCACCATCTTGATTTTGGTCCTTCCTTTGAGTCTTTTAATCCTTTAACTTAATCATCTAAACTTGGTAACCGCCTAAGTCCATAAAAAAAACACTCCTCATGGGGTTCGGCCATACACCATGGCCGAACCCATGATCTTTCATTTTAGCCTATAATTACAACATTGCCATTTATACAAATTCATAACCATTAACATAATCCATGAACATAGATATATATTATTAAATCCATTATTTCTTTGTTCAATCCTCCATTCATTTAACATGCATAACAACTCTAAATGTTCCTTTAACATGTTCCATCAAGTACTCTTCCATGGGGTTTGGCCATACAACATGGCCGAACCATATGGTTCCTTATTTTCCTTAAAATTGTATCATAACCATATGGTTTGATCTTTTAATGATTCCCATTCATACCTCCATCCAAAACCCTTTAACTCCTTTTAAAATCACAAGCACGCTTCTATGATTTCTATCTTTCAAATCCATAAAAAATATATAACCCATGTCCTTCCATGGGGTTCTGCTATGCACCATGGCCGAACCCTATGGTCAATCCTTTCCATTAAAACACAATATTCATCCCCAAATTTTTCTTCCATGGGGTTCGGCCATCCACCATGGCCGAACTCTATGGTTCCTTTTTTTAAACAAAATTTATAAAAATACCTACCGGTTCGGTGACTCCTCCGGTTTTCCTTTACTCCGGCTTGTTCTTTCAATCCTTTATTTCCTTAGCCTTTTCCTCCTTCTTCTTGATCCTTTGGCCGAGTGTGAGAGCTTGAGAGAGAGAGATAAAATTCAGCCTTGAGTGAGAGGAAGAGTGTTCGGCCTTGTGTGCTTGCTTGAGATCAAAAAATTTTCTAAGTCTTTTGTCATGAGGAGTGGTCGGCGAAGAGAGGGTTTGAATTTGAAATGTGTAACCGTGTTTGAATTTGCCGTGTTTGTATTTGAAGTGTGTATCCTTGTTTGATTTTAAAACAGCAAACCACCTTCATTATCTCTCCACGTGGGAGTTTCATCCATGAGATGAAACTCCAAGGCTCCAATGTGTGCCCTGTTTGAATTTCAAATGTATAACCGTCCACCCCATTTGTTTGAATTTGAAGCAACAAACCACCTTCATTATCTCTCCATGTGGGAGTTTCATCCATGAGATGAAACTCTAAGGCTCCAACGTGTGCCTTGTTTGAATTTCAAATGTATAACCGTCCACCCCATTTGTTTGAATTTGAAATGTGTATCCTTGTTTGAATTTGAAACAACAAACCACCTTCATTATCTCTCCATGTGGGAGTTTCATCCATGAGATGAAACTCCAAGGCTCCAACGTGTGCCTTGTTTGAATTTCAAATGTATAACCGTCCACCCCATTTGTTTGAATTTAAAATGTGTATCCTTGTTTGAATTTGAAACAACAAACCACCTTCATTATCTCTCCATCTAGGAGTTTCATCCATGAGATGAAACTCCAAGGCTCCAACGTGTGCCTTGTTTGAATTTCAAATGTATAACCGTGCACCCCATTTGTTTGAATTTGAAATGTGTATCCTTGTTTGAATTTGAAGCAACAAACCACCTCATTATCTCTCCATGTGGGAGTTTCATCCATGAGATGAAACTCCAAGGCTCCAACGTGTGCCTTGTTTGAATTTCAAATGTATAACCGTCCACCCCATTTGTTTGAATTTGAAAAGTGTAACCATAACCCCTCCATTATCTCTCATATAATTTTAATTCAAATCTATTCAACTCACTTAACTCATCATTTTAAAATAACCTCATTTAATTCACTTGGATCAACTCAATTATTTGATTCCATTTCCAACTCAAATCAGCCCCAACCAAATTAGGCTTGGACTCACTTGGTCGTCAACCAAGTCAACCCCGACCCATTGGATCCCAATTGGGCATTTTGACCCAAATAACAACATTGACCCAATTAAATGCGCCTTACCCATTTTCTTTTAATTGAACCTTATACCATAACCGTTGGGTCCCAAGTGGGCCATTGACCCAACACCTTACCCATCTAAGGTTCATATCTGTTAATTCACAATTAAAATGGCAAATTTCGTATATATTGATAACATGGAATTCTGAAGTGTGACATGTGCTCTCAAACTCTACCTTGGCCGATCCTCTCACTAAGACAAGAATGACATAGAGATTTCTATCTCAACTCCTCTCTCTCTCACTCTTTGGGCCGATCTCTCACAAGAGAAGGAAAAAACTTTGGATTTTCCATTCTCTCCTCCTCTCCCTCTCTCAAATCTCTTCCTTGGTCGAACCATTCTAAGGATTTTCATCTTAATCAAGCACCACTCTTTGGCCGAAGATCGAGGAGGAAGAAAGGAAAGACTAAGGAACGAAAGAAGATCGGAGGAGCCGCGTAATCGGTAAGTGGTATTTGTCAAGATTTTTTTAAGTAAAAAGAGTTTAAAGAGAACATGCCTTATAGGTTGGAAATGGTTGGCCAAAATGTTATGGGCCATGGATTCAAAATCCATCCATGGAATGAGATGGAAAAATGGACAAAACCCTAGATTGTTATGTATAAAGATCATTGAGAACTCAACAGGGATTGGATGAGGTTTGGCCATAATGTATGGCCGAACCCCATCAAATGATCAAATCCTGGACATGTGGCATTTAAGATGGGAATTAATAAAATAAGGAACCATGGGTTTGGCCATGTTGTATGGCCGAACCCCATGAAGGACTTTTTCAAGGACATGGGTGTATGATGAACCCCATGGAAATAGATTATTAATTTTAATGGGTTTGTTTTAAAGGATGAAAATAAGGAAGGAATGTTGGAGATTTTAAAGGGGTTGTAAATGTTGTAAATGATGACGAACCATGGACCATGGGTTCGGCCATGTTGTATGACCGAACCCCATCGAGAAATGTTGATGGTTTTAAAGATGGTTAGACCATGGGACAATGGAGACAAAGGACCATGGGTTCGGCCATGTGTATGGCCGAACCCCATGAATTATTTTGATGAGTCATTCTGGTAGATCTATACATGATAAGTGATTGAATGACCAAGTTAAGAAAGGAGGGTTAAAATGGAAAGAAGATGGAATGAAAGAACCATGGGTTCGGCCATGTTGTATGGCCGAACCCCATGGATAATATTTGATGGATTTAGGTGTTGTTTCTATCAAATTAAATGATTAACTTAAGTGATGGGATTAAGAAATCAATGAATGGATGGTGTTGGACCCATTTTGTGTAAAATAAAACAAGGGTTAAAAAGGGGGTCAAAACCAATGAGTGAGGTTCGGTCATGTTGTATGGCCGAACCCCACAAGTGAGTTTTGGTGGACAGTGGACAGTAGACAATGGGTAGTGGACAGTGGACAGTGGGCAGTGGACAGCGGGTAACCTAGTGATTTTATAAATGAAATATCTATATGATTTTCCAAATGGTTAGGTTAAATTGGAAGGATGAAGGGAATGGTTTAAATCAATTGGAATAATTAAATTGGTTATTTTATGGAATTAAACGAATCACCAAATTGATGTCTGTATATGTTAAATGTAATAAGGTAACGGGATTTCACAAATGGTGAACGATCGGCTTGAAGCAATTGGTGATCGATTTTTGGACGGAAACACAAGGACCCGTTATTTGGACGTTGGTAGGATTCCTACCTTATTGAAAACCATGGAATATGTATATATGGTGATTTTAATTCATGTTTTGATGAGTTATTTGGTATCAAATGATATGTTTCAATTATGGAATTTTATATGCTATGATGTTTAATATTACATAGCATGTTGGTATTTGCATCTCATGCATGGCATGGGAGGGATCAAATGAGGAGAGTCCACGCTTCCATTCAGTTTCTGATAAAACAATCGTCGGGAGGAATCCACACTGATTCCAGGTTATGATGATTGTGATGTAAACGGAGTCCACGCTTCATTCGGTGGGACCGAAAAACAATCGTGGGGAGGAATCAACCTTGATTCCTATGGATTTGTAACCAGAGTCCACGCTCCGTTCGGGGGACCAATAAGGCATTCGTGGGGATACCTTGATGAGGATTTTCCATCAAGAGGATACTATGCTTGTAATGTAACTGGAGTCCACGCTCCGTTCGGGGCGACCGATAAGGCATTCGTGGGGATGCCTTGATGAGGATTGTTCCATCAAGAGGATACTATGTGATTGTGGTATGGATGATGGGTGGGACTCATGGCATATGACATCCATGGCATGGCATTGACGTGCATGGTTTTGATTTTATGTTATCTATGTGATTTTCATCTAATCCATGTGTTGACCCTACTCGGAGTACCTACTGGGCGCGTTGTCTAACGCCCTACTTCTACCTTAGATGATGACATAGGAAATGGATGGAACGAAGGACGCGATCGGAACCAAGCTTAGGAGCTTGGATAATTTAGTTTCACTTTATTTAAGTTTATTCATGGATAATGTAATTTGAGTAGCTAGTATTTGGGAATATACTAGCTTAGACTATTTGCTATGGATCGAATGATGATTAATCTGGATTAAGTTAATTTATATTGATTGCCTTCCTTGCTAAGTAAATGTTGTAATCCTATATTATTTCCGCAATGGGTATTCCGCAAGTCGTAGTATCGCGTGTGAAATGTTTTAGTGGACTTGTCCACGCACACGCATGGTTGGCCAGTTATGTAACGCCCCGCCCTTTTTCACTAGCCGAAAATCAGAGTCTATTTATTTATTTTTTTGAATAGAAGAGTGAGCGAGAACGGGATGCCACGACGGAAGCTAAGCCCGAGCTTCTAAAGCTTGACCCTTAACTAGCCAACCATACGTGTGCGTGGACCAAGTCTACTAAAACGGTTCACACGTACTCAAGTTAGCATGCGGAATAAATCATAAATGTGGAAATATAATAGAATAATTATTTGATTCTATTTTAGATAGCAAGGAGGTCCATCACTTAATAATAATTACCTTGAGTTAAAATATCCCAAAATTAACATTCAAACTATAACAAATAATCTATGTTATTACAATCCCACGAACTAATTACTCAAATACATTATCCATGAGTAACTTAAATAAAATGGAGCTAAAACATCCAAGCTCCTAAGCTTGGCTCCGATCACGTCATTCGTTTCGTTCAATTCCTGTGTCATCAACTAGGGTAGAAGTAGAGCGTTAAACAATGAGCCCAGTAGTATTCCAATTAGGGTCAAACACATGGGTTAGTGTAAAAATCCAGATATAATACATCATACCGTACTTGTAAAGCATTGTATCCAAAATAGTGTATGATAAAAGAGATTAAATCATACAGATAAAAACAAGAAACATTGCATGATAATAGAGATCATAATCATGCTGATTCAATGCTATGCCATGGTGTCATATGCTGTGAGTCCCACCCATCACCCATATCACCAGAACACATAGTATCCTCTGAAGGAAAACTCATCATCAAGGTATCCCCACAGTTGCCTTACGGACGCCCCGACGGAGTGTGGTCTCCGGTTACCTCTTGATGGGATAATGCACATCAAGGTACCCCCACAAATGCCTTACAGAGGCCCTGACGGAGTGTGGTCTCCGGTTACATTTCCTCCCTCCCATGTCATGCATGAGATGCAAATGCCAACATGCTATGTAATAATACAAATCATAGCATTTAAAATTCCATATTTGAAACATATCATTTATACAAAATAACTCATCAAAATATGAATTAAAACCATCATACATATCCCATGGTATCAATGAGGTAGGAATCCTACCAATGACCACTAGTGTGTCCTTGCGTTTTTGTCAGAAAACCGATCACTGATTGTACACAACTTGTGAGGTCCCGTTACCTTATTACATATCAATCAATCAAACCCTGTTCCATTTGATTTCCAATCATGTCTAAGTCCATAAACACACCTTAGTGGGGTTCGGCCATACAACATGGCCGAACCTCACTCACTTGGTTTGGGTCCCTCTTTTTAATCATTTGATCTTTTAATTAAGTCCAAGATCATGTCATCTTTTGGTTCATCAATCCATACACACATATAAGTTAATCATCTAACATTCATAAAACCTAAGTCCACAAAAACCTTCTCCATGGGGTTTGGCCATACACCATAGCTGAACCCATGGTCCATCATTCTCATCCCATTTACATCTTAGCCATTATTTCCGTCACCTCATACTTAGATCCAAAACATTGATCCATAATTACACATTTCATGCATGGATCCACAAATGATCCATCAACAAAAAACCCGTACTAAAATCTTTCCATCTCCTAGCATATACATTCATTATTTCCTTTTTTTTCTTAAATCATTCCCAACACTAGATCCATAAACCAAGTCCCTCCATGGGAGGTTTAATCATATTCTTAGATTCATCGATTAAACCCTCGGATCCGTAATACATCCATTAATTTTTCTACATGGGGTTCGGCCATACACCATGGCCGAACCCATGGTCCATGGTTCTTCATCATTATAACATTTGAGACCATTTAAAAATCAATAAAATTCCTCTTTATTTCCATGATCGAAATACATGTAAATAATTCAATATTTCTCCATGGGGTTCGGCCATACACCATGGCCGAACCCATGGTCCATTGTTCTCCACCCTTTACATCATTTAGACCCATTTACCACCATTAACATTCCTATACTTTTTCCATCATTTAAACCCTTTTAAAACCTTAATACCTTTCCATGGTTTAACCACCTTTAAAACCACTTAAACCAATGATATTCTTCCATGGGGTTCGGCATACAACATGGCCAAACCCTATGGTTCATCATTTTATTCTAAAAACCATACTTCCAAGATTTAATCCTTTGATGGGGTTCGGCCATACACCATGGCCGAACCTCATCAATCCCCTTTTTGTCCTTGATGGTTCTTATACATACAATTTAGGGTTTGGCCATGCAAAGGCCAAACCATGATCCTTGATCATCCACCATTTCCCACATGGTAATGCATAAGTCCTTAGCCACAACAAGATTAGGGTTCGGCCATTTCCTTGACCATCTTACTTAATAAAATCTCATTGAGTACTTACCGATTCCGCGACTCCTCTTGTTTCTTTTACCTTTTCTTGCTCCGTTCCTTCCTTAGCCTCTTCTTCCTTCCTTCTTGATCCTTGGCCGAGATAGATCTTGATAAAATCTCTAGGAGTGGTTCGGCCAAGAGGTATAGGTTTGAGAGAGGGAGAGAGAGATAAAAACTCTAAGTGTTCTCTCCTTTGTTCAATGAGAGTGGTCGGCCTTGAGTACGAGAGGGAGAGAGTGAGATGAGACTCCAAGTCTTGTTCTATGAGAGTGGTTGGCCAAGGGTCGTGTCCTTTGGGTTGATGCCCTTTTGTAACTCCCATGACCTTTCACCTCCTCATAGATACTTATTTCAGGGGTTTCATCCCATGATTTGAAACACCCAACCATATGCCCCTTGGGCTTCCATGTTCCAACGTGTATGCATGAGTATACCTTGTGTAACAACCAAAATCCCTTCAACGTCCTCATAATGATGGTGTCTTCCCAAGTGTCCCTTGGCTTGGCCAAGACACTACTTGAGATGGAACACCCCTCCATCTTCCAACGTGTATGCCTTTGGGTATGGCTTGTGTAACAACAAAACCATTCAACTTCCTCATAATGATCCCTTTGGAGTTGCATCCCATGGGATGAAACTCCCACCTCTCCAACGTGTGTACAAGATGGGTTTGGTCTTATGAGATGCAACTCTCCATCTTCCCACTCCACTCACTTAAGATCAAAGTCCTATTAACTTCCCATTCAACTCATCTCTTTAACTCAACTCATATCATTAATTCAACTCATTTAACTCACTTAAAATCAACTCATTTCCTTGATTCCATTTCCAATTTAATTCAGCCCCAATTTAATTAAGTTTGAACTCACTTGTTGGTCAACCAAGTCAACCATGACCCATTGGGTCCCAATTGGGCATTTGACCCAATCGACAATCTTGACCCAATTAAATAAATCTCACCCATTTATTTCAATTGAACCATATCCACAATCCGTTGGGTCTTAATTGGGCAATTGACCCAACACTTCCCCATCTAAGGTCCATATCCATTAATTCATAAATTAAATGGACAATTTCCATGTATATTTATAACTTGAAAATCAGGGGTATTAAAATACAACCCTCTTTTTAAAATTTTCGTCCCGAAAATCGAACGAAGTAGGGTTTTAAACGAATTACATAAATAGCTCAGGGTGAGCTGTTCTCATTTCCGATTCAAGTTCCCAAGTGGCTTCCTCATTACCATGTCGATCCCACACCACCTTGATGAACTGAATCGCTCATTTCCTAATACCTTTGTTCTGTCTCATGTTATATCTTTTTCTCGTGAGCCCAATTGTGATCTCACGTAGGTCAATGTACTCTGTTTTCACTTTATCTGCTACCAAGATATTTTCCATACATACTCGCTCAATACGTTCATTCGTCTACTTTCTATGTGAGGTTAGTGATGACCTTGTTCCTCATTGAAATTTGTTAGTGAGGTAGCCTGCCAATGCAAACCTATGCTCAAGGCTTTCGCTGATTCCATTTTGACTAGGTTTCTTGCTGCACTCTCCTGGAACTCCATCGGCTAACTACAGAGTCAGCTGATCAGTCAAACTCGGCAGTCGCCCATAGCTTCCCATTCGAGTTTCACTAGACTCTTATCTTTTCCACTAAGTACATTTCCAAAATTAAGCACATCTTCATTTGCACATAAGTCACTATGTGACTAACACCTTTTGTTCAAATCTTCTACGATACCGATACCCGGCATCAATCGAAACCACCATGGGAACCATCATCCACGGTTATACACATCCATCCCTACTATCACTCTATCAGTGAGTATCATCTATCCATGGTTAATAACCATCTATGAATATAATCGTTCCATGGGCATAATCATTCCTTGGGAATAATAAATCCAGGGCACATCATCTACCATGAGATATTCTATCCGTAGGAACAATACTCGAATGAATCACTACGTGACTGTGGCAACAATATCAAATCATAAATATACCTTGACCCCTAGTAAGACTTAGGACCCATGACTTAATAAGCAAAAGACCAACGTCCAACGTGATCAAGTCTACCTCGTCCTGCATCCCTTCACCCCAAGGGCGATTCAGTCAAGCTCTAAGGCGATCGAATTGCGTCTAACGAAGCTAGCACCACCCCCATGGGGTAAAATAGTATCTAGCTTTGCGTATCAACGCACATCAAGTGTGCGAAATAGCCGTGAGAGCGCCCTTCAGCGCGTAGCAAGTGAGGGACCCACACCTCAACGGCAACCCTATGGGACCAAGTCTCCGTATGTTCATATCGAGGCTCCCATGGTCTCAATCATCAAAATCACATGAGGGACGCACCCATACCACGTCTCAATATAATCAAGTGACCTCGTCACATTTACCATGGGATTACTGTATCTATCGTGGGGTCGATATACCCACCAATTGTCGTCATCGACCCATTGATCGACTTAGTTTCTCATAAGAATCTATGTTCACATACTTCGGGAAATTCCCTAATCATCATCTTGTATTTCTTGTTTTGGGGAGTTTTCCTATGTATCACATAATGTCTCTTGTTTGGGGAACTTTCCTATGTATCACATAATGTCTCCTGTTTGGGGAACTTTCCTATGTATCACATAATGTCTCTTGTTTGGGGAAATTGCCAAATAAGCATCCCTGTATTTCTTTGTTTTTGGGGAAACTTCCTAAGTATCAAGTGTTTGTTTCTCAATTTGGGGAAATCGGGGAAGTATCTCTTAATTTGCTATGTTTGATAAATCCAAGTTATAGTGACTGTACTTCCTTTGTTATCATTCCTTTTTCGTCCAGTGCTGCTCTCAGATTGAATGTTTCAGTCTGAGTCTAATGAAGTAAATTAATCCGGCCCCCGTGCAGCGGACTTCGAAGAGTCGGTCAGTTGGGATTCTTATTTGTCAGTGAGACTTGATACCGTCTTAATCTTACTTCTAAAGATTCAACCTAATCGTTTTGCTCTGATACCAACTGTAACGCCCCGCCCTTTTTCTGTAACGCCCGCCCAATTTTCATCGAAATCAAAGTCTAATTTTTTCTTTTTTGAAATAAAAGTGACAACGGGCGAGGGCGTCACGACGCAAGTTAAGTCCGAGCTTCTAAAGCCCGGCCCTTAACTGGCCAACCCCACGCGTGCGCGGAACGAAGTCCACGAGAACGGCTCACGCGTAGGAAGTAAGCTCGCGGAATATAATTAGATGCGGAACATTATAATAGAGACTATCGTACCAGTTTTTAGATAGAAGGGAAAATACATCGTTAAATTACTAAAATACCCCTATGTTCATAATTATGTCTCAAAATGATAACGTCCAGCGTATAGTCCAAACCATAGCAAGAAACAGTAATTATTACATGCCGACAAGCTATGCTACTTAAATTACAACTTTTCCTAAATAAAACTTGAATAAAACAAAGTAGCCGCTTTCCCAAGCTCCTATGCTTGGCTCCCGTCGTGTCCACCGTTTCCGCCGTCTCCTGCGTCATTAGCTAGGGTAGAAGTAGGGCATTAGACAACGTGCCCAGTAGGATTCAGAGTAGGGCTAGCACATGGATTAGTGATACAAGCATACCAATAATAATATGATAAATCCCATAAAATGAATGCCATGCCATGGGTGCCTATGTCATGTGTCCCACCCATCATCTATATCATCATAAAATCTCATATCCCCCTTGACGGCAAAGCCTCGTCAAGGTGTCCCCATGTTTGCTTCTCGGTCGTCCCGACGGAGCATGGACTCCGGTTATAGCATATCAAGCTATCCCCATGTTTGTTCTCGGTCGCCCCGACGGAGCATGGACTCCGGTTATAGTGCATCAGGTTATCCCCATGTTTGCTTCTCGGTCACCCCGACGGAGCATGGACTCCGGTTCCTTTATTTTCCCGCCCATGCCATGCATGAGATGTAAGTGCATTATGCTATGTAGTATATATATGATTCATATCACTAATATAAAATCCATAGCATTGGAATATAATCCATAGCCTTAAAAATATCATCCATAGCATTAAAATATAATCCATAGCATTTAAAATATCATCCATAAAATAAATCATATAATTACCGAAATAAAATACGGAAACCATCACATAAACATAATCCACGGCTTACAAAAACGTAGGAATCCTACCGAATACCGATAACGTCCCTTTCCGTTTTCGTCCGATAATTCCGGTCGCCAATCGCGTACCGTTTGCGATGTGCCAATACCTTATTAAACATTTTCCAAGTTAGTCCATATCTTATCCATGATTAAGTCCCTAACTGATCATAAACCTAGATTCATTAATGCTCCCTAGCCATATTATAAGATTATCATAAATCGGCCCTTAACTTAGCCTCATTTCCATTGCATAATTCCAAATTTTAGCCCATTAAACATTCTAATTTGTGAGCCTAAAATGCAGCAACCTGAAGTTTCATTTAATCACTCATAATGTCATCTTAATGCACCCAAGTTCATGTCCAACCTACATGGGGTTCGGCTTCTTCATTGTGGCCAATAATTACGGTTTTGCCACTATGCTTCCATGATTTAATATTTCCTCCATCTATGTCCATTTTTGTCCATAATTCATCCATATACTTAGCCCCATTAATGATTTAATGCCCATGACACAATATCCCTAAAATCAGCCACTTAATTTAATTAAATTTCAAATCATCTAAACCTATACAAAATTCCAATTATTGCCCATAACATGACCTACAATGGGTCATGGGTCCGGCCATACACCATGGCAGAACCCATGATGTCTTTTTTTACTACTTTTCTTCGGTCCATTTCACCTCATTTGGTCTCACCATAATTGAATTTAAAACATACATTTAAATCATCCTTTCATAATCATCATAAGATATACTTTGGTCCATTTAATTTGACCAACATTCCATTTTATTTTTCCATAGTTCCCAAAACACTAAATTCCTCAAAGTCTCTCCATGGGGTTCGGCCATGTTCCATAATTTTTATTTTAAAAACCTCATCTCTACTCATTTAAAACCTTGTTTAAAATACCTAACAAAAATCGACTTAATTACCATTAATCTCCTCCATTAATTTCCATGCTTTCATAACCATTTAATTCATCATTCCATCACCATGGGGTTCGGCCATACACCATGGCCGAACCCATGGTTCATGATTCTCCTTCATTCACCATTTTTTGGAGGCCATTAAATCATTTACATATCCTATGATTTTCTTGTTTAAAACCCCCTTTAAATTTTTCCAACATTTAATCATTTACAAGCCTACAATCATAATCATTCTCCATAGCCTTTAAACCTTAAAACCCTAATTAAATCATCAACCATTCACCATGGGGTTCGGCCACACTACATGGCCGAACCCTATGGTCCATCAATCCATTCAAAAACCCATTACTTCCATGCTTAAATCCATTTAATTTCATAACCTCCTTAATCCTTTTACTTATTATTTTTCTTAATCCATCTCTCCCCTTTTTCATCCATTTCTCATCTTATCATTGAATGGATCTTAGATCTAAGGCCCATAACATTTGTGGCCACCATTCATTCTAAGAAATGGATTACATAAATATATCTTAACCTTTAAAAATATAAATTCTTGTCTAAGAATTTCTTACCACACTGACGACTCCTCCGGCCTTTCTTCCTCTTTTTGATCTCCTTAGCCCTTTCTCTTCTTTTTCTCCTTGTTATTCAGTGAAGATGTGCTTGATCAAGATGGAGTCTCCACGGTTAGGGTTTGGCTAAGGTAGGTTTACATTTTTGAGACAGGGAGAGGGGATGAGGATGGAAAAAGATGCTCAAACCTTGGTCTTGAAGTGGTGGTTGGCCAAGCCTAATTTTTTCCTTCTTTTCTTCTAAGTTTCTTCTTCTTTCTTGGTGTTTTTCTTGGGAGAGAGAGGGAGGACGGTTTTGGGAGAGGGAATGAAGAGATGGAGATGAGATGAGACCCTAGACCCATTCCCATCTCATCTTGGTGGCTTGGGTTACACTCCTCCATCATTCCATTTGACCAACCAACATGGGAAAGTATGACTTGCATGTCCTTGGTGGTGGTGGTTGGGATGAAACCACCACCATGCCAATGGTTTTAGGTCTTTAATGTGGGTGGTTTGGTCTTCCCATCAAGTCCATTGACTACCCATCATGGAGAGGGGTATGGGCTCTCATACCTTGAGTGGTGGTGGTTGAGATGAAACCACCACCCTAAGTCCATGGTATTTTTGTGTTTCTTTGGGTGGTTTCAATGGGATGAAACCACCCTTTGACTTGCCCTTTTTGACTTATTTATTTGACCTTAATTTGACCAACTCAATTAATTAAATTAGACCCTTACTTAGGTTAATTATTTCCTATTTAATTTAATTCCATTAAATTCTCTTCTAAGAAATCCACCAATGGTTGACCAAGTCAACCATGGTGGATGGTCCCCACCAACACCTACCCTACCCGCCACCTCACTTGATGAGGTGGAGGTGGGCCCCATTCGGCCATATCACTTAAACCTCATTAATCTTAACTTAGATGATTTAAAATAATTTAATCAACTTAATCTATTTTAATTCTCCTTAGTCCCCTTAACTTATCCATGGTTGACCAAGTCAACCATGATGGTCGGCCCCACCTTTTCCTTGGTCCACACGCCACCTCACTTGGTGAGGTGGAGGTGGGCCCCACTTGGTTATGCCATCATCTCATCATTCACTTAGGTGGTTTAATTCCAATTCAACCCATTCCCATTAATTGGGTCACCATTGGGCCCATGGCCCAATTAAATTATTTCCTATCATTTACCTTAGAGTTTGACTCATTTTGACCCATTGGATCCCATATGGTTATCGGGCCCACTTTGACCATTGTTGACCCTTTAAATGGATTCCATCCAATCCATGGTCCATTGGACCATACTTGGGCCTTTGCCCCAAAATTTGATCCATTTAATATCCATAACATCAAAATTCTGATTTTTTTTTATTATTAAAATAAATAAATGCCATATATATGTTTGATTTAAAAGTTCGGGCTATTACAATAGAATCCTCTTTTGAAATTTTCGTCCTGAAAATTCGAGCGAAGTAGGGGTTTCAAAACAACTCATGCGAAGAGCTCCAGATAAGCGGCTTTCATCTCCGACTCAAGTTCCCAGGTGGTTTCTTCACTGCCATGTCGTTCCCATACCACCTTGACGAACTGGATGGTGCGGTTCCGTAGCACCCTTTGTTCGTTCCCGATCACTCTAACCGGCTTCTCCACATATGTCACATCGCTTTGTACATCGATGTCTTGAACATTTAACAGATGAGAAGGATCGGGGTTGTACTTCCTTAACATGGACACATGGAATACATCATGCAAAGATGATAATTGTGGAGGGAGCGCCAACTGATAAGCTACCCCCCCCCCCCCCCCCAACCCTTTTCAGGATCGGAAACGGCCCCACAAATCTAGGCGACAGTTTCCCTTTCTTCCCGAACCTCATGTGCCCCTTCCGTGGTGAGACTTTTAAGAATACTAAGTCTCCCACCTCAAACTCGAGGAACCTTCTCCTCTTGTCGGCATAGCTCTTCTGACGGCTCTGTGCAGTGAGTAGATGTTGCCGTATCAACTTAATCTGTGTTGTAGTCTCCGCAACCAAATCCGGTCCAATCAACGCAGGCTCACCGGCCTCTGTCCAACACACGGGCGATCTACACGGCCTACCATACAAGGCCTCAAATGGAGCCATCTGGAGGCTTGCCTGGTAACTGTTATTGTAAGAGAACTCCACCAGTGGCAAATGGTCCTCCCATCTGCCCTTGAAGCCTAGCATGCATGCTCTCAGCATATCCTCCAGTGTCTGTATCGTCCTCTCCGACTGTCCATCAGTCTGTGGATGAAATGCTGTGCTAGTCAATACGTCGGTCCCCATAGCCGTCTGCATGCCCTGCCATACTCTACCGGTGAATTGGCCATCCCTGTCGGACACAATAGACCGGGGAATGCCATGTAACCTGATGATCTCCCCTATATACCGTCGACCCAAAGTCTCTGATGAATCTATCATCTTGATGGGAAGAAAATGTGCAGACTTGGTCAACCGGTCCACTATGACCCATATCGCATCGTTGCCCTTTGATGACCTTGGCAACCTTGTTAAAAAGTCCATGGATATGTGCTCCCATTTCCATTCTGGCACCGGTAAGGGTACGAGTAAGCCCGGTGGTTTCCGATGTTCTGCCTTAACCTGCTGACAAGTTAGACAACAAGCAACAAATGCTGCTACATCTTTTTTAAGTCCATGCCACCAATAGTGCCTCTTAAGATCATGATACATCTTGGTGCTGCCTGGGTGGATAGAGAGTTTGGTTTGTTGTGCTTCAATCAGTAACTCTCTTCTGCAATTCTTAGGCACATATGTCCTACCTCGGAACATAAGACCCTGTCCTGGTCGTAACTCCCACTCCGATACAACCTCACCGGTAGACATCTTAGCCCATATCTCCTCCACCTCTGGATCTGTTCTTTGTTCCCGTTCAATCTCAGAGACCATGTTGGATCGTATGATCAGATTATATATGGTCCCATGATTATTGAGGTAGAGTTTAAACTCTCTAATGGTATTCAATACTTTCCATTCCGTCCTGATCAAGCTGGCTATTGTCGCATGTGACATGCGGCTGAGGGCATCTGCCACCTTGTTCACCTTGCCAGGATGATACCGAAGTGCGAACTCATAATCCGCCAGATATTCCATCCATCTGCGCTGTCTCATGTTGAGTTCCTTCTAATCAAATAAGTACTTCAGACTTTTGTGATCCGAGAACACCTCAAACTTTTCACCATAAATATAATGTCTCCAGCTTTTGAGAGCGAAGACCACAGCTGCTAGTTCTAGATCATGTGTGGGATAATGGCATTCATGAATTTTCAACTGTCTTGATCCTTACGCCACCGCACGATTACCTTGACTGAGTGTACACCCCAATCCCTCACCGGAGGCATCACAGTACACCTCATAATTTCTGCCTCTTTCCGGCAAGATTAGGATAGGAGCGGTTGTAAACCTCTCCTTTAGCTCCTCAAACCTCTGGTTGCATAGATCTGACCACTCAAATTTGACTCCCTTTTGAGTGAGTCGGGTAAGTGGAGCTGCAATCTTGGAGAAATCCATGATGAATTTCCGGTAGTAACCGTCCAATCCCAGAAAACTGCGAATCTCAGTCACATTCGTCGGTGCTTTCCACTCCTTTACTGCCGCTACTTTAGCCGGGTCCACGGCTATACCTTCCTCTGATATAAAGTGCCCCAAGTGGTTGATTTCAGATAGCCAAAATTCACACTTGCTGGCTTTGGCATATAATTGGTTCTTCCTCAAGGTGTCTAAGACTATCCGTAGGTGCTCGGCATGTTCCTTCTGACTTTTGGAATAGATCAGAATATCATCAATGAAAACGATCACAAAACGATCCAAGTAAGGACGGAATATCCTATTCATTAGGTCCATGAACACAGCCGGTACGTTAGTAAATCCAAATGGCATGACCACATACTCATATAAGCCATACCGTGTCCTGAAAGCTGTCTTCTCTATGTCCTCCTCTCTAACCCGAATTTGATGGTATCCGGACATCAGATCAATCTTGGAGAAATGAGAGGAACCCCTAAGTTGATCAAATAGATCATCAATCCGGGGTAGGGGATACTTATTCCTGACAGTCAGTTGGTTCAACTTTCTATAATCCACACACATTCGAAGGGTACCGTCCTTCTTCTTCACAAATAACACTAGGGCTCCCCATGCGGATGTGCTGTTCTAAATAAAACCCAGTCTGAACAGTTCATCAATCTGCTTCTTCAACTCGGTCATCTAAGCTGGTGCCATCCTATAATGGGGTAACGATACTGGAGTGGCGCCAGGGTATAACTTGATCTCAAAGTCAATCTCCCTCTTGGGTGGTAAACCAGGGAGGTCTGTTGGGAATACCTCGGCATAATTTGCTACTACCGCCGGAAGTTTAGTTATTGGTGCCCTATCTAATCTGAGGCTGTTCAAGGCAAGATGGTTCAATTCTTCCTGCAACCTTCTAGGGATGCCCTGTCTGTCAGCGTGTACCACGTACCGCTTTCCTTCGGTCAACCAGTCCATGCCAAATATAACATCATATTCAGCCATATCGATTACTAAATAGTTGAACTCGAAGAGTTCAGTGTTCAATGCCGTACATATGAGTCCCAATGGTGTGTCTCCGACGGGGGATACAATGGTAAGTGATGTGGACAGGTTTTGTACTAATGTGCCCGTAGCAGATATGAATGTAGCAGATATAAATGAATGTGAAACTCCAGAGTCAAATAATGTAACAGCATAAGAACTACCAACTACAGCCATACCTTGCAGTCACCGAACGATCCACTGCTACTGGAGATGGTATGGTGAAAAGTCGTCCAGATCCTGTAGGGTTTTGCGCCTGTCCTGCCTGGTTGTATGTTCTGCCTCCTCGCAAGTGAGTTGGTCTAGCTGGAGGGCGGAAGGAACCCCTGGAGTTGGAGGGTCGGCTGATCTGTGGACACTCCCTCTTGAAGTGGCCCTGTTGGCCACACTGATAACATGTTTTTCTGTAACGCCCCGCCCTTTCCGAGAATTTCAGAGTCTAATTTTTTTTTTTAAAGTTATAATAAAACATCGAAAGAGAGCGGGCGGCGTCACGACGCGAGTTAAGTTCAGACTACCCAAGTCTGAACCTTAACTGGCCACCCATGTGTACATGGACTAGACCATGATTACGAATCACACATGGAACTAACATCAACATGCGAAATAACCTAGATTAATTGCGGAATAGAAAGACCAGATAGCAAGTAACAGTCGTAAACATTATTTAACATAGATCAACCATCCAAATGTTATCAACCTAATCAAACCATAGCAAGTAGTGAATTATTACATGTCCCACAAAAGTATTCAAAAGACAGTAATATAAAGTAGTTCAGTCCTTCATTCAAGCACTTAGGCTTGGCTCCCCTCCCGGTCAACGACCTTTCCTTTCCTTTGCTTGTACCTGCAATCTCCTCTGAGGATAGAATTAGGGCGTTAGATCAACGCGCCCAGTAGGTTCCCGAATCAAGGCTACCACATGTTAGCATATAAAACATGCATATATATCATATTACATGATCATTAAAAACAAGTAAAACAATGCTATGAAATATGCACATGCAATGAGCATCCCTCATCATGTACTTTCATAGCCATCACTTGACGTGCCTTGCACCGACAAGGTAAATTACAACACACTTTCATCTCTTCTATAAAATATGTACATGCAATGAGCAACCCCCATCATGTACATTCGTAGCCATCACTTGACGTGCCTTGCACCGACAAGGTAAATTACAACACACTTTCATCTCTTCTATAAAATATGTACATGCAATGAGCAACCCCCATCATGTACATTCGTAGCCATCACTGTAAAACTTCATTCATTATCCCATAACTATGCATGAGATGTCAATGCCTATATGCCATTTGTCAATGCATAATATATCATTTGAAACCACATAAAATAAACAAGAATCTCATAAAGAAAACCAAGGTAAAAACTGTGGTTACAAGTAGGTAGGAAACCTACTGAAGAATCACTTCAGCGTCCGTTCTTTCTTAGGCTTTATCCTGTCACGACTCATTCGTCGTTCAACTCTTGTCACGTTGTGATACAATAATCAGTAAATCATATTGTCACATAAATGTCCATTCACATATAAGACCCAAAACATCTTGATTTGGTCCTTCTTTCAAGTCCTTCCATTATTGCCCATATTTACAATTTTTGCCATTGGTTCCAACCAATCTACTTAGTCATCCAATCTTTAATCCACCAAACTTACTCCATGGGGTTCGGCCATACATTTGGCCGAACCCAATGGTTCTTTTATCCATTACCATATGGTTCTCCATTAGGGTATTTTAAACCTTTTAAATCAACATAGAACCATTACCAACTACTACTCATAAGTTTAGCCTATTTAACCCATTCACCATGAATTAGCATAAAGTCCATCAACGTGCTTGGTTATTTACTGATATTAAGTACATAGATACATACATGATTCTTGAGTCAAAATCATAGAACCCAATCAGTAAGCATAACCATATATAAACCAAATAAAAACCATAAAGTAACCCATGGGGTTCGGCCACTCACATGGCCGAACCTCATGGTACTTTGAATCCAATTCTTCTAATGATCTTTCATCATTTATCATGTATCTTAGGCATAAAAACATCAAACATAATTCTATTTAAAATCTTATAGAAACCCCATGGTATTGCATGGTTTCTAACTCTTTAATTTCACAACAATCATTAATCTCTTTCATGGGGTTCGGCCATTCAAGTTGGCCGAACCCTATGTCCATGAATTGATCCTTCAAACATGCATTAGGTGCTATTTAAATCATGCAATATCAGTACCCTTTTGCTGCCTTTATACCTCTTAGAAACCCTCTTTAAAACATGTATTTTAAATCTAATAACATATGTAAAAACAGTCCCAACGTGCATGGTTTTAAATTTCAAAAACCATACACACTAATCAACTTTTTCCATGGGGTTCGGCCACCCAAAGTGGCCGAACCCAATGGTCCATTTCCACTCCTTTAATCCACTGATTTAGACCATATAAACTTCAGCCCTTGATGACCTTCAAGTCATGTTTTAACCTTTTTAAAACATACATTTTATGTCCAATAAAACATCTAAAAACAGTCCTATACTTGTATGGTTTTAAATTCCAAAAACCATCCAAACCAACCAATTGTTTCCATGGGGTTCGGCCATCCAAAGTGGCCGAACTCCATGTTCTCAATTTCCATCCTTTAAACCTTATCATCACACTTTAAAACCTTACTTATTTCGGCCACAAAATGACCCCAAAAATCAGTCCATAAAACCCATGGTTTTCATGTTTCCAAAACATGAAAACCATGCAATCTTTTACATGGGGTTCGGCCCTCCATGGTGGCCGAACCCAATGGTTATTTTCACCATTTTAAATCCTCCATAATCAAGGTTAAATATTGATGTATTCGGCCATGACCATGGCCCAATACATACCCTACTTGTTTTATGTTTTTAAACCAAAAAATCATAAAGATACTTACCAAATTTTCCAAACTTCCTCCTTGTCTTTGATCCTTGTTTTCTCCCTTTTATTTCTTCTTTTCTTTTGCTGTTTTGTGCTTGAATAAAGATGCCAAAACCTCTGCTGTTCCAGCCAAGAAGAACAACGAATTGGAGAGAGGAGAGAGGGAGAGAGAGATGAGGAAAATCTTAGGCTTTGCAATGATAAATTGGCCAGGTGATGGTGTTCATTGGTTTTGTATTTCAGCCATCAACACCCCTCCACTTCCTCATCAACTCATGCACAAAACGATGGGGATTGGGTGCCCTCCAAGGCACCCCTTGGCAGCTACCCATGCAGCCATTCAAATTTCTATGTAACTCACCTCAAACCCATCATTTACATTAACCATTCACCATGGAACTCACCAAAACAAGTCCCCAACGTGTGGGACTTGTTTTGGTTGGTTTGAGACCAGCCAACCTCTTCAAATTCCCATTAAACTCACTGATTTACAGTCCCTTGGATTTCCATTTTGACTCACCCAACTCAAGATATTTTTATTCCAACCCAACTCATCACATTTAATGCTCCATCTTTGAGTCAACTCTTTTCTTAATTTAGACTCACTCCAAATCAGTCCAACTCAAGCTGAATTATCTCACACTTGAGTTCCATTGAGGGCCCATACGGTCATCCGTGGTCAAACTAGTCAACCCGACCCGTTGGGTCCACTTTTGGCTCCTTGACCCGTTTTTGACTCCATGACCCAATTATGGGTATTTTGGTCATTTGTAATCATATGGATCAGGCCTACCCATTTCTTCTCTACTTGATTTCCAATCAAATAAGCTTAACCCCATTTAATTTAAATTCACAAAACGATCAAATCATCCATTTTGACCCGATGGGTCCCATTTGGGCCCTTTGACCCATTTAGCCATTTTTGACCCAAATGATGAAAATTACCCAACCAATCAAACTTAACATTCATAATATGCTCATATGATTTTAATTTGAGCAATGGGCCCCACTATTTCCTTTCTTAACATCACAAAATAATTAATTTAACAACTCAGGGGCATTTTGGTAATTTTCCATTTCATTGAGAAATTGGGGTGTTACAGTTCCCACCCCAGGGAACTTGAGTGATTGATGCTGATGGGGACGGCTGATTGGAGCGAAAGCCCGCTGTAGATCCCGTGGAGGGTGAGGGTCTGCTAGAATTCGGGCGGAATTTCTTGTTGGGTTGGAATGTACCCCGCCCACCTTGCCCTCGGCGGTTGTCAAACCGCACTATCTCATTCAATTCTCGTTCTGCGATAGTGGCCCTGCTGACCACCCCTGCCAGTGTGGGTTCCTTGAAAATTGTCACCCTGGCTCTGATGTTTGGTCGGAGGCCCTGTTCAAATTTGCGGGCCCTCCGGTGTTCGGTATCCACCATATAAAATGCATAGATGGATAGACTGAGGAACTCTCTGTGGTATTCCGCCACAGTCATATTGCCTTGCACCAATGATAGGAAGGCTTGAGTCTGGCGCTCTCTTTCCTCCTCCGGAAAGTACTGCTCCAGAAAAGTGGCTGAGAACCATTCCTATGTCATGATGGTCCGTTCCCTTTCCGGCACCAGAGCTTGCTGTTTTTCCACAATTTCCCACCAACTACCGGCATCCTCGATCAGTTGAGAAGTGGCCAGTAAGATCTTATCAGCGGGACTGGAGATCTGGAGTAAATTCAAGATCTGAGTGATCCTTTTTAACCAATGCTCCGTTCCGTCAGCCCCTTCTTTTCCCCTGAAGTAGGGAGGGCTCTGTTTTTGGAAATCTCTAACCATATTCCGTTTGTTGGAGTCGCTGGTGGTCGCATCCCCATTCAAGTGCTGTTGGAGAACAGAGGTGACCACTGCTTGAACTAACTCCTTCAACTCTGGAGGCACCACCGATATGTTCACACTATTTTGTCCCTCCTCTTGATGAGGCGGCTGTACCTCCTCTTCCTGGCGATGTGGTGGTACCTCCTCTTCTACCCTTGGGTTTTTCCAAGTTCTTCCTTTTGGCGGCATTTCCTAAGTCATTGAAAACATTTATCGACTTAGTTCCTTCATAATGTTGGCACGTTCATATTTTGGGGAAAGAATTTTCCTACGGATCAAAATTTTCTTCAATTTGGGGGAACAATTATCAAATAACTATACTTAGTTTTCGGGGTGGGGGGGTTTTCATGTATGGTACAATGTAGCTTTGTTGGGGAAGTTGCCAAATAAGCACACTTGGTTTTTGTAAAACTCCCTAAATGTCATGCATTTCTTACAAACTTGGGAAAAAATTTCCTAAGTATCAATGTTTGTTTCATTTGGTGAAATCAGAGAAATTTTCCTATGTTTGATAAATCCATCAATGTTATAATGATTGTACTTCCCTTGCTATCATTTCCTTACGTCAAATGTGGCTCTCAGATTAAATGTTTCAGTTTGAGTCAATCGAAGTAAATTAACCCGGCCCCCGTGCAGCGGAGTCCGAAGAGTCAATCAGTTGGGATTCTTATCCGTCAGTGAAACGTGAAACCGTCTTAATCATACTTCGAGAGATTCATTCTTCTGATTTCGCTCTGATACCAACTGTAACGCTCGCCCCATTTTCACCGAAATCAGAGTCTAACTTTTTTTTTTTGAAATAAAAGTGACAACGGGCACGGACGTCACGACGCGAGTTAAATCCGAGCTTCTAAAGCCCGGCCCTCAACTGGCCAACCCCACGCATGCGCGGAACGAAGTCCACGAGAACGGTTCACGCGTAGGAAGTAAGCTCGCGGAATATAATTAGATGCAGAACATTATAATAGAGACTATCCTACCAGTTTTTAGATAGAAGGGAAGATACATCGTTAAATTACTAAAATACCCCTATTTTCATAATTATGTGTCAAAATGATAACGTCCAACGTATAGTCCAAACCATAGCAAGAAACAGTAATTATTACATGCCGACAAGCTATGCTACTTAAATCACAACTTTTCCAAAATAAAACTTAAATAAAACAAAGTAGCCGCTTTCCCAAGCTCCTACGCTTGGCTCCCGCCGTGTCCATCGTTTCCGCCTTCTCCTGCGTCATTAGCTAGGGTAGAAGTAGGGCGTTAGACAACGGGCCCAGTAGGACTCCGAGTAGGGCTAGCACATGGATTAGTGATACAAGCATACCAATAATAATATGATAAATCCCATAAAATGAATGCCATGCCATGGGTGCCTATGTCATGTGTCCCACCCATCATCTATATCATCATAAAATGTCATATCCCCCCTTGACGGCAAAGCCTCGTCAAGGTGTCCCCATGTTTGCTTCTCGGTCGCCCCGACGGAGCATGGACTCCGGTTATAGCGCATCAGGCTATTCCCATGTTTGTTCTCGGTCGCCCCGACGGAGCATGGACTCCGGTTATAGCGCATCAGGCTATCCCCATGTTTGTTTCTCGGTCGCCCCGATGGAGCATGGACTCCAGTTCCTTTATTTTCTCACCCATGCCATGCATGAGATGTAAGTGCATTATGCTATGTAGTATATATATGATTCATATCACTAATATAAAATCCATAGCATTGAAATATAATCCATAGCCTTAAAAATATCATCCATAGCATTAAAATATAATCCATAGCATTTAAAATATCCTCCATAAAATAAACCATATAATTACCGAAATAAAATATGGAAACCATCACATAAACATAATCCACGGCTTACAAAAACGTAGGAATCCTACCGAATACCGATAACGTCCCTTTCCGTTTTCGTTTGATAATTCTGGTCGCCGATCGCGTACCGTTTGTGATGTGCCAATACCTTATTATACATTTTCCAAGTTAGTCCATATCTTATCCATGATTAAGTCCCTAACTGATCATAAACCTAGATTCATTAATGCTCCCTAGCCATGTTATAAGATTATCATAAATCGACCCTTAACTTAGCCTCATTTCCATTGCATAATTCCAAATTTTAGCCCATTAAACATTCTAATTTGTGAGCCTAAAATGCAGCAACCCGAAGTTTCATTTAATCATTCATAATGTCATCTTAATGCACCCAAGTTCATGTCCAACCTACATGGGGTTCGGCCATGTACCATGGCCGAACCCATGGTTCTTCATTGTGGCCAATAATTACGGTTTTGCCACTATGCTTCCATGATTTAATATTTCCTCCATCTATGTTCATTTTTGTCCATAATTCATCCATATACTTAGCCCCATTAATGATTTAATGCCCATGACACAATATCCCTAAAATCAGCCACTTAATTTAATTAAATTTCAAATCATCTAAACCTATACAAAATTCCAATTATTGCACAAACGCTGGTGCCAGAAGAGGAAAGGATCACTATGACATGGGAATGGTTCTCAACCACCTTCCTAGAACAATATTTTCCTGAGGAGGAAAGAGAGAGCCAGACTCAAGCCTTCCTCTCATTAGTACAAGGCAGCATGACGGTGGCAGAATACCACAGAGAATTCCTTAAGCTATCCGTCTATGCATTTTATATGGTGGATACCAAACACCGAAGGGCCCGCAAGTTTGAACTGGGCTAAGGTGACCATTTTCAAGGAACCCACACTGGCAGGGGTGGTCAGCAGGGCCACTATCGCAGAACGAGAGTTAAATGAGATAGAATGGTTTCACAACCGTCGAGGGCAAGGTGGGCGGGGTGCATTCCAACCCAACAAGAAGTTCCGCCCGAATTCTAGTAGACCCTCACCTTCCACGGGATCTACGGGGGGCTTTCGCCCCAATCATCCCTCCCCATCAGCATCAGTCACACAGGTTCCCCGGGGTGGAAACACATGTTATCAGCGTGGCCAACAGGGCCACTTCAAGAGGCAGTGTCCACAGATCAGCCGACCCTCTAACTTCAGGGGTTCTTTCCACCCTCCAACTATACCAGCCCAGTCGCGAGGAGGCAGAACATACAACCAAGCGGGACGGGCGACAAACCCTACAGGATCTGGACGGCTTTTCACCATACCGTCTCTAGTAGCGGTGGATCGTTCGGTGATGCAAAGTATGGCTGTAGTTGGTAGTTCCTGTGCTGTTACATTATTTGACTCTAGGGATTCACATTCATTTATATCTTCTGCATTTATATCTGCTACGGGCACATTAATACAAAACCTGTCCACATCACTCACCATTGTATCCCCCGTCGGAGACACAACATTAGGACTCATATGTACTGCATTGAACACTGAACTCGCGGGATTCAGATTCGAGTTCAACTATTTAGTAATCGACATGGATGAATACAATATTATATTTGGCGTGGATTGGTTGACTACATATCAGGCCCACATTGATTGCCATCTTCGGAGGGTGATATTTTGGTCACCTGAGGGAAAACGGTACGTGGTACACGTTGACAGACAGGGCATCCCTAGAAGGCTGCAGGAAGAATTGAATCATCTTGCCTTGAATAGCCTCAGATTAGATAGGGCACCAATAACTGAACTTCCGACAGTAGTAGCAGATTATGCCGAGGTATTCCCAACAGAGCTCCCTGGTTTGCCACCCAAGAGGGAGATAGATTTTGAAATCAAGTTATACCCCGGCGCCACTCAAGTATCGTTACCCCATTATAGGATGGCACCAGCTGAGATGACTGAGTTGAAGAAACAGATTGATGAACTGCTCAGACTGGGTTTTATTCGGAACAGTACATCCGCATGGGCAGCCCCGGTATTGTTTGTGAAGAAGAAAAACGGTACCCTGCGAATGTGTGTGGATTATAGAAAGTTGAACCAGCTGACTGTCAGGAATAAGTATCCCCTACCCCGGATTGACGATTTTTTTGATCAACTTAGGGGTTCCTCTCACTTCTCCAATATTGATCTTGTAACACCCCGATTTCTCAGTAAGATGAATATTTACGAAAATGCCCCTGGATTGGTGAATTCAATAAATGTGATTGTAAATAAGGAAATAGTGGGGCCCATTGCTCAAATTAAGATCATATGAACACATTATGAATGTCAAGTTTGATTGGATGGGTAATTTCTCAATGAAGTGGATAAATTACGAAAATGCCCCTGATGTGTTAAATTAATTATTTTGTGATGTTAAGTAAGGAAATGGTATGGCCCATTGCTCAAATTAAGATCATATGAGCACATTATGAATGCCAAGTTTGATTGGATGGGTAATTTACATCAATTGGGTCAAAAATGGCTAAATGGGTCAAAGGGCCCAAATGGGACCCATCGGGTCTTACTGGATTATTTGACCGTTTTGTGATTTTAAATTAAATGGGGTTAAGCCTATTTGATTGGAAATCAAGTGGAGAAAAAATGGGTAGGCTTGATCCATATGTAAAAACCAATTAGAAATGACCAAAATACCATAATTGGGTCATGGAGTCAAAAACGGGTTAAGGAGCTAAAAGTGGACCCAACGGGTCGAGTTGACTATGGTTGACCGTGTGGACCCTCTAGGGAGCTAAAACACGAGTTAAATCAGTTGAGTGGGACTGAAGTGAGTTGGAATTAAATCAAGGGTTGACTTAACTCATGTGCATTGAATGAAATGCATTAATTATGGTGAGTTGGACATTGAGTTGAGTGAGTCAAAAATGGAAGTCAAATGGGCTGAAAATTCAGTGAGATAAGTGGGGTGGCTGTTTTGAGAGTTACAAATACAAGGTTAACCAAGGGGCTAGTCATTGGAATATGGAGAGTTTTATTTAAAAGTTGAAACTCCAAGATAGATATTAAAACCAATGGGAGTTACAAAGTGTGTTCACACTTGGAGGAGGGGAGTTTCATTTCAAGAATGAAACTCTCAAATGGGACATTGATGAGGATCAAATGGGCTGAACGGAGCTGCTGTATTATAGAGTTACAAATGAGGTTTTGACTTTTAAAATTCAAATATGATAAGACTACACATTGGAGAGGGGGGGGGGGGGGGGGGGGAAGGTTTCATTTCTAGATGAAACCCCCATGTAAGATGATAATGAGAGGAGGAAGAAAAGGAGAGGTTACACAAATACCAGCATGGGAGACGTTGGAGAGCTTGGGGAGGTTTCATTGCATAGATGAAACCCCCAAGTAAGCATAAAGGACTTGGGGTTAATATGGGAGTTACATGTGAGGCAAGTTTGGGCTGAATTTAAGTAGCCAAAAGAGGTTCAATTTTCTATCTCTATCTCTCTATCTCTCTTTGCTGTCTTCTACATTCCAAAAGCAAGAACAACAGCTGGTTACTGATTTGCAATCAGTCCTTGGTTGATTTCTTTCACCAAGACAAAAGCACACTTTGAGCAAAAGGAGTTGGCACCAAGGTTTAAGATCAAAGTTTCCTTTCTCTCTCTTTCTCCCTCAAATCCATGTCATCTGGCTGAAGTATTCCAAGGAGATTGCAACAAGGTCAGTCTCAGCCCAAAGAACAGTAAGAGAGAAGGAGAGGTCAAGCAAATAAAGGGTCAAGAAAGGAGTCAAAAGAACCGAAGGAGACGCGGTGTTCGTAAGTGCATTTTGAACTCTTGTTTAATAGATTGGTTAAGAAAATGAGATCTGGCCATCGTATGGACAGATCCATCAATGGTTTAAATATGGGATTATGATGTTTAAAAGTGATAAAATATGGACCATAGGGTTCAGCCCTTTGGATGGCCGAACTCCATGGGAAAACTTGGTGATTTTTATGGTGTTTGAGAGATGAAATTCATAGTATGTATTGAAGTTCTTTTAAAGGATTTTAAAGGGAGATAAGTTCACTGATTTTGACCAGTTATTACATGGCTGAATTATGTGTTTATTAAGCTAAATACTGATAAAAAAATATGGACAAATATTGGAGGGTTTACATCAAGGAAACCTTGGGGTTCGGCCATGTGTATGGCCTAACCCCATGGACTGTTTTTATGGTTATTTGGGTCAAGTGTAGGATGGATTTTTATGTAAACATAATGTACTTTGATTTAAGAACAAACCAAATTTATAAATGGATAAATGGATCTAAACCATAGGCCATGAGGTTCAGTCAATTGGGTGGGCCGAACCCCATGAAATGGTATGATATTTCATGGAAGTATTAAATGGTTTTGTGAGATTTTAAAGGATTCAAAGTGAAGATAAGCTTACTGTTTTTAGGTAACTATGGCTTGGCTGAACCATATTAATACTATGGTTAAATTATGGATTAAAACCATGGACAATGGTTGGATTAATTACACCAAGAACCATAGGGTTCGGCCATATGTATGGCCAAACCCCATGGACTGTTATGTGGATATTTGGATTGAGTTTTACAAAATGGAAATCATACAAAGTGATGGGCTTATTGGATGGTTTTGAAAGGTAAAAACATGATAACATTATACTGTTATCCTATGTCTAAATGAGACCAAAAACATGTTTAAAAGGACCAAAACTATGGGGTTCTATGGCTAAGATAGGACATGGAAGTTTAAATGGATTTTTGGGACTTAGACTAAGTTAGAATCACATGAATGAATGCTTAACTTGCTGTACGTAAATAAGGTTTTGGGATTTCTAGAACAGTGTATAAGCCGTGATCGGAAGACGGTTCAAAGGAAGGGTCGAACAAAGTAAACAAGTGTAGGTTTCCTACCTTTATTGTAACCACTATTCCATATGCTGTTTTACGTTGATTTGATAACTTATATGTTTGTAAAGTTATGTTTCTAAATGACATATTTGCATAGACATCTCATGCATGGCATGGGATGATGGTATTGTAACCGGAGGCCACACTCCGTCGGGGCGTCCGAAAGACCACTGTGGGGTACCCTGATGATGAGAATCCCATCAGGAGGAATCCGGAGGCCACATTCCGTCGGGGCGTCCGAAAGACCACTGTGGGTTACCTTGACGATGAGAATCCCATCAAGTGATGGCTGTGTTGAATGGTGATGGGTGGGACTCATTACATGTTCATTTCATACATAGCATGTTTTTATGGAATTTTGTCACACATGTGTTATTATTATATTATTTGCATGTTTTTGACTAACCATGTGGTAGCCCTATTCGGAAACACTACTGGGCGCGTTGATCTAACGCCCTATCTATATCTTTAGTGGATGACGCAGGAAAGTCAAAGATTGAGGATCGAGAAGGGGACCAAGCACGGAAACTTGGGCGGTTTGAATGATTTTGAATGGTACTATTTATGGATGTGTTATTTGAATTATTTGGACAATGTAATTTAGTAACTAGATTTGTGGCTTGTAATAAGTAGTTAAGATAGATGCCATGGTTTGTTTTAAGTCGGATGGTTTGATTGAACGATTAGTTAAGATTGATTAGTAATTTTGGAGAATAAGTTATGTACTTTGCTATCTAAGAATGGAAAATTGGAATAGTCATAGGTTCTATTATAACCTCAGTTGGATTAAGACCAAGTTAATTCCGAAGTTATATATGTACCATGTGCGGATCAGTTTTATGGACTTAGTTCATACGCACATGGGCATGGCCAGTTAAGGGTCGGATTTAGAGATCCGAACTTAACTCGCGTCGTGACACTCTGCCCCGATCACATGATTATTATATTTAAAAAAAAAATAAACTCTGAAAATTAGAGTGAAAAGGGCGGGGCGTTACAGTTGGTATCAGAGCGAAACGGGAAGTTGAATCTTCCGAAGTAAGATTAAGACGGTTTCATGTCTCACTGACGGATAAGAATCCCAACTGACCGACTCTTCGGAGTCCGCTGACTGGGGGCTGGATTAATTTACTTCGTAGACTCAGACTGAACAATCAATCTGAGAACAACAAAGATAGCAAAGGAAGTAAAGTCACCATAAATGGATATACCAAACATAGCAACATAGGAAACACTTCCCCGATATCCCCAAATGGAGAAACAAACACATGATACTTAGGGAGGTTTTCCCCTAGAACAGGAGAACATAAAGATTTCCCCAAATTGAGAAATGATACTTAGGAAGTTTCCCCAAAAAAAAACAAAGAAATACAAAGAGTGCTTATTTGGCAATTTTCCCCAAGGACAAGAAACACAAGATGTTTATTTGGTAAAATTCCCCAAACACGAGATATTATATGATACATAGGAAGAATCCCCAAACAAGAAGTACAAGATGTTGATTAGGGAAAATTCCCCAAAACAATGATTAGTTTGATTTGATTTATGGTTGTTATTGATATGTTTTTGTTGCTATGATACAGATATGACGAGCAACATAGAGTACACCGAGTTGTGGGACAGAGGGACACCTAGCTGTCCGATAGACCTAGTTTCTTCTTCCGACGATGCTAGCATACCAAACTTCATCAATGAAGTTGAAAACAGTCAGGATATGGAGGTAAGATCGCCCGAGTACAATGTTGGGGCCTTTGTACCCGAAGAGGATGAGGAATATGTCCCAAACATAAGAGAATTTGTAGGGGAGATAGAGCCCGGGTATATGTACGAGTTGTACAATCAGGAGGGGCACAATTGTACTTACTGTCCCTACCTCCTTGAGGTCATTTGCCCTGTTTGTGGACTGCATGGGCACGGGAAGGAGAGGACTAATTGTCCTTACATTGGAGGACCGGGGATAATACCCTGTTTGACGTACGGAGTGTTGGGGCACGTGTCGATGACATGCCCTGACAATTTCTTTGACGGTGATGCAGGGTCTTCTACGGAAGACTAGGTTAAGAGGTAGAAAGAAAGGTTAGGGAAATGGAAATATTTTGTAAGGGTGTATTTTGTGATTCTAAGGGTTTGTTTTACCCTATCAACCCTTGTATGGTGATGGAAGTTTAAATGATTTTCAATAAAGTATGCAACTTTAGGAGTTCATGAGGACTTTGACAATGAGATGTATGTGAATAAGTTATTGGAGTATATTGAGACGTGGTATGGGTGCGTCCCTCACGTGATATTGATGATTAAGACTGTGGGAAACTCGATACGAATTACGGGGACTTGGTCCCGTAGGGTTACCATTGAGGAGTGGGTCCCTCGCATGCTACGCGCTGGAGGGCGCTCTCACGACTGTTTGGCACACTAGATGTGCTAGAATGCGCAGAGCTAGGTACTATTTTACCCGGTGGGGGTGGTACTAGCTTCGTCAGACGCCGAGTGACCGTCTTAGAGCTTGACTGAATCACCTATGAGGTGAAGGGATGCAGGGCGAGGTAGACCGGATCACATTGGACGTGGGTCTTCTGCTTGGTAAGTCATGAGCCCTAAGTCTTGCAAGGGGTCGGGATATAATTGTGATTTGATATGGTTACCACAGTCTTATAGTGATTCATTTGAATGTTGTTCTTACGGATATTAAATCATGGATAGATGATACTCATGGACAGAGTGATACCAAGGATGGATGGTTTCCATGAATGGATTATACCCATAAGTGGGTTATTTCATGGATAGTTATTAATCATACATAAATGATACTCATGGACAGAGTGATACCAAGGATGGATGGTTTCCATGAATGGATTATACCCATAGGTAGGTTATTTCATGGATAGTTATTAATCATACATAACTGATACTCATGGACAGAGTGATACCAAGGATGGATGGTTTCCATGAATGAATTATACCCATAGGTGGGTTATATTCATGGATGGTTAGTAACTGTGTTTAGATGATGCTCCTGGACAGAGTAATACCAAGGATGGATTGTTACCATGAATGGATTATACCCATAGGGGTTATATTCATGGATGATTATAAAACAGGGATAGATGATATTTACTCAAAGCGAAACACCAGGGATGGATGTATTTAACCATGGGTGATTATTCCCATGGTGGTTTGGATTGATGCCAGGAATTGGTATCGTGGAAGTTGGAACAAAAGTTGTTAGTCACATAGAGACTTATGTGTAAAGAAAGATGTATTTAAATTTGGAGATATACTCAACGAAAAAGATAGGTGTCTGGTGAAACTTGAATGGGAAACTATGGACGACTGCCGAGTTAGACTGATCACCTGGCTCTTTAGTTAGCCAATGGAATTCCAGGAGAATGTAACTAGAAACCTAGTTAAAATGCAATTAGAAAAAAAGCTTTGAGCATAAGCTCGTGTTGACAGACTACCTCACACGGAAAGTAGATGAAAGAACATATTGAGCAAGTATGTATGGAAAATACTATGAGAACAGGTAAAGTGAAACAGAGTAGATTGATCTATGTGAGATCACAAATGGCTCACTAGAAAAAGATATAACATGAGACAGAACAAAAGGTGTTACGGAACCAAGCGATTCAATTTGTCAAAGTGGTGTGGATCGACATGGTAATGAAGAAGTCACTTGGGAAATTGAAATCGGAAATAAGAATAGCACACTCTGAGATATTTATGGAATCGTTTAGAACCCTACTTCGCTCGATTTTCGGGACGAAAATTTTAAAAAGAGGGTTATATTGTAACACCCCGATTTCTCAATAAGATGAATATTTACGAAAATGCCCCTAGATTGGTGAATTCAATAAATGTGATTGTAAATAAGGAAATAGTGGGGCCCATTGCTCAAATTAAGATCATATGAACACATTATGAATGTCAAGTTTGATTGGATGGGTAATTTCTCAATGAAGTGGATAAATTACGAAAATGCCCCTGATGTGTTAAATTAATTATTTTGTGATGTTAAGTAAGGAAATGGTATGGCCCATTGCTCAAATTAAGATCATATGAGCACATTATGAATGCCAAGTTTGATTGCATGGGTAATTTACATCAATTGGGTCAAAAATGGCTAAATGGGTCAAAGGGCCCAAATGGGACCCATCGGGTCTTACTGGATTATTTGACCGTTTTGTGATTTTAAATTAAATGGGGTTAAGCCTATTTGATTGGAAATCAAGTGGAGAAAAAATGGGTAGGCTTGATCCATATGTAAAAACCAATTAGAAATGACCAAAATACCATAATTGGGTCATGGAGTCAAAAACGGGTTAAGGAGCTAAAAGTGGACCCAACGGGTCGAGTTGACTATGGTTGACCATGTGGACCCTCTAGGGAGCTAAAATACGAGTTAAATCAGTTGAGTGGGACTGAAGTGAGTTGGAATTAAATCAAGGGTTGAGTTAACTCATGTGCATTGAATGAAATGCATTAATTATGGTGAGCTGGACATTGAGTTGAGTGAGTCAAAAATGGAAGTTAAATGGGCTGAAAATTCAGTGAGATAAGTGGGGTGGCTGTTTTGAGAGTTACAAATACAAGGTTAACCAAGGGCCTAGTCATTGGAATATGGAGAGTTTTATTTAAAAGTTGAAACTCCAAGATAGATATTAAAACCAATGGGAGTTACAAAGTGTGTTCACACTTGGAGGAGGGGAGTTTCATTTCAAGAATGAAACTCTCAAATGGGACATTGATGAGGATCAAATGGGCTGAATGGAGCTGCTGTATTATAGAGTTACAAATGAGGTTTTGACTTTTAAAATTCAAATATGATAAGACTACACATTGGAGGGGGGGGGGGGGGGGGGGGGGGAAGGTTTCATTTCTAGATAAAACCCCCATGTAAGATGATAATGAGAGGAGGAAGAAAAGGAGAGGTTACACAAATACCAGCATGGGAGACGTTGGAGAGCTTGGGGAGGTTTCATTGCATAGATGAAACCCCCAAGTAAGCATAAAGGACTTGGGGTTAATATGGGAGTTACATGTGAGGCAAGTTTGGGCTGAATTTAAGTAGCCAAAAGAGGTTCAATTTTCTATCTCTATCTCTCTATCTCTCTTTGCTGTCTTCTACATTCCAAAAGCAAGAACAACAGCTGGTTACTGATTTGCAATCAGTCCTTGGTTGATTTCTTTCACCAAGACAAAAGCACACTTTGAGCAAAAGGAGTTGGCACCAAGGTTTAAGATCAAAGTTTCCTTTCTCTCTCTTTCTCCCTCAAATCCATGTCATCTGGTTGAAGTATTCCAAGGAGATTGCAACAAGGTCAGTCTCAGCCCAAAGAACAGTAAGAGAGAAGGAGAGGTCAAGCAAATAAAGGGTCAAGAAAGGAGTCAAAAGAACCGAAGGAGACGCGGTGTTCGTAAGTGCATTTTGAACTCTTGTTTAATAGATTGGTTAAGAAAATGAGATCTGGCCATCGTATGGACAGATCCATCAATGGTTTAAATATGGGATTATGATGTTTAAAAGTGATAAAATATGGACCATAGGGTTCAGCCCTTTGGATGGCCGAACTCCATGGGAAAACTTGGTGATTTTTATGGTGTTTGAGAGATGAAATTCATAGTATGTATTGAAGTTCTTTTAAAGGATTTTAAAGGGAGATAAGTTCACTGATTTTGACCAGTTATTACATGGCTGAATTATGTGTTTATTAAGCTAAATACTGATAAAAAAATATGGACAAATATTGGAGGGTTTACATCAAGGAAACCTTGGGGTTCGGCCATGTGTATGGCCTAACCCCATGGACTGTTTTTATGGTTATTTGGGTCAAGTGTAGGATGGATTTTTATGTAAACATAATGTGCTTTGATTTAAGAACAAACCAAATTTATAAATGGATAAATGGATCTAAACCATAGGCCATGAGGTTCAGTCAATTGGGTGGGCCGAACCCCATGAAATGGTATGACATTTCATGGAAGTATTAAATGGTTTTGTGAGATTTTAAAGGATTTAAAGTGAAGATAAGCTTACTGTTTTTAGGTAACTATGGCTTGGCTGAACCATATTAATACTATGGTTAAATTATGGATTAAAACCATGGACAATGGTTGGATTAATTACACCAAGAACCACAGGGTTCGGCCATACGTATGGCCAAACCCCATGGACTGTTATGTGGATATTTGGATTGAGTTTTACAAAATGGAAATCATACAAAGTGATGGGCTTATTGGATGGTTTTGAAAGGTAAAAACATGATAACATTATACTGTTATCCTATGTCTAAATGAGACCAAAAACATGTTTAAAAGGACCAAAACTATGGGGTTCTATGGCTAAGATAGGACATGGAAGTTTAAATGGATTTTTGGGACTTAGACTAAGTTAGAATCACATGAATGAATGCTTAACTTGCTGTACGTAAATAAGGTTTTGGGATTTCTAGAACAGTGTACAAGCCGTGATCGGAAGACGGTTCAAAGGAAGGGTCGAACAAAGTAAACAAGTGTAGGTTTCCTACCTTTATTGTAACCACTATTCCATATGCTGTTTTACGTTGATTTGATAACTTATATGTTTGTAAAGTTATGTTTCTAAATGACATGTTTGCATAGACATCTCATGCATGGCATGGGATGATGGTGTTGTAACCGGAGGCCACACTCCGTCGGGGCGTCCGAAAGACCACTGTGGGGTACCCTGATGATGAGAATCCCATCAGGAGGAATCCGGAGGCCACACTCCGTCGGGGCGTCCGAAAGACCACTGTGGGTTACCTTGACGATGAGAATCCCATCAAGTGATGGCTGTGTTGAATGGTGATGGGTGGGACTCATTACATGTTCATTTCATACATAGCATGTTTTTATGGAATTTTGTCACACATGTGTTATTATTTTATTATTTGCATGTTTTTGACTAACCATGTGGTAGCCCTATTCGGAAACACTACTGGGCGCGTTGATCTAACTGCCCTATCTATATCCTTAGTGGATGACGCAGGAAAGTCAAAGATTGAGGATCGAGAAGGGGACCAAGCACGGAAACTTGGGCGGTTTGAATGATTTTGAATGGACTATATATGGATGTGTTATTTGAATTATTTGGACAATGTAATTTAGTAACTAGATTTGTGGCTTGTAATAAGTAGTTAAGATAGATGCCATGGTTTGTTTTAAGTCGGATGGTTTGATTGAACGATTAGTTAAGATTGATTAGTAATTTTGGAGAATAAGTTATGTACTTTGCTATCTAAGAATGGAAAATTGGAATAGTCATAGGTTCTATTATAACCTCAGTTGGATTAAGACTAAGTTAATTCCGCAAGTTATATATGTACCATGTGCGGATCAGTTTTATGGACTTAGTTCATACGCACATGGGCATGGCCAGTTAAGGGTCGGATTTAGAGATCCGAACTTAACTCGCGTCGTGACACTCCGCCCCGATCACATGATTATTATATTTAAAAAAAAAATAAACTCTGAAAATTAGAGTGAAAAGGGCGGGGTGTTACAGATCTAATGTCCGGGTACCATCAAATCCGAGTTAGGGAGGAGGACATAGAGAAGACAGCTTTCAGGACACGGTATGGCTTATATGAATATGTGGTCATGCCGTTTGGACTTACTAACGCACCGGTTGTGTTCATGGACCTAATGAATAAGATATTCCGTCCTTACTTGGATCAATTTGTAATCGTATTCATTGATGATATTCTGATCTATTCCAAAAGTTAGAAGGAACATGTCGAGCACCTGCGGATAGTCTTAGACACCTTGAGGAAGAACCAATTGTATGCCAAAGCCAGCAAGTGTGAATTCTGGCTATCCTGAAGTCAACTTCTTGGGGCACATTATATCAGAGGAAGGTATAGCCATGGACCCGGCTAAAGTAGCGGCAGTGAAGGAGTGGAAATATCTGACTAATGTGACCGAGATCCGCAGTTTTCTGGGATTGGCCGGTTACTACCGGAAATTCATCATGGACTTCTCCAAGATTGCAGCTCCACTTACCCGACTCACTCAGAAAGGAGTCAAATTTCAGTGGTCAGATCTATGCAACCATAGATTTGAGGAGCTAAAGGAGAGGCTTACGACCGCTCCTATTCTGATCTTGCCGGAAAGAGTAGAAATTATGAGGTGTACTGTGATGCCTCCGGTGAGGGACTGGGGTGTACACTCAGTCAAGGTAATCGTGCGGTGGCGTACGGATCAAGACAGTTGAAAATTCATGAACGCCATTATTCCACACATGATCTAGAACTATCAGCGGTGGTCTTCGCTCTCAAAAGCTGGAGACACTACCTCTATGGTGAAAAGTTTGAGGTGTTCTCCGGATCACAAGAGCCTGAAGTACTTATTTTATCAGAAGGAACTCAACATGAGACAATGCAGGTCGATGGAATATCTGGCGGATTATGAATTCGCACTTCGGTATCATCCTGGCAAGGCAAACAAAGTGGCGGATGCCCTCAGCCGCATATCATATGCGACAGTAGCCAGCTTGATCAGGATGGAATGGGAGGTATTGAATACCATCAGAGAGTTTAAACTCTACCTCAATAATCATGGGACAATATATAATCTGATCATACGATCCAACATGGTCTCCGAGATTGAACAGGAGCAACGGACAGATCTAGAGGTGGAAGAGATTTGGGCTAAGATGTCCACCGGTGAGGTTGTACCGGAGTAGGAGTTACGACCAGGGCAGGGTCTTATGTTCCGAGGAAGGACATATATGCCTAAGAATTGCAGAAGAGAGTTGCTGATTGAAGCACACCAAACCAAACTCTCTATCCATCCGGGCAGCACCAAGATGTATCATGATCTTAAGAGGCACTATTGGTGGCATGGACTTAAGAAAGATGCGGCAGAGTTTGTTGCTCGTTGCCTAACTTGCCAGCAGGTTAAGGCAGAACATCGGAAACCACCGGGCTTACTCGTATCCTTACCGATGCCAGAATGGAAATGGGAGCACATATCCATGGACTTTGTAACAGGGTTACCAAAGTCATCAAAGGGCAACGATGCGATATGGGTCATAGTGGACCGGTTGACCAATTATGCACATTTCCTTCCCATCAAGATGACAGATTCATCAGAGACTTTGGGTCGACGTACATCCGGGAGATCATCAGGTTACATGGCATTCCCCGGTCTATTGTGTCCGACAGGGATGGCCGATTCACCGGCAGAGTATGGCAGGGCATGCTGTCGGCTATGGGGACCGACGTATAGACCAGCACAACATTTCATCCACAGACTGATGGACAGTCGGAGAGGACGACACAGACACTGGAGGATATGCTGAGAGCATGCATGCTAGACTTCAAGGGCGGATGGGAGGACCATTTGCCACTGGTGGAGTTCTCTTACAATAACAGTTACTAGGCAAGCCTCCAGATGGCTCCATTTGAGGCCTTGTATGGTAGGCCGTGTAGATCGCCCGTGTGTTGGACAAAGGCCAGTGAGCCTGCGTTGATTGGACCGGATTTGGTTGCGGAGACTACAACACAGATTAAGTTGATACGGCAACATCTACTCACTGCACAGAGCCGTCAGAAGAGCTATGCCGACAAGAGGAGAAGGTTCCTCGAGTTTCAGGTGGGAGACTTAGTATTCTTAAAAGTCTCACCACGGAAGGGGCACATGAGGTTCTGGAAGAAGGGGAAACTGTCGCCTAGATTTGTGGGGCCGTTTCTGATCCTAAAGAGGGTGGGGAGAGTAGCTTATCAGTTGGCGCTCCCTCCATAGCTATCATCTCTACATGATGTATTTCATGTGTCCATGCTGAGGAAGTACAACCCCGATCCTTCTCATATATTAAATGCTCAAGACATCGATGTACAAAGCGATGTGACATATGTGGAGAAGCCGGTTAGAGTGATCGGGAGTGAACAAAGCGTGCTGCGGAACCGCGCCATTCAGATCGTCAAGGTGGTATGGGAACGACATGGCAGTGAGGAAACCACCTGGGAACTTGAGTCGGAGATGAAAGTCGCCTATCTGGAGCTCTCGCATGAGTTGTTTTGAGACCCTACTTCCCTCGAATTTTCGAGACGAAAATTTCAAAAGAGGATTCTATTGTAATAGTCCGAATTTTTAAATCAACATATATATGGCATTTATTTATTTTAATAATGAAAAAAAAAATTGGAATTTTGATATATGGATGTTAAATGGATCAAATTTTGGGGCAAGGGCCCAAGTATGGTCCAATGGACCATGGATTGGATGGGATCCATTTAAAGGGTCAATAATGGTCAAAGTGGGCCCGATAGCCATGTGGGACCCAATGGATCAAAATGATTCAAACTTTAAGGTAATGATAGAAAATAATTTAATTGGGCCATGGGCCCAATGGTGACCCAATTAATTGAAATGGGCTAAATTGGAATTAAACCACCTAAGTTAATGATGAGATGGTTAAGATGGCATAACCAAGTGGGGCCCACCTCCACCTCACCAAGTGAGGTGGCGTGTGGACCAAGGAAAAGGTGGGGCCGACCATCATGGTTGACTTGGTCAACCATGGATAGGTTAAGGGGACTAAGGACTATTAAAGTGGATTAAGTTAATTAAATTATTTTAAATCATCTAAGTTAAGATTAATGGGGTTTAAGTGATATGGCCAAATGGGGCCCACCTCCACCTCATCAAGTGAGATGGCGGGTAGGGTAGGTGTTGGTGGGGGCCATCCACCATGGTTGACTTGGTCAACCATGGGCGGATTTCTTAGAAAGAGAATTAAATGAAATTAAATTACATAGGAATTAATTAACCTAAGTAAGGATTTAATTTAATTAATTAGGTTGGTCAAATTAGGGTCAAATGAATAAGTCAAAGGGGCAAGTCAAATGGTGGTTTCATCCCATTGAAACCACCCAAAGAAACACAAAAATACCATGGACCTAAGGTGGTGGTTTCATCTCAACCACCACCACTCAAGGTATGGGGACCCATACCTCTCATCATATGGTCAAGTGGTCAAAGCGAGGAAGACCATACCACTCATTCAAACACACACCAAACCATTGGCTTGGTGGTGGTTTGGTCTCAACCACCACCACCAAGGACAAGGGAGCCATGCTTGGTGGGTGAAGGCCATCATGGAAGTGTGTGGGCTAAGGCATCAAGGATTGAATGGGTTCACCTTACCATTCAAGCTACACTCTCATTCCTCTCCTCCACCCTCTCACCACCGTCCCTCATCTCTAAGGAAAAGGAGAAGAGAAAACTTAGAAGAAGAAGAGAAGAAAAGAGAAGGAAGTGCAAGCATAAGTCCATCACTCAAGACCTTGGGTAGTTCTTCCTATCATCTCCTCTCTTCCCTCTCTCAAGCCAACCTTACCTTAGCAGAACCCTAAATTTGGAGACTCTATCTTGATCAAGCACATAGTGGCCGAGCAACAAGGAGAAGAAGAAGAGGAAGGGCTAAGGAACTCAAAAAGGGAAAGAAAGACCGGAGGAGTCATCGGTGTGGTAAGAAATTTCTAAACAAGAATTTATATTTTTTTAAGGTCAAGATGTGTTTATGGAACCCATTTCTTAAAATGGAGGGTGGCCACAAATGTTATGGGCCTTAGATCTAAGATTCATCCAATGATAAGATGAGAAATGGATGAAATGGGAGAGATAGATTAAGAAAAAATAAAATGATTAAAGAGGTTATGGAATTAAATGGATTAAGCATGAAGCATGGGTTTTTGAATGGATTGATGGACCATAGGGTTCGGCCATGTAATGTGGCCGAACCCCATGGTAAATGGGTGATGATTTTAATCAAGGTTTTAAAGTTTAAAGCCATGGAGAATGATTATGATTTTTAGGGTTGTAAATGATTAAATGTTGGAAAAATTTAAAGGGGTTAAATGAGGAAAAATCATGGAGTATATGAATGATTTTGTGGCCTCAAGAGGCATGGGAAAATGGAGAATCATGAACCATGGGTTCGGCCATGGTGTATGGCCGAACCCTATGGTGATGGAATGAGATATTTAATGGTTATAAGAGTATGGAAATTAATGGAGAATGTTAATGGTAATTAAGTGGATTTTTGTTAGGTATTTTAAACAAGGTTTTAAATTAGTGGAAATGAGGTTTTTAAAATAAAATTATGGACCATGCCATGGCCGAACCCCATGGGAAGACTTTGAGGAATTTAGTGTTCTTGGAACCATGGAAAATAAAATGGAATGATGGTTAAATTAAATGGACCAAAGTATATCTCATGATGATTATGAAAGGATGATGTAAATGTATGATTTAAATTCATTTATGGTAGGACCAAATGAGGTGAAATGAATCCAAGAAAAATGGGAAAAAGGCATCATGGGTTCGGCCATGGTGTATGGCCGAACCCATGACCCAATTGTAGGTCATGTTATGGGCCAAATATTGAATTATGTATGGGATTAGATGATTGTAAATTTAATTAAGTTAAGTGGCTGATTTTAGGGATATTATGTCATGGTCATTAAATCATTAATGGGACTAAGTATGTGGATGAATTATGGACAAAAATGTACATGGATGGAAGGAATATTAAACCATGGAAGTCTAGTGGCAAAACCGTAATTATTGGCCACAATTGAGGTACCATGGGTTCGGCCATGTATGTAGGTTGGACATAAATTTGGGTACATTAAGATGACATTATGAGTGATTAAATGAAACTTAGGGTTGCTGCGTTTTAGACTCACAACTGAGAATGTTAAATGGGCTAGAACTTGGAATTACGCATGTATTTAACCAATGGAAACGAGGCTAAGTTAAAGGCTGAATTATGATAATCTTGTAACATGATTAGGGATCATTAATGGATCTTAGTTTGTGATCAATTAGGGACTTAATCATGGATAAAATATGGACTAATTTGGTAAATGTATAATAAGGTATCGGGATGTCGCAAACGGTACGCGATCGGCGACCGGATTATCGAACGAAAACGTAACGGGACGCTAAGCGGTATTCGGTAGGATTCCTACCTTTTTGTAAGCCGTGGATTATGTGTATGTGATGGTTTCCTCATTTTATTTCGGTAATTATATGATTTATTTTAAGATGGATTTTAAATGCTATGGATTATACTTTAATGCTATGGATGGTATTTTAAATGCTATGGATAATATTTTAATGCTATGGATGATATTTTTAAGGCTATGGATTATATTTCAATGCTATGGATTTTATATTAAGGATATGAATTATATATATACTACATAGCATAATGCACTTACATCTCATGCATGGCATGGACGGGAAAATAATGAAACTGGAGTCCATGCTCCGTCGGGGCGACCGAGAAGCAAACATGGGGATAGCCTGAGGCGCTATAACCGGAGTCCATGCTTCGTCGGGGCGACCGAGAATCAAACATGGGGATAACTTGATATGCTATAACCGGAGTCCATGCTCCGTCGGGGCGACCGAGAAGCAAACATGGGAACACCTTGACGAGGCTTTGCCGTCAAGGGGGATATGACATTTTATGATGATATGGATGATGGGTGGGACACATGACATAGGCACCCATGGCATGGCATTCATCATATGGTTTTATTATATTGTTATCGGTATGCTTGTTATCACTAATCCATGTGCTAGCCCTACTCGGAGTCCTACTGGGCGTGTTGTCTAACGCCCTACTTCTACCCTAGCTAATGACGCAGGAAACGGCGGAAACGGTGGACGCGATGGGAGCCAAGCTTAGGAGCTTGGGGAAACGGCTACTTAGTTTTATTTAAGTTTTATTTTGGAAAAGTTGTAATTTAAGTAGCTTAGCTTGCCGGCATGTAATAATTACTGTTTCTTGCTATGGTTTGGACTATACTCTGGACGTTATCATTTTGAGACATAATTATGAACATAGGGGTATTTTAGTAATTTAATTATGTATCTTCCCTTCTATCTAAAAACTGGTAGGATAGTCTCTATTATAATGTTCCGCATCTAATTATATTTCGCGAGCTTACTTCCTACGCGTGAACCGTTCTCGTGGACTTCGTTCCGTGCACGCATGGGGTTGGCCAGTTGAGGGCCGGGCTTTAAAAGCTCGGACTCAACTCGCATCGTGACGTCCGCGCCCGTTGTCACTTTTATTTCAAAAAAAAAAAATTAAACTCTGATTTCAGTGAAAATGGGGCGGGCGTTACAACTATAAGTATGGATTTATTAAACATAGTAAAGTATGACATATTTCCCCAAAACAAGAAAACAATCAGGATTTTCCCAAAATGAGAAACAATATGTGATAACATAGGAAAGTTCCCCAAACAAGAAATACAAGATGCTGATTTGTCAATTTCCCAAACAATGTAAACACAAATCTTTATGAGAAAACTAAGTCAAGCGATGTTTCAATGACTTAGGAAAATGCCTCTAAGAAGAAAAAGAACTCGACAAAACCCGCATCTGGAGGAAGAGGAGCAGAACAGCATGAATATTCTAGAAGTACCTCCTGAGTTGCAAAACCTAGTGTAGGCAGTTGTCACTTTTCGTTCTATAGCAACATTTGAATGGCACTGGAGGGGTAATCTCCAATGAAGCACAGGATCGAAGCATGGTTAGAGACTTCCAACAGCAGCGTCCCCCTCATTTCAAAGGGAAAGAAGGACCTGCAGGAGTGGAGAATTGCTAAGAAATATCACCAAGATCTTGACATTACTGAAGATCACCAATAATGAAGATAAAATACTGCTGGCTACTTCACAATTGATCGATGAAGTCCACAAGTGGTGGGAAGTAATTGAACGACAACGGGCACAGATTCCAGCAGGGGAAAAGACTGAAATGACATGGGACCAATTCTCTGGAATGTTTCTAGATCACTATTTTCCAGAGGAGGAGAAGGAGCTTCATACACAAACGTTCATATCTTTGGTTCAGGGCACGATGACTGTGGCTGAGTATCATCAGGAGTGTTTCCGTCTATCATGTTATGCTTTATACATGGGGGACACAGAACACAAGAAGGCTCGTAAGTTTGAGCGAGGCCTTCGACCAAACATCAGGGTCAAAGTGACTATTTTCAAATCACCTACATTGGCAGAAGTGGTCAGTCGATCTACCATAGCTGAGCAAGAGCTGACAGAGACAGTTCGGTTTGTGAACAACCACCGAGGTAGACCATCACCTTCTACTGGGTCAACTGGAGATTTTAGTCCCAATCAGCCCTCCACATCAGGATCCGTCTCTCAGGTTCCTCAAGGTGTTAGCACCTTTTTTCAGTGTGGCCAGCAGGGTCATTTCAAGAGGAAGTGTCCGCAGAACAATAGACCCTCTCACTCTAGGGGTTCATTCCATCCTCCAGCTCGACCAGCTCATTCACAAGCATCCAGAGCATATAACCAAATAGGACGGGCACCTATTCCGACAGGATTTGGACGACTGTATACTTTGACTCCTCCTCCAGAGACGGTGGATTACTCAGTGATTCAAGGTATGACAGTAGTTGGTAGTTCCTATGCTTTTGCATTATTTGATTCAGGAGCATCCCACTCCTTTGTATCTGCTGCTTTCATATCTGCCACTGTACTCTAGTACAACAATTGTCCACTGCACTTACAATTCTATCCCCTATTGGAGACACATCACTTGGACTGATCTGCACATCTGTAAACACTGAACTTGCTGGGTTCATATTTGAATTCAACTATCTAGTACTCGAGATGACAGAGTATGACATCATATGCGGCATGGATTGGCTGGCTAATTTCCAGGTCAGTATTGATTGCCATCTTCGCAGGGTGATATTCTGGTCACCCGAGGGAAAACGATATGTGGTACATGCCGACAGACAAAGCAAAGCAATGACCAGAAGACTGCACGAGGAAATGAACTGTCTAATACTGAACAACATTAGACTAGACAAGGCGCCAATAGCTGAATTACCTACGGTAGTGAAAGACTACGCAGAGGTATTTTCGACAGAACTCCCTGGTTTGCCTCCAAAGAGGGAGATTGATTTCGAGGTTAAGCTGTATCCTAGCACTGCTCCAGTGTCATTGCCACATTACCAGACGGCCCCAGCTGAGATGTCGGAGTTAAAGAAGCAAATTGATGAACTGCTCAGACTAGGATGCATCTGGAACAGAACATCATCTTGTAGATTATGTGAAGAAGAAGGATGGTACACTTCAGATGCGTGTAGATTATCTGAAGTTGAATCAGCTGACAATCATAAACAAGTACCCTCTACGAAGAATTGATGATCTATTCGATCAACTCAGGGGTTCAAGTCATTTCTCCAAGATTGATTTGATGTCAGGCTACCATCAAATTCGTGCCAGGGATGATGACATAGAGAAGACGGTTTTTAGAACTCGGTATGGACTACATGAGTATGTGGTCATGCCGTTTGGACTCACCAATGCACCAGCTTTGTTCATGGATCTGATGAACAGGAGCTTTAGTCCTTACTTGGACAAATTTGTAATTGTTTTCATTGACGGCATCCTGATTTATTCTAAAAGTCGTGAGGAGCATGTTGAACATCTAAGGATAGTCTTGGACACCCTGAAGAAGAACCAGTTGTATGCCAAAGCAAGCAAGTGCGAATTCTGGCTATCTGAGGTTAACTTCCTAGGGCATGTCATATCGGCGGAAGGAATAGCCGTGGACTCGGCTAAAGTGGTAGCAGTTAAAGACTGGAAAGTTCCAAGGAATGTGACCGAAATCCACAACTTTCTGGGATTGGCTGGTTATTATCGGAAGTTTATTATGGACTTCTCCAAGATTGCAGCTCCACTCACCCGACTCACTCAGAAAGGAGTCAAATTTGAATGGTCTGATGTATGCAACTGAAGATTCGAAGACCTGAAGAAGAGGCTTACGACTACTCCTATTTTGATTTTACCGGAAAGAGGCAAGGGCTATGAAGTATATTGTGATGCTTTAGAAGAAGGACTTCGGTGTTCTCTTACTCAAAATCAACACATAATGGCTTATGGTTCAAAACAGTTGAAAATTCATGAACGCCACTGTCCCACACATGATTTGGAATTAGTCGTAGTGGTCTTTGCTCTCAAAAGCTGGAGACACTATCTTCATGGAGAGAAGTTTGAGGTATTTTCATATCACAAAAGTTTGAAGTATTTGTTTGATCAGAAGGACCTCAATATGAGACAGCGCAGATGGATGAAATATCCACAAGATTATGAATTTGCGCTTCGATATCATCCTGGCAAGACGAACAAAGTGGCGGATGCCTTTAGTCGTATGTCACATGCAACAGTGGCCAGCTTGATTATGAAGGAATGGGAAATGCTGAATACCATTCGAGAGTTCAATTTGTACATCAAGAATCATGGGAGTATGTATAATCTGATAGTACGGTCCAACATGGGTTTCCAAGATTGAGCAGGAACAACGGACATATCCGGAAGTGGAAGAGATATGGGCTAAAATGTATACTGGTGAGGTTGTACTGGAATGGGAATTACGACCGGGACAAGGTCTTTTTTTCCGAGGCAGGACGTATGTGCCTCCAAGCTGTAACGCCCCGCCCTTTCCGAGAACGCCCCGCCCTTTCCGAGAATTTCAGAGTCTAATTTTTTTTTTTTTTAAATAAACATCGGAAGAGAGCGGGCGGCGTCACGACGCGAGTTAAGTTCAGACTACCCAAGTCTGAACCTTAACTGGCCACCCATGTGTACATGGAATAGACCATGATAGTGAATCACACATGGAACTAACATCAACATGCGGAATAATCTAGATTAATTGCAGAATAGAAAGACGAGATAGCAAGTAACAGTCTTAAACATTAAATAACATAGATCAACCATCCAAAGGTTATTATCCTAATCAAACCATAGCAAGTAACGAATTATTACATGTCCAACAAAATATTCAAGTGATAATAATATAACGTAATCCAAATCCATCATTAAAGTACTTAGGCTTAGCTCCCCTCCCGGTCAATGACCTTTCCTTTCCCTTTGCTTGTACCTGCAATCTCCTCTGAGGATAGAATTAGGGCGTTAGATCAACGCGCCCAGTAGGTTCCCGAATCAGGGTTACCACATGTTAGCATATAAAACATGCATATACATATCATAATACATGATCATCAAAACAGGTAAAACAATGCTATGAAATATGCACATGCAATGAGCATCCCCCATCATGTACTTTCATAGCCATCACTTGACGTGCCTTGCACCGACAAGGTAAATTACAACACACCTTCATCTCTTCTATAAGCGATGTACATGTAATGAGCAACCCCCATCATGTACCATCGTAGCCATCACTTGACGTGCCTTGCACCGACAAGGTAAATTACAACAACATTCATCTCTTCTATACAATATGTACATGCAATGGGCAACCCCCATCATGTACATTTGTAACCATCACTGTAGAACTTCATTCATTATCCCATGACTATGCATGAGATGCCAATGCCTGTATGCCATTTGTTAATGCATAATATATCATTTGCAACACATATATTAAAACAAGAGTATCATAAGAAAACTGGGTAAAAACCGTGGTTACAAGTAGGTAGGAAACCTACTTAAGAATCCCTTCAGTAACTGATCTTTCTTTCGCTTCACCTGGTCACGACTCGCACGTCGTTCGACTTCCGGTACCTTATCCATATACCAATCAGCAAGTCATAACATCATTTACTTATTCAATCACATCTACGACCCATCCACATCATGTGGGGTTCGACCATGCCCTTGGCTGAACATCACCAACTTAGGATTTAACTTCCTATTTTATTTAATCAACTCTTAAACACTTAACCCTTTTAAACATGTCTTGCTAAGGTCCATACAACCATACACATGATTATTCCACCTTTGATCAATAATCACTCTTTCCCATAATTTCAATCACAAAGTCGGCTACACAATACGGTTACCAAAGACCCTTAGTGGGGTTCGGCCATACACATGGCCGATCCTCACCAATCTGGTTTTTGTCTCCACTTTCCATCTTATAACATGGTTGGTCAACTTAGTATTAAATCCACAACTCAAACTAGGTAATTCTTAGATCAAAAACATGAAACAAATCATAGTTTCCAATAGGATTCAATCCAACCATGGCATCCAAAAACAGTCCATGGGGTTCTCTTGGTTCAACTAGTCCATGATTTACCCCTGATTTGAATCCATAACTTAACCCTAAAAAAATGACATGGTTTAGCCCTATGTTGGCCAACCAATAACAGCAAGTTAAACTTCCATAAATCACATCAAGCACCATATTTTATATGGTTTAAAACTCACCAACATCATCAAAACTAACATGGGGTTCGGCCATCCAAAGTGGCCGAACCCTATGTCCATGTCTTGGTCCTTATGTATGTGTTTTAAATCCTCATTTAGACAAGTATTAATCAGTATATTACTACTGTATTTTTACCTCTCAAAACCATAGAAATAAGTTAATCACTTTGTCCGAATGACCACAACATTTCATGGGATTCGGCCATCCAAGATGGCCGATCCAAATGGTCCATAATATCAATTTAAATCTACTGTTTAAACCCATATTAACTTCAGTCTTCTTGTCATTCAGATCCATGTTTATCATCCCTTCTATAACATGTATTTGATTCTTAAATAAAAACCCAAAAACAGTCCACCAAAGCTCTATGGTTTCCATGTTTCAAACACCTTAAAACCAACCATCATTTGCATGGGGTTCGGCCCTCCATGGTGGCCGAACCCTATGACCTTTGGTTTTGCATTTCTTTATCATTCAACTAGGTCTAAATCAAACTCTTATTTGTGATTTAACCTTTGTAAAACATACACCTTTAATCATCTAAAAACAGTCCATAAAATTCCATGGTTTCCATGTTCAAAACATGAAAAACCACCCATTTTTTACATGGGGTTCGGCCCTCCATGGTGGCCGAACCCAATGGTTATTTTTACCATTTTAAATCCTCCATTTAATCAAGGTTAATCATTGGTGTAATCGGCCATGATCATGGCCCAATCCGCACCCTACTTGTTCCATGTTTTTCAACAAAACTCAATGAAAAACTTACCAATTTTCCCAAGCCTTTCTTCTTGACTTTGATCCTTGGTTTCTCCCTTTTATTTTTTCTTTCTTTCCTTAATTTCTTGCTGGTTTATACTTGACTAACTGATGCCAAAAGCCTCTGCTGTTCAGCCAAGAAAACGAATTGGAGAGAGGGAGAGAGAGATGGGAATTCTTGGATTCCTTGGTGTGAAAAACGGCCATGTATGGTAAGGTTTTTCTTTTATAGTTTCAGCCCCCAAACTCTCATTCATCCTCCCTCATTAACCTTGCTAAAAACGAGTGGATGTTGGGTGTCAACCAAGACACCTCTTGGTGCCAAACGTTGCACCCCTTGGTGCCAAACATTGTATCACATGGGAAATGAACCAATGCAACCCTTCATGAAAAGGTGTCACCCAACCTTGGTGTCTTTTGGCTTTGCCAAAGTACCCTTTCATACCAACGGCTGAGATTGATTCTGATTAATTGTTGTGTGAGATTACAACTCATTTCCATCTCCTCTTGACTCACCTAACTCGGAATATTTTTATTTTAAACCAACTCATCCAACTCATCACTTTTAATGCACTAAGTTTGAGTCAACTCAATTCTTAAATCCAACTCATTTCAAATCAACCCAACTCAAGCTGAATTAACTCACACTTGAGTTCAATTGAGGGCCCACATGGTCATCCGTGGTCAAACTGGTCAACCCGACCCGTTGGGTCCCCCCTTTTGCTCCTTGACCCGTTTTTGACTCTATGACCCGATTATGGTATTTTGGTCATTTGTAAGTGGTTTTCTCATATGGATCAAGCCTACCCATTTCTTCTCTACTTGATTTCCAATCAAATAGGCTTAACCCTATTTAATTTAAGCTTACATAATGGTCAAATCATCCATTTTGACCCATTGGGTCCAATTTGGCCCTTTGACCCATTTAGCCATTTTTGACCCAAATGATGAAAATTACCCAACCAATCAAACTTAACATTCATAATGTGCTCATATGATTTTATTTTGAGCAATAGGCCCCACTATTTCCTTACTTATCATCACAAAATAATTAATTTAACGACCCAGGGGCATTTTGGTAATTTTCCACTTCATTGAGAAATTGGGGTGTTACACAAGCTGCAGAAGAGAGTTGTTGATCGAAGCACACCAAACAAAACTCTCTATTCATCTGGGTAGTACCAAGATGTACCATGACCTGAAGAGACATTACTGGTGGCATAGACTTAAAAGAGATGTAGCAGATTTTGTTGCTTATTGCCTGACTTGTCAGCAAGTCAAGACTGAACATCAGAAACCACCAGGATTACTCAAACCCTAACCAGTGCCAGAGTGGAAATGGGAACATATTTCCTTGGATTTTGTGATGGGGTTGCCAAGGTCATCAAAGGGCAACGATGCAATATGGGTCGTAGTAGATCGATTGACCAAGTCTGTACACTTTTTTCCAATCAAGATGACAGATTCATCTGAGACTTTGGGAATACTATACATCAAGGATATCATCAGGCTATATGGTATCGCCAGGACTATTGTGTCCGACAGAGATGGTCGATTCACTGGCAGGGTGTGGCAGAGCATGTAGTCAGCTATGGGAAAGAATTTATTGATTAACACAGCGTTCCATCCACAAACTGATGGACAGTCAGAGAGAACAATACAGACATTGGAGGACATGCTGAGAGCATGTATATTAGACTTCAAAGGTGGGTGGGAAGATCATTTACCACTGGTTGAGTTCTCTTACAACAACAGTTACCAGGCAAGCGTCCAGATGGCTCCATTCGAGGCGTTGTATGGTAGAACTTGTAGATCACCAGTGTGTTGGACGGAGGCCGGTGAGCCTGTGCTTATAGGACCTGAGCTAGTTGCAGAAACCACAGAACAGATCAAGGTGATAAGACAACATCTGCTCACTGCACAGAGTCGTCAGAAGAGCTACGCTGACAAGAGAAGGAGGTTCCTTCAGTTTGAAGTGGGAGACTTAGTATGCTTGAAAGTCTCGCCACGAAAGGGACACATGCGATTTGGGAAGAAAGGGAAATTGTCGCCTAGATTTGTGGGACCCTTTCCAATCCAAAAGAGGGTGGGGGAAATGGCTTATCAATTGATACTTCCTTCACAGTTGTCATCACTGCACGATGTATTTCATGTATCTATGTTGAGGAAGTACAATCCTGATCCCTCGCACGTACTGAATGTATAAGACATAGAGGTGCAAAGCGACGTGACTTACGTCGAAAAGCTTGTCAGAGTGGTGGAGACAGAACAAAGGGTGTTACGGAACCGAGCAATTCAGTTCGTCAAGATGGTGTGGGACCGGCATGGTGATGAAGAAGCCACTTGGGAACTTGAATCGGAAATGAGAACAACTCATCCTGAGTTATTTATGTAATATGTTTGAAACCCTACTTCGCTCGATTTTCGGGACGAAAATTTCAAAAAGGGTAATATTGTAACACCCGAATTTTTCAATGCATAAATATATTGGATTTTTGTCTATTTTAATTGTTAAATTTAAGATTGATGGATGGAATGGATTTTAGGTGGGTAAGAATTGGGTCAATAGCCCAATTATGATCCAATGGATTAAGGATGGAATTCGATTTGGAAATAATTGGGTAAGTGTGATTAAATGGGTCAACTACCCAATTTGAAACCCAATGGGTCAAGGGGAATGGATTTTGGAAAGTAAATGGGTAAAGGATTAATTTAATTGGGTCATGTACCCAATTAAGATCCAAGGCATGGGATCCACCTCCAAAAGTGAGGTGGCATGTGAGTGACATGGCCAAGTGGGACCCAAATCCACCTCATCAAGTTAGGTGGTAAGTGGTTAATGTAACATGCATGGTCGACTAACCATGGTTGACTTGGTCAACCATGGGTGAACTCAAAGGTTGAGTTAAATTATGTTGAGTAGGAAATTAAAATCACTTGAGTTAAGTGGGAAATTAGTCAAGGTGGATTGAGTTAAGTTGAGTTAATTTAAATAAGTTAAATAGAGTTGTGTTGAGTTAAGTGAGTTGAACCGAGTTGCATGAAAGTGGAGGAGACTTTCAGTGAGTCAAGTGGAAGATGGAGGGTTTCCATCTCATGATGGAAACCCAAGTGGCACACGATTGGGGAGCTCAATGGTGTCTTGGTGTTAGTCAAGGGGTGCCTTAGGTAAGGCAAGAGACACCTTGGTGAGAGGAAACCATTAAGGAGGGTGGTTGGGAGGGTGTAGGGCTGGTTTACTAAGGGGTACACTCCACCCTTGGGGCTGATTCCCTCTCTCTTTGGAACCAAGAGATCTTCACCTCTCTCCCTCTCTCTCTCCCTCTCTCAACGACACTTGTGACCAATCCCTCTCCTTGAAAGATAGAGATTTTCATCTCTCTCCCTCTCTCAACCTACACTCCTTGGCCGATCCTCTCTCTCTCTTGAACTAGAGATTTGCACCTCCTCTACTTATCTCTCTCTCTCTCTCTCTCTCTCACATTTTCAACTTTACACTTGGAGAAATCAGTGAGGAACAATAAAAGAAGGAGAAGGACTGAGGAGCAAGTTCAGATTAAAAAGAAACGAAGGAGACGGGAAAAGGGTAAGGTTCTATGTGTAATAGACCGAATTTTTAAATCAATACATATATTGGCTATTATTTATTTTAATGGTTGAAATTTAGAATTTTGATGGAATGAATGGTAAATGGATCAAAATTTGGACAATGGCCCAAGTATGGTCCAATGGGCCATGGATTGGATTAATTTCATTTAAATGGGTCAATGATGGTTCATTAGGTCAAGGATGGTCAATTGGGTCAAATACCCATTTGGGACCCAATGGGTCAAGATGGTTTGAGCATTAGGGTAAATGGGTAGGAGGTGAATTTAATTGGGCTATGGGCCAATGGTGATCCAATTAGATGGAATGGATTGAAGTGATTGAGAATCACCTAAGTTAAATTGGAAATTATCCAAGTGTTATGGTCTAGTGGAGCCCACCTCCACCTCATCAAGTGAGGTGGCGTGTGGACCATGACTTAGGTGGGGCCGACCACCATAGTTGACTTGGTCAACCATGGATAAGTCAAAGGGAATTAAGGAGGATCAAAGGAAAATAAGTTGAGTTAAATTAATTTTGTAATACCCTAGACTTTTCAATATATCAATATTTATGAAAATGCCCTTGGATTTATAAATTGAAGGGTTATGATTTTAGATGAGAAAAATGGTGGGACCCATTGCTCAATGTACTTTGCTATCTTAAGTTATAAATTGAGTAGATATATGATCTATTATAACCTCAGTTAGATTAAGACTAAGTATATTCCGCAAGTTTATTGTTCCATGTGTGGATCGATTTTTATGGACTTAATCCATACGCACATGGGCTTGGCTAGTTAAGAGTCAGACTTTAGAAGTTCGAACTTAACTCGCATCGTGACATTCCGCCCCGATCACTTGTTTATATTATTTAAAAAAAAATAATAAACTCTGATTATTATAGTGAAAAGGGTGGGCTGTTATAGTTGATACGTCAGCATTTATTGATTAAATCACTCTTGGGGTGAAGGGATGCAGGGCGGGGTAGACCGGATCACGTTGGACGTGGGTCTTCCGTTTAGTAAGTCATGGGCCCTAAGTCTTGCTAGGGGTCGGGGTATATTTGGGAGTTGTTATGGTTGCCACAGTCGGGTAGTGACTCATTTGAGTGTTGTTTCGATGGATAAAATATCTCATGGTAGAGGATGTCACTTGGATTAATTATGCACAAGGATGGATTAGTCATGCCCATGAATGGATTATACCCAGAGGAGGGTTATATTCATGGATGGCTATTAACCATTGATGATGCTTCCCATGGTAGATTAGATTGATGCCGGGTATCGATAAAAGATGTTAGTCACATAGTCACTTATGTACAAATGAAGATGTGCAAAATTTTGGAGATGTATTTAATGGAAAAGACAAGAGTCTAGTAAAACTTGAATGGGAAGCTTTGGGCAACTGCCTGTAACGCCCCGCCCTCTCCGAGAATATTAGAGTCTAAATTTTTTTTTTAATAATAATAATAAAACATCGAAAGAGAGCGGGCGGCGTCACGACGTGAGTTAAGTTCAGACTACTCAAGTCTGAACCTTAACTGGCCACTCATGTGTACATGGACTAGAGCATGATAATGAATCACACATGGAACTAACTACAACATGCGGAATAAACTAGACTATTTGCGGAATAGAATGACTAGATAGCAAGTAACAGCCTCAAATATTAATTAACATAAATCAACCATTCCAAGATAATAACCTAATCAAACCATAGCAAGTATTAACTTATTACATGTCCATCAAAATATAATTTAAATGACAATAGATAGGTAATCCTGTTCATCATTCAAGCACTTAGGCTTGGCTTCCCTCCCGGTCATAAACCTTCTTTTTCACTTTCCTTGTACCTGCATTCTCCTCTGAGGATAGAATTAGGGCCTTAGATCAACGCGCCCAGTAGGTTCCCGAATCAGGGCTACCACATGATTAGCATATAAAACATGCATATATATCATAGTACATGATTGGTCAAAACAGGTAAAACAATGCTATGAAGTATGCACATGCAATGAGTCTCTCCCATCATGTACATTCATAGCCATCACTTGACGTGCCTCGCACCGTCAAGGTAAATCACAATACCCTTTCCATCTCTTCATCATTGAGTTGATTCATATCACTTATTAGTCCTCTTGGCAGGACTCTCATAGCCTAAGGAGACCAATGTGACTATGATCCTCATGTTACTCTTCCTGGCGGGACTCTTATCGCCAAAGGAAGATGTAACCCATAATTGCAACACTGTAGAACCTCAGTCATCATCCCATGTCCATGCATGAGATGCCAATGCTTTGTATACCATTTGTAAATGCATAACATATCATTCGTAACCACATAAAAATATTCAAGAGTCTCATAAAGAAAACTAGGGTAAAAATTGTGGTTACAAGTAGGTAGAAAACCTCCTTAAACTTTGCTTAAGTGTCCATTCCTTTTTGAGCTTCACCCGGTCACGACTCGCACGTCGTTCAACTCTCGTCACCTTGTGATGTAACAATAAGTAAATCATACTATCATTTAAATGTCCATTCACATATAAGACCCAAAACATCTTGTAAGTCCTTTGATCAATTCCTTCATTTGGCTTGTATTAACAGATTTGCCATTGGTCTAACCAATGTCTAATCTTGCTCATAATCAAAGTTCATAAAAGTAATCTACCTTAGTGGGGTTCGGCCATACTACATGGCCGAACCTCACCACTTTGTTTTTGATCCTTTACACCTTTCATACATCAATCTTCATTTTGATTTTTAACCAATCAAATTACAAGTTAGCCACTAGGTCTACTAAATGACCACTAGTGGGGTTCGGCCATACTACATGGCCGAACCTCACCATACAGATTTTGTCTCTTCTTTCATCATATATAGTGGCTGGTTATTCACATATCACTAAGTCCAAAGATCAATCCATATGTTTACTTAATCCAACTCATACAAACAAATCATAATCTCCAACAAAACAATCTATGGGGTTCGGCCATTCATATGGCCGAACCCTATGATCCTCCTACTCAATGATCCCATCATTTGTTTACAAGTTAGGCTCTACTATTTAGTCATGTTAACTACATGGTTCAGCCATCCATGACCAACCCAAAACAGCCAGCTTGTTTCCATTTAACATACATAAGAAAACCCATACACTTGGTCCATTCATCCCAAAAATAGCCCCATGGGGTTCGGCCATGCACATGGCCGAACCCAATGGTTCTATTGATCTGATTGATCCATCAATTACCCATGATTATTCATGGTTTAATCATGCTAACTCAACCATGACATATACATGTTTCAGCCGCATAAACATCCACCAAAACAGTAAATTCAACTTCACCAAATCACATCAATTACATACATGGGGTTCGGCCATCCAAGGTGACCGAACCCTATGTCCATGTTTTGGTCTTTCAAACATGTTTTAGGCGTTATTTAAACATACAATATCAGTATAATATTGCTGCATTATACCTCTTAGAAACCTATCCAAATAAGTTCATCCACTTGTCCCAAAAGACCATAATATTTCATGGGATTCGGCCATCCAAGATGGCCGATCCAAATGGTCCATATTATCAATTTTTATCCACTGTTTAAACCCATGTAAACTTCAGTCCTTATGTCATTCAAATCCATGTTTTTAACCCTTTCTAAAACATGCATTTGAATCTTATGTAAAACCCAAAAACAGTCCACCAAAGGTCTATGGTTTCCATGTTTCAAAACATGGAAACCAACCATTCTTTTACATGGGGTTCGGCCCTCCATGGTGGCCGAACCCAATGGTTATTTTTACCATTTTAAATCCTCCATTAATCAAGGTTAAACATTAGTGTATTCGGCCATGACCATAGCCCAATACATACCCCACTTGTTTCATGTTATTAAACCAAAATAACACATAGATACTTACCAAATTTTCCCAAACTTCCATCTTGCCTTTGATCCTTGGTTTCTGCCTTTTATTTCTTCTTTCTTTCCTTAATTCCTTGATGGTTTATACTTGATTAACTCGGTGCCAAATACCTCTGCTGTTCAGCCAAGTAAAAGAATTGGAGAGAGGGAGAGAGAGATGGAAATTCTTGGATTTCCTTGTGTGAAAAAGGGCCAAGTATGGTAATGTTTTTCTTTTGTAGTTTCAGCCCCCAACTCCCATTCATCCTCCCTCATTTAATTTTGTTAAAACCGATGGGGCATTGGGTGTTAACCAAGACACCCCTTGGTGCCAAACGTTGCAACCCTTGGTAATGGAACAATGCATCCATTCAATGGATAGGTGCCGCCCAACCTTGGTGTCTTTTGGCTTTGCCAAAGTACCCCTTCATACCAACGGCTGAGATTGATTCTGATCAAGTGTTGTGTGAGATTACAACTCATTTCCATCTCCTCTTGACTCACTTAACTCGGAATATTTTTATTCTAAACCAACTCATCCAACTCATCACATTTAATGTTCCATATTTGAGTCAACTCTTTTCCTAAATCAAACAAATTTCAAATCAGTCTAACTCAAGCTGAATTAACTCACACTTGAGTTCAATTGAGGGCCCACACAGTCATCCGTGGTCAAACTAGTCAACCCGACCCATTGGGTCCCCCTTTAGCTCCTTGACCCGTTTTTTACTCCATGACCCAATTATGGGTATTTTGGTCATTTGTAAATGGTTTTTACATATGGATCAAGCCTACCCATTTTTGCTATAGCTGATTTCCTATCAGTTTAGCTTGACCTCATTTAATTTGAGCTTACACAATGGTCAAATCATCCAATTTGACCCATTGGGTCCAATTGAGCCATTTGACCCATTTAACCATTTTCGACCCAATTGATGTTCATTACCCAACCAATCAAACTTGATATTTATAATGTGCTCATATGACCTTAATTTGAGCATGGACCCCACCATTTCCTTACTTACAATCACATTTATTGAATTCACCAATCCAGGGGCATTTTCGTAATTATTCCAATCATTGAGAATTCTTTGACCCAATTAACTATTTTGACCCAATTTGATGTACATTACCCATCCATTATAATTTGACCCTTATAATATGTTCATAGGATCTTAGTTTGAGCAATGGGCCCCACTATTTTCTCATTTAACATCATAATTATTAAATTCACCAAATCCAGGGGCATTGTCGTAATTATCCATTTCATTGAGAAATTGGGGTGTTACACTGCCGAGTTAGTCTAGCTAGCTGACTCTGTAGTTAGCCGATCGAATTCCAGGAGGGTGAAGCTAGAACCCTAGTTAAAGTGCAATCAGCGGAAGCTTTGGAATCCTACTTCGTTCGATTTTCGGGACGAAAATTTTAAAAAGAGGATTGTATTGTAATACCCTAGACTTTTCAATATCTCAATATTTACAAAAATGCCCTTGAATTTATAAATTGAAGGGTTATGATTTTAGATGAGAAAAATGGTGGGACCCATTGCTCAATGTACTTTCCTATCTTAAGTTATAAATTGAGTAGATATAAGATCTATTATAACCTCAGTTAGATTAAGAATAAGTATATTCCGTAAGTTTATTGTACCATGTGTGGATCGATTTGTATGGACTTAATCCATACGCACATGGACTTGGCCAGTTAAGGATCGGACTTTAGAAGTCCGAACTTGTGACACCCCGATTTCTCAATAAGATGAATATTTACGAAAATGCCCCTAGATTGGTGAATTCAATAAATATGATTGTAAATAAGGAAATGGTGGGGCCCATTGCTCAAATTAAGGTCATATGAGCACATTATAAATGTCAAGTTTGATTGGTTGGGTAATTTCTCAATGAAGTGGAAAATTACCAAAATGCCCCTGAGTTGTTAAATTAATTATTTTGTGATGTTAAGTAAGGAAATAGTGGGGCCCATTGATCAAAATAAAATCATATGAGCACATTATGAATGTTAAGTTTTATTGGTTGGGTAATTTTCATCATTTGGGTCAAAAATGGCTAAATGGGTCAAAGGGCCCAAATGGGGCCCATCGGGTCTTGCTGGGTTATTTGACCGTTTTGTGATTTTAAATTAAAAGGGGTTAAGCCTATTTTATTGGAAATCAAGTGGAGGAAAAATGGGTAGGCTTGATCCATATGTAAAAACCAATTAGAAATGACCAAAATACCATAAATGGGTCATGTTGTCAAAACGGGTCAAGGAGCTAAAAGTGGACCCAACGGGTCGAGTTGACTATTGTTGACCGTGTGAACCCTCAAGGGAGCTCAAACACGAGCCAAATCAGTTGAGTGGGACTGAGGTGAGTTGGAATTAAATAAAAAGGTGAGTTAACTCATGTGCATTAAATGAAATGCATTAAATGTGATGAGTTGGGTTAGAATAAAAATACCTTGAGTTGGGTGAGTCAAAATGGAAATTCAATGGACTGTAAATCATTGAGTCTAATGGGAATTTGAAGAGGTTGGCCCAGCTTTAACCACCCAAACAAGTCCCACATGTTGGGGACTTGTTTGGGGTGATTTCCATGATGTATTAAATGGGAATACATGGGATTGTGATGAGATGCTTGGGGATTTGAATGGCTGCATAGGTAGCTGCCAAGGGGTGCCTTGGATGGCACCCAATACCCATTGGTTTGTGCAAGAAGTTATGAGGGAGTGGAGGAGTTTTGGGGGCTGAACTACAAAAACAATAAGCACACAAGGTTGGCCATTTTTCACATTGGAAATCCAAGAATTTCCATCTCTCTCTCTCTCCCTCTCTCAAATTCGTTTTTCCTAACTGGAATAGCAGAGGTGTTTGCACCAGTAGATCAAGCACAAAACAGCAAAAGAAAGGAAGAAATAAAAGGGAGAAACCAAGGACCAAAGGCAAAGAGAAAGATTGGAAGTTTGGTAAGTATTTATTTGTTATTTTGGTATAATAACATGGAGCAAATGTGGTGTGTATTGGCCATGGTTATGGCCGAATACACCAAGGTTTTAACCTTGATTAGTGGAGGATTTAAAATGGTAAAAATAACCATTGGGTTCAGCCACCATAGAGGGCCGAACCCCATGTGAGTGATGGCTTGGTTTTCATGTTTTGAAACATGAAAACCATGGGTTTTATGAACTGTTTTTGGGTTTGATTTAAGATTCAAATGCATGTTTTAGAAAGGTTTAAAACATGGATTCGGATGTCATGAATGGCTGAATGTATCATGGGTCTAAGACCTTGGGTATCAAATGATGAAAGGGTTCATTGGGTTCGGCCATCTTGGATGGCCGAACACCATGAATTGATGTTGAAATCTTGATGATTTTTGTAAGATAAAGCCATGCAAATGTCTTACTGTTTTGGATGATTAGATTAGACATAGGATGACATGTTTAAGTGGTTCAAACCAAAGGCCATAGGGTTCAGCCAATGAGCATGGCCGAACCCCATGAAATGGTGTGATCATTTTATGGTTAATGGTGATGGTTTTGAGAGATAAAAACCTTACATTACCATGGGGTTTTTATGTGATTTACATGAAGATTATTTACTGATTTTGGTTGGCCAATATATGGCTGAACCATGGTAATGTTATGGTTAAGTTACTGATCTAAAACAGTGGATTAAAACTGGAAAAATGGACCATGGGGATTGGCCATCTTGGATGGCCGAATCCCATGAGGTGTAATGGTTATTTGGACAAAATAATGAATTTATTAGATGGTTTTGAGAGGTTAAAGTGCAGCAATGATGTGCTGATTTTTATATGAATAAGTGACACCAAAAATATGTATGAAAGACCAAAACATGGACCTAGGGTTTGGCCACCTTGGATGGCCGAACCCCATGTAAGTCTTTCATGTTTTTGGTGAGTTAAAAACCATATGAAGATATGGTGTTCTTATGGTAATAAATGGATTAATATGTTACGGTTTTGGTGGGCTAATATGCGGCTGAACCATGTTTAATTCATGGTTGAGTTAGCATGATTAAACCATGAGTGATCATGGTGTTGAATTGATCAAGTGAACCCTAGGGTTCGGCTATGAGTATGGCCGAACCTCATGGGGCTATTTTGAAATAAATGGGCTGTTTTGGATGGGAGTTTATGATTGTTTTAATTAAGGAAATCATTCATGATAATTATGGACCATGGCATGGGTTAAATAGGCTAAGCTTATGAGTCGTAATTGTTAATGGTTCCATGTTGAATTAAAAGGTTTAAAAAGATCCTAATGGAGAACCATATGGTAATGGGTAATAGAACCCCACTATGGTGGAATGGTTATGAATGTTGGTTTCAATATGGTTTAAGGTCAATGGCAAAAACTGTAAATACCAGTCGAATGATCAATGATGGAAATGATCATAGGGTTGGATGTACGGACACGAACCCCACATGATGTGGATGGGTCTATAATGTGATTAAATAAGTGAATAATGTTATGACTTATTGATTGATATATGGATAAGGTACCGGAAGTCGAACGACGTGCGAGTCGTGACCGGGTGACGCAAAAGAAAGATCAGTTACTGAAGGGATTCTTCAGTAGGTTTCCTACCTACTTGTAACCACGGTTTTTACCCAGTTTTCTTATGATACTCTTGTTTTAATATATGTGTTGCAAATGATATATTATGCATTAACAAATGGTATACAGGCATTGGCATCTCATGCATAGTCATGGGATAATGAATGAAGTTCTACAGTGATGGCTACAATTGTACATGATGGGGGTTGCCCATTGCATGTACATATTGTATAGAAGAGATGAATGTTGTTGTAATTTACCTTGTCGGTGCAAGGCACGTCAAGTGATGGCTACGATGGTACATGATGGGGGTTGCTCATTACATGTACATCGCTTATAGAAGAGATGAAGGTGTGTTGTAATTTACCTTGTCGGTGCAAGGCACGTCAAGTGATGGCTATGAAAGTACATGATGGGGGATGCTCATTGCATGTGCATATTTCATAGCATTGTTTTACCTGTTTTGATGATCATGTATTATGATATGTATATGCATGTTTTATATGCTAACATGTGGTAGCCCTGATTCGGGAACCTATTGGGCGCGTTGATCTAACGCCCTAATTCTATCCTCAGAGGAGATTGCAGGTACAAGTAAAGGAAAAGAAAAGGTCATTGACCGGGAGGGGAGCTGAGCCTAAGTGCTTTAATGATGGATTTGGATTATGTTATATTACTGTCACTTGAATATTTTGTTGGACATGTAATAATTCGTTACTTGCTATGGTTTGATTAGGATAATAACCTTTGGATGGTTGATCTATGTTATTTAATGTTTAAGACTGTTACTTGCTATCTCGTCTTTCTATTCCGCAATTAATCTAGATTATTCCGCATGTTGATGTTAGTTCCATGTGTGATTCACTATCATGGTCTATTCCATGTACACATGGGTGGCCAGTTAAGGTTCAGACTTGGGTAGTCTGAACTTAACTCGCGTCGTGACGCTGCCCGCTCTCTTCCGATGTTTATTAAAAAAAAATTAGACTCTGAAATTCTCGGAAAGGGCGGGGCGTTACAGAACTTAACTCTCGTCGTGACATTCCGCCCCGATCACTTGTTTATATTATTTAGAAAAAAAAATAAACTCAGATTATTAGAGTGAAAAGGTCGGGCTGTTACAAATTTAAATCACCTAGATTAAGTGGGAATAAAATCAAGGTGGCATGATCAAGTGGGACCGACCTCCACCTCATCAAGTGAGGTGGCAGGTGGGCCAAGGAATTAGTGGGGCCGGCCACCATGGTTGACTTGGTCAACCATGGGTGGATTCATGGAGGAAGTAAAGACAAATAAATGGAATTAAACTATGTAATTAAATGACCTAAGTTAAATAACAAATTAATCAAATAAGTTACATTATATGGGGTGAGTCACTTAGATAATGAGTGAGTCAAATGGGTGATTTCCATCCCACTTGACCCACCCAAACCACCAAGATAAGACCCACCAAAACCGTTGGCCATGGAAGAGTGGTGTGGCTAAGACAAGATCCATGAAATGGGGGCCTAGCTTGGGCATGCATTGGCCCATTGTGAGGTGGTGGTTCCACCTCATCCCAACCACCACCACTAAGGGACAAGGGGCCTAAGATTAAGGGCATGCACCCATTTGGTTTGGTCAAAGGGCTTATGGGGAAGACTCCATCTTAATGAGGGTGAAGTCTAACCCAAGCTACCCAAGGCAAGATGGGAAAAGTCTAGGGTTCCCATCCCATTCCCCATTTCATTTCCATCTCTCCATCTCTCACTCCCTCTCCTAGTCGTCCTCCCCTTTCTTCCAAGACAAAGAAGAATAAAAGACTTAGAAAAACATAAGAGAACATTCCAAGCTTGGCCGACCACCACCCTAAGATCAAGACTTAGAAGATTTTCCATTCTTTCCTCCTTGTCCTCTCTCAGACCTACCTCAATCATTTGCCGAACCAAACCTTGGTGATCTCATCTTGATCAAGCACATTTAGTGGCCGAACATCAAGGAGAAAGAAGGAAGGAGAAAGGCTAAGGATCAAGAGGAACAAGAGGAAACCGGAGGAGCCGCGGGATAGGTAAGTTGCACTCAACAAGATGTTATTTTTTTTAGGAATTAAAGGAAGTGATGACGGTCCATTTTCTTGGGTTGAAAAGTGGCCAAAACATTATGGGCCATGGATTTAAAATCCATCCAAGAAAGGGGATAGGAAGTGGACAAACCTTAATGGGTAAGGTAGGCTATGAATAATGGAACAAATAAGAACACTATGTATGTATATGGATTATGCATGCATGCATGGCAAGAAGTGTTCAAGGATCAGGGTTCGGCCATGCAATGGCCGAACCCTAACTGTTAGGGAGATGTGGAAAGGACCCCATGCATGACTAAAATAAGGTGTATGGTCTAAGATTTATGGTTTGGTCTTTGCATGGCCAAACCCTAGGTTTCTATGCATGTGGATCATAAGGACAAAGAATGGATTGGATGAGGTTCGGCCATGATGTATGGCCGAACCCCATCAAGTGAATCTAACCATTGGATGTGGATTGTTAAAGAAGATGATGAACCATAGGGTTCGGCTATGATGTATGGCCGAACCCCATGGAGATGTATTAATGATTTTGAGGCTTAGAATGGTTAAATGTTTGTAAATTTTTAAGGGGTTTTAGTGAGGGAAACCATGGAGAAATATTGATGATATTTATGGTCCTAAACCTTACAACTAAAGATGAACCATGAACCATGGGTTCGGCCATGGTGTATGGCCGAACCCTATGGTGGTGTGTTAGTGACTTTAATGGGTGAAAAGATGGAAAATGATGGAGAATGTTGGTAGTTTTAAATGGATTTTAAGTATTCTAAATAATGTTTTAAAAGGGCGGAAATAATGATAAACCATGGACCATGGGTTCGGCCATGTTGTATGGCTGAACCCCATGGAGAGATTTTATGGACTTAAATGTGTTTGGAACCCTAGAGATGATGGGGAATATGGTGAAATTAATGGACTCAAAAATGTAGTTAAGATTGATCAAAAATGATGATCTAAATATATGATTGAAACCCCCCTCAAAAAGGGACTTTTTGTGGATCAAAAATGTTGTAATAGATCCAAGAAAAAATGAGGAAAAGACATCATGGGTTCGGCCATGGTGTATGGCCGAACCCCATGACCCATTTGTGATTCATTTATGGGCTAAGTTAAGGTCTATGCATGTGTTTAAATGAATGGGAATTAGGTTAAGTAAATGGCTGATTTTTAATGATTTTATGGCATGATTAAATGAATCAATAATGGATCCATGCTTATGGATCAGTTATGGACATAAATGTACATGGATGGGAGAAGTGTTTAACCATGGAAGAAGAGTGGCAAAAATGTAAATATGGCCCAAAATGAAGAACCATGGGTTCGGCCATGGTGTATGGCCGAACCCCATGGAGGATGGTTATGGACTTAGGTACTTTTATGATGACCTTATATGTGGATTAATGAAGCATAGGGTTACTGGTTTTTAGACTCATATGACTAAAATAATCTAAGGATTAAAATGGGACCCGAAATCAAGTGAGTGAGGTTCGGCCATGGTGTATGGCCGAACCCCACTAAGGTATGAGTAATGAACTTAGGCATGGTTGAAACATGGCTTTAATTGGTTGATGTGTAATAAGGTATCGGGATCTCGCAAGCGGTGCTCGATCGGTGACCGAATTCGTGGACGGAAACGCAAATGAACACTAGTTGGTATTTGGTAGGATTCCTACCTCATTGTAAGCCATGGATTATGTGTGTATGAATGTTTTTACCTGATTTATTTTGGTAATCAAATGACATGTTTTAAGATGTGATTTAAATGCTATGGTTTGAAATATTATTATATGGCATATTGAACTTACATCTCATGCATAACATGGGAGGGATGAAATGAAACCGAAGTCCATGCTCCGTCGGGGCGACCGATAAACATACATGGGGGCACCTTGATGAGGCTTTTCCATCAAGGGAGATACTTGTGTTTATTATATCTTGATGAGGCTTTTCCATCAAGAGGAACATTGTATAATGATGAAATGGATGATGGGTGGGACTCATGACATATGACACCCATGGCATGGCATTGATTGCATGGTTTTGCTATATTATTACCTATGTGTTTTGTTATCACTAATCCATGTGTTGGCCTTATTCGGAGTACCTACTGGGCGCGTTGTCTAATGCCCTACTTCCACCTTAGATGATGATGCAGGAAATGGAGGAAATGAAGGACGTGATGGGAGCCAAGCTTAGGAGCTTGGAGGAGCGAGCTAGTCTATTTACTTAAGCTTTATTTTGGAAATGTAATTTGAGTAACTTAGCTCGTTGGACTGTAATAATTTACTTTACTTGCTATGCTTTGGACTTTATCTTAGACATTCTAATTTTGAGATATTTTAGTAATTTAAGTGATGTAATTCCTTGCTATCTAAAATTGGTAGGATAGACTCTATTATAACTCCGCTTTATGTTTATATTCCACAAGCTTACTTTCTACGTGTGAACCGTTCTCGTGGACTTAGTTCCACGCACACGTAGGGTTGGCTAATTAAGGGCTGGGCTTTGGAAGCTCGGACTTAACTCGCGTCGTAACTTCCCGCGCCCTTTGTCACTCTTCATTTCCAAAAAAAAAAATTATATACTCTGATTTTCGGCTTAGAATAGTGAGAAGGGGCGGGGCGTTACACTATGTTCATAGTATTACATTAAGATTAAGGGAAACTGTGGTTTTGGTCTCGGTATGGCCAAACTCATGAGTTCCAGATTTGATTGAAAGGATTGGCTAAATCGTTGCAAGCCATGAAGGTGGATATCCATTTGAAGAATGAATATGTATTGGAAACCAACAATCAAGAGATTTAATTGATGATTTTGTTTAATGGCTTAAGATAGGAATGGATTATGAAAATGACTCTAACTTTTGTTAGTGGGTAAAGTATGTCCACTGATTTTATGTAACGCCCCACCCTTTTTCACTCGCTTTCCGAAAATCAGAGTCTATTTTTTTTTTTAAAATAGAAGAGTGAGAGAGAACGGGACGTCACGACGCGAGCTAAGTCCGAGCTTCTAAAGCCCAACCCTTAACTGGCCAACTATACGTGTGCATGGGCTAAGTCCATGGATACGGTTCACACGCAATAAGTTATACATGCGGATTAAAACGTAACTGTGGATTATAATAGAACATAATTATATTCCATTTTAGATAGCAAAGTAGTTCATGTCTTAACCATAATTATCTTAACTTGAATATCCAACATAAACCATTAAAACCATAGCAAATATCTAAGTTATTACATGCCCACATGCTAGCTACTCAAATTACATAGTCTATGAGTAACTTAATCAAAATATTAATTAAACACATCCAAGCTCCTATGCTTGGCTCCTTTCACGTTCATCGTTCCCTTCATTTCTTGTGTCATCCACTAGGGTAGAAGTAGGGTATTAGACAACACGCCAAGTAGGTACTCCAAATATGGTTAACACATGGTTAGTACAAAACATATAGATAACATAATATTAAAAACCATGTAAAACAATGCCATGCCATGGTGTTTTATGCAATGAGTCCCACCCATCACAAACACATGTATCCTCTTGATGGAATTCTCCTCATCAAGGTATCCCCACAGTTGCCTTACGGACGCCCCGACGGAGTGTGTTCTCCAGTTACATCTTGATGGATAATGCACATCAAGGTCTTCCCACGAATGCCTTACAGACGCCCCGACGGAGCATGGCCTCCGGTTACAAACATCCCTCTCATGCCATGCATGAGATGCATATGTCCACATGCTATGTAGTAGTATAATTATAGCATTAAAACCTCATATTTGAAACATATTATTTTTATAACATAAACCATCAAATTAAGAAATTAAAGCATCATACATAACCCATGGTTTCAAAGAGGTAGAATCCTACCAAAGACCGCTAAAGTGTCCTTGCGCTTTCGTTCGGAAACCATTCACAATAGTACACCCCTTGTGAAGTCCCGTTACCTTATAACATGCCAACCAATCAATCCCATGTCCCATTTGATTTATAATAATGTCCAAGCCCATAAGCATGTCTTGGTGGGGTAAGGCCATACGACATGGCCGAACCTCACCCACTTGATTTTAGTCCCTCCTTTGAGTCCTTTGATCCTTTAACTTAAGTCCTATCACACAATCCATTAATCTAATAATACATACATTAATCATCTAACATACATGAAAACCCTATGTCCATAAAAATTCCTTAGTGGGGTTCGGCCATACAACATGGCCGAACCTCACGCCTTTGGTTTTGTGTCCTTAGTCCTTTGATTTTTCTCAAATTAAATCCAATAACATCATCCATGGGGTTCGGCCATACACCATGGCCGAACCCATGGTCCTTCAATTTTCACCATATTTAATCATACATTTAAATCCTTTATACCAACTTATATTCCAAAAACACAATCCATGGGGTTCGGCCATACACCATGGCCGAACCCATGGTCCTTTAATTTCACCCCTTTGGCCATCATTTCTAATCATGCTTAAATCTCCAAATGGCCCATTAAAATGGTTCATGGGGTTCCGCCATACACATGGCCGGACCCATGGTCCTTTGTTTCCATGTTCTCCATTAAATAATTCACCATCTCAAGTTCATAAACAAGACCCCCCATGGGAGGGTTTAATCATACCCTTAGGTTCATCCTTTTTTATCCTCATTAACATATTCAAAATCAATTGAATCTAACAACACTATCCATCATTGTTTCTCCATGGGGTTCGGCCATACAACATGGCCGAACCCTATGATTCATTATTTCCATTAAAACATATTATACATCGATGATTGATTCTTTGATGGTTCTCATACATCCATTCATTTAAACCCTTTTAAACCTTTTAAAATCATACACATACGTCTATGATTTTCATCCTTCAAATCCATTAAAATATAACCAATGTCTTTCCATGGGGTTCGGCCATACAACATGGCCGAACCCTATGGTTCATCATCTTCCCTTTAAAATCACTTAGACCCATATAACTTCCTTAGCATCTTTCCATGGGGTTCGGCCATACAACATGGCCGAACCCTATGGTTCATCATTGAGTCTTTAGCCATAATCAAAGTAGGGTTCGGCCATGCAATGGCCGAACCATGTCCTTGACCCTTGAGCCTCTTTTCTTATTTATGAAATTTATCGAGCACTTACCAACTCCGCGACTCCTCCGGTTTCTTTCTTTGCTCCGACTTGTTCCTTGGATCTTTTCCTTCCTTAGCCTCTTCTTCCTTCCTTCTTGATCCTTGTGAGAGGGTTGGCCTTAGGTTCTTGTGAGAGGGAGAGGATCTTGAGATGAAGCCTTACGTCCTTCATCCTTTGTCATTGGGATAGGTCGGCCTTGTGTGAGAGGGAGTGAGATAAAATATTCTAAGTGCCCCTTGTCTTGAGGTGTGGTTCGGCCAAGAGAGAGCTTGAGAGAGAGAGAGTCTAATATGCAACCCCTTAGTCTTTTCTTGTTTAATGAAATTCAGCCAAGGGTGGTGTCCTTTGGTGACACCCCTTGTAACTCCCAAGCTCCTTTACCTCCCTCCTTAATGGTCCATTTGGGGGTTTCATCCATGAGATGAAACACCCATGTCCCAACGGTGTAGTCTTGACTTAGATTGTGTATCCTCCACAAAACCGTCCCCTCTCATTCATGATACATTTTGGGGATTTCATCCATGAAATGAAACTCCCATGTCCCAACGGTGTAGCCTTGAGTTGGTTTGTGTAACCTCCACAAAACCGCCACCTCTCCATTAATGGCCCATTTGGGGTTTTCATCCATAAGATGAAACTCCCATGTCCAACGTGTAGCCTTGTGTAGGCTTGTGTAACAACACAAAAACGGTGCACCTCTCATTGATGTTCCATTTTGGAGTTTCATCCCATGAGATGAAACTCCCATTCCAACGTGTATGCCTTGGTTTGGTTTTTGAAACAACAAACCACCTTCATCTTCATACTCCACTCAATTAAGATGAAAGTCTCATTAATTTCCATCCAACTCATTTAACTCAACTCACCTCTTTAATTCAACTCACTTTATCAACTCAATTATTTGAATCAATTTCCAATTTAATTCAGCCCCACTTAATTTAAACTTGAACTCACTTGGTGGTCAACCAAGTCCACCACGACCCACTGGGTCCCAATTGGGCATTTTGACCCAATTAACAAATTTTGACCCAATTGAATACATCTTACCCATTTATTTTAATTGAAACCATATCCACAATTCGTTGGGTCTTAAGTGGGCAATTAACCCAACACCTTACCCATCAAAGGTCCTATCATTTAATTCACAAATTAAATGGGCAATTTCATATATATTGATAACCTGAAAATCCTGGGTGTTACATTTTATGTATAAATGACTTAATACATGTTTAAAATGGATAACGGTGGCAACAAACAACCAAGGGTTACACTGTCTGCTGGAAGGGTACTACCGTCCGCGGAAGGGTTTCTACCTTCCGCGGGACGTGTAACATACATGGACAGTGTTCTCTGCGGACGGGTTACACTCTTTGTAGGACGGGTGTCTACCGTCGGCAGGATGGGTTTCGATCGTCCGCGGGACTAGTGACATACATGGACAGTGTTGTCTGCTGGACGGGTATCACCGTCCGCGGACGGGTTTCTGTGGTCTGCGGGACGAGTTTCGACCGTCCGCTGACGGGTAACAGACAGGGATCGGATGTAGTCTGCGGACGGGTTGCACTGTCTGTGGGGCGGGTTTTATCTTCCGCGGGTGGGTGTGGACTGTCCGCGGGATGAATTTCTACCGCCTCGGGATGGGAGTGGACTGTTCGCAGGATGGGTCACGAGTAGCGGGTGATGAGTACCGGGTAGCGGGTGACGGGTACCGGGTCATGGGTAACGGGTCACAGGTGATGGGTACTAGGTCACGGGTAGCGGGCGACGGGTACCGGATCACGGGTAACGGGTAACAGATGTGAACCAGGTGTTGTGGGCGCGGACGGATTGTGCTGTTCGCGGACGGGTTCCTATCGTCAGCGAGTGGGTTCCTATCGTCGGCAGGACGGGTAATGGACTAGACCGGGTGCTGTCTGCGGATGGGTTGCACTGTCTGTAGGATGTGTTTCTGCCATCAGCGGGACGTGTTTCTACCGTCCACGGACAGGTTTCTATCATCTGCATGATGGGCAGCGGACAGTGATCTGCCGAATTCAGTCGACTGGATTTTAAAGTGAAATCTTTAATATGATTTTTCCAGATTGTTTAAGTTTATTTGGATGAGTAAAGGATAATGGGAATTGAATGGGTAATTAAATTAACATATGTGTATGATGAATTCGTTAAGGTAACGGATTTCACAAACGGGTGTACGATCAGTTTTGACGTAATCAGCGATCGATATCTTCATGAAAACAGCAAGGATATCATCTTGGACATTGGTAGGATTCCTACATTGTTGACACACTGTGGATTATATACATGTACTCTTTTGTTTCCATATATGATGATTTACTTCGGGTATCAAATGATTATGTCTTAAGGCTTGAATTTCAATGCTATTATGTACTTTGATATGAAATGGCATCATTGCACTCATTTCCTCATGCATGGCATGGGAGGGAACATAAGGGAGGTGTCCATGCTCCATTCGGGGTTTCCGATAAACAAACGTGGGGAGGAATCCACACTGATTCCGATTGACATACGGGAAGAGATATATGATGTTTGAAATGTAAGAGGAGTCCACGCTCCATTCGGTGGGACCGATAAGGCATACGCGGGGAGGCATAACAATGAATACTTTGATGTGGCTTGTTTATCAAGAAGAGTAACAATGTGATTTGTTATATGGTTGTGTGGGTGGGAAATCATTGGGCATATGACACCCATGGCATGGCATCAAATTAGCATGATTTTATTATGAGTATCATGCTCTGATTTTAGTACTACAAGTTCTTTACAGTTTTGATATTACGTATCTATCGTGACTTTATACTAATCTCATGTGTCTAACCCTACTTGGAATTCTTACTGGGCGCGTTGACTAACGCCTTACTTCTACCTTTAGATGATGGTACAGGGAATGGAACGGGTGATGGACGTGAAAGAAGCCAAGCTTAGAAGCTTGGGCAGCTTATAGCTTACTTTTATTTAATATTGAATTTGGGAAATGTATTTGAGATAATTGCATTTTGGGATTGGAATAACTTAGTTTGTTTTGCTATGATGGTTTGATGATGTTTGGCTAATTAAGTTCAGTTTAATATATGGTTGGATTGACTTCCTTGCAAATTAATGGATATGGATAGCAATTCCATTTGTATGTTATTTCCGCAATTATTCTTAATGCGTACGAAATGTTTTAGTGGACTTGTCCACGCGTACGTATTGGTGGACAGTTAAGGGGCAGGCTTTGGAAGCTCGAACTTAGCTCGCGTCATGGTGTCCCACTCTCTTTCACTCTTTATTTAAAAAAAAAAAATAGACTTTGATTTTCGGCGAGTGTAAAAGGGCGGGGCGTTACATGAGGTAGGTGAATCTTTGGTTCCTTTCAATGAAACAATAATAATAGGGTGTTTAGAAAATATGTGTACATCGGTTTGGTAAGAAAGGATCCAAGAATAATAAACACCTGGGTAAAGGGAAGCCATGGAATATGGATCCATGACTTCTGGCTCGACCCTGTCTACATATCGACTTCATTGATGTGCCGTCTAGGACGAGAATCCGACACACAGAAAACAATCAGTATGAAACTGAAACCCAGGACAACACATTGTTTGTGTTGATGTATCGGCCTGGGTATGACAGTAATGAAAAAGGACCAATGACCGATGAATTAATCTTCTGACTCACCCAGTAGATATATTGATCTTGTCGATGTATCGTCTAGGATGAGTATTCAGCAAGGGACAAAATGAAAGTAAAACATACAAATGACGAACTGATCTCGGGACGTCATATCAACAATGTCGATATGTCGGTCTAAGGCACAACAAATGTAATATGGAATGAATAGATGATGAACTGGTCTCAATACGACCCATCGACAGAGTCGATGTGTCAGTCTGAGTATGGTAGAACCGTAGATGAAATAAGACGATGATGAACTTACTCCAGAAAGATATATCGATGAGATCGATATATCGACCTAGGGTATATGCACCTGCATATGTATCGATACATATGGTTTGAGAACAGAAAACCAACACGAATATCAAACTCAGAAGAACATGTCGACCTGCTTGGAACCAATGAAACCATAGATGTATCGACTGGGTCGATACATGTAATTTGAGGGACTGGAAAAATATGAACTAAAACAAATAGAGTCCAGTCAACATATCGAGATGATCGATGTGTCGACTGTGTCTAGTGGCAATGTATCGACAGTGTCGATATGTCAGCTTGAAACAGAGACAATTTCACAAGATTAGTGTATTGGTTATTTAAAATCAAATATAAAATGGAATGCTTTAGACTTGGAAAATGATACAGTGAACCTTTAGGTCTAGATTAGATCTACTTAGATTAGACAAAGGATTTTATGTGATAGTGATATATAAACTGTAATTGGACATGTACATGGACAAAATGAGTCAAGGGGGATTCCAACGTCATTTGAACGAATGAATGAATATCTTTGGTTGATCAGTTTTGATCAGGTAGGAGTTCCTACTTTATTGAAGCACGATGTGATGAATGATTTTATGATATGTTATGACTTTTAAAAGCATAAACATGGATTTATGGAATTGTGATTTTATTATGTACATGGAAATGATTTTGATGAAGAATTATTGGATTCATAATTTTTTCATCATGTTTGTACACGTTACCTCATGCATGGTTGTATGGGAGGGTTGATGGTACTGAGTGAAGAAAGAAATGTCCGGATCTCGCTTGGAGTCATGTAAAATGTTTTAAAAATATTAGACTTTGTCCCCGTCCCTTGATATGAATAGTACGGCTTAATTAGGCCAAAGAGTTGTTGGGAAGGTCCCAAAACCCTGCGCAGAGGGAGGATAGCAAAGGAAGTACAGTCAAAATAATTGGATTTATCAAACATAGCAAAATAGGATATAATTCCCCAAGGAAAATAGGATATAATTCCCCAAAAACAAAATCAAGAGTGCTTATTTGGAAATTTCCCCAAAAGTAGGAAAATGCAAAGTTTACGATGAAAACTAAGTCTTGATATTTTTCAATGGCTTAGGGAAAAAAATGCCTCCAAAGAGAAATACCCGACAAAACCAGAAAGGGAAGGAAAAAGAGGTAGAAACCTGTAATACCCCAGATTTTCAGTTTATCTATATTTACAGAAATTGCCATTTAAATTATGAATTAAAAGGATATGATCATAGATGAGTAAGTTGTGGGGCCCATGCCCAATTAAGATCCAACGGATTGTGGATATAGTTGCAATTGGAATAATTGGGTAAGATGTATTCAATTGGGTCAAATTTGTTAATTGGGTCAAAATGTTCAATTGGGACCCAATGGGTCGTGTTTGACTTGGTTGACCACCAAGTGAGTTGAGTTGATTCGAAGTAAATTAAGTAGTGAGTTAAATTAAATGAGTTGGGATGGACGGGTTATGTTTCAAATTCAAAAAATTCAAATAATGGGATGGACGGTCTATGTTTCAAATTCAAAATTCAAATGAGTTGGGATGGACGGTTTATATTTCAAATTCAAATGAGTTGGGTTGGACGGTTTTTACATTTGGAATTCAAATTCAAAAGAAAGGTAAGGATACACATTGGGGAGGTAAGGAGGTTGGTTTGTTTCAAAATTCAAATGTTGGAGAGATGGAAGAATATTGTTTTATTTCAAATTCAAATGTTGGAGAGATGGAAGAATATTGTTTTATTTCAAATTCAAACGTTGGAGAGATGAAGATGGTTTGTGTTTCAAAATTCAAATGTTGGAGATATGGAAGAGTATGCTTTTATTTCAAAATTTAAACATTGGAGAGATGGAAGAGTATTGGTTTATTTCAAAATTCAAATAAGAGTTACACGTTGGAGAGGTAGGGAGGTTTCACTTATTTAAAAATCAAACAAGGATACACATGGAGAGATAATGGAGATGGTTATACATTTAAAAATTCAAATTCAATGGCATACACGTTGGAGTCTTGAGAATTCCATCTCATGTAGAGATAGGGAAGATAATGAAGAGGAAATTCCCACATGGAGAGATAATAAAGGTGGTTAAAATTTCAATTTCAAACAAGGCTACACGTTGGAGAGATAAGGGGGAGTTTTGGTTTAATTTTTCAAATTCAAACAAGGCTCAACTCTCCCTCTCCCACTTGGCTATCTCTCTCCTTCACACTCTCTCTTAGCTGACTACTCACAAAGACAAGAAAGAAAAAGAACTTAGAGTTTACATCCCAAACACCTCTCCCTCTCACTCAAGCCGATTCTCTCTCAAACCCACATAATTTGGCCGAATTCTATCTCTCTCTCAAGGCCGGTTCTTCTCTCAAAGGACAAAGTGGACTTAGAACAAAGGGGTTTGCAGCAAGGTCAGTCTCGGCCTAAAGATCAAAAAGGAAGAAAGGAAGGAAGGACTAAGGAAGGAGTGAAAGAACCGGAGGAGTCGCGGTATTGGTAAGTGCACTATAAACCCTTGTTAAATAAATTAGTTAAGGGAACATGATCCAGCCATTGTATGGCCGAACCTATCAAGGGTTTAAATCATGGTTATTGATGTTTAAAAGGGAAGATTATGGATCATAGGTTTCGGCTACTTGGGATGGCCGAACCCCATGGACCATTTTTATGGGTTAATTGGAGTTAAAAGCATGGTTGTAAATTATTAATGGTTCCATGCTTTAGATTAAGGAATCAAGAGTTCTTACATCTAAATTAAAAGAACAGAGGACATGAAAGAGGGACCAAACCCAAGATGGTGTGGTTCGGCCATGTTGTATGGTCGAACCCCACTAAGAGGTATTTGGTGGGTTATTGTTTAACCTAGGCATATTTTTGAATGGAATGGTTAGCCATAGAATGATCAATGGCATAAAATGTAAATAGGAGTAAAAATGCAAAATCATGGGCTCGGCCATGGTGAATGGCCGAACCCCATGAGGAATGGTTGTTTATGTATTCTATGGGTTGAGTTTTAAATGAGTCACTTGGATTGGCAATTGGACTTAATTTAAAAAGGATTAAAGGACCAAAATTTATGATGGTGAGGTTCGGCCATGTTGTATGGCCGAACCCCACTAAGGTGGATTTGTTGGACTTAAGTTATTATGTGGTTAGATGATTAATGTGTAAATGGGTAGATCAATGGAATTGTGTGTTCGGGCTTAAGAATCCAAAGGAGGAACCAAAACAAAATTAGTGAGGTTCGGCCATGGTGTATGGCTGAACCCCAGAAAGTTATATTTGGTGGATTTAGAGTTTTTAAATGATTACTTGAAAGGGTTTGGTTAAAACCAAAAAGGGACCCAATTTAATTGGGTGAGGTTCGGCCATGGTGTATGGCCGAACCCCACGAAGGTGGTTTTTTGGACTTAGACTTAAGTGGAAATCAAAAGGATATTGTCTTGACTTGTTGTTATATAAACAAGGTAACAAGACTTTTTGAGCGGTGCGCAATCGCAAACGGGTGACGGTTTAAGAAGAACGGATATTTCTAAGTGACTTCTGAGTAGGTTTCCTACCTCTTTGTAACCACACTTTATATTTTGTTTTTATCTTAATTTTGATGAGATATGTGTTAAACTATTTTGTTTCAAAGTGGATTTGAATGCTAAGATTTATTTACAAATGGCATGTATTCATTGACATCTCATGCATGGCATGGGGTGATGGTTATGCAACCGGAGGGTCCACACTTCGTCGGGGCGTCTGAACAACCTATGTGGAGGTACCTTGATGATGAGAATCCCATCAAAAGGAAGCTATGTATACTTGTGATGGGTGGGACTCATTACATTTGCATACATACATAGCATTGTTTTTGTGAGATTTTGATGATCATGTATTATTATGTTATATGCATGTTTTATACTAACCTTGTGGTGGTCCTAATCAGAACACCTATTGGGTGCGTTGTTCTAATGCCCTATTTCTAGTGGATGACACAGGAAAGGGAAAGGTCGAGGATCGCGAAGGAAACCAAGCATAGGAGCTTGGGCATTTGAATGGTTTATTTATGGATATTTTGTTCAAGTTTACATGGACATGTAATTTGTTAGTTAGATGTCGGCATGTAATAACTTAGTTAAATATTTGATATGGTTTGGAATGGTTTGAATGAATGTTTAAGTTTAAGGTAATTTTGGATTTATGACTTGTACTTTGCTATCTAAAATGGTGTAGTCTTAGGTTCTATTATAACTTGCAGTTAGATTAAGTATTATTTCGTAAGTTTTATAAAGTACTATGTGTGAACCATTCTCATGGACTTAGTCCATGCACACATAGGTTTGGCCAGTTAAGGTCGGACTTAGAAGTCCGGAATTAACTCACGTCGTGACATCCCGCTCTTCATCACTTTGTTTATTTATAAAAAAAAATAGACTTTGATTTCTAGTGAAAAGGGCGGGGTGTTACAAAACCTCTCAACATGAAAGGGAGCTAGAGAAATCTCAACACGAAGAGGAAGAACAACCATCCCACCAAGAGGAGGAGGAACAAAGCAGCGTGAATATACCGGTGGTGCCTCTTGAACTACAAAGCTTGGTTAAAGCAGTGGTCACTTTGGTGCTTCAGCAGCACTTGAACGGGAATGGAACCACCAACGAGACCAATGACAAGAGCATGGTCAGGGACTTCCAGCAGCAGCGCCCTCCTTACTTCAAAGGGAGAGAAGGGGCTGTCGGAGCAGAAAACTGGTTGAAGAAGTTCACTCAGATCCTGACCCTACTCAAGATTTCGAGTCATGCTGGCAAGATTTTACTGGCCACATCACAACTGATCGATGATGCCGGTAAATGGTGGGAGGTGATAGAGAAGCAGCGAGCACTTCTTCCGGAAGGAGAGAGGACTGCGATGACTTGGGATCAATTCTCAGCTACCTTCTTGAACCATTATTTTCCTGAGGAGGAGAAGGAGCGTCAGACTTAAGTTTTTCTATCTTTGGTACAAGGTACCATGACGGTGGATACGGAGTACCACCAGGAGTTTCTCAGTTTGTCTTGCTATGCATTCTATATGGTGGATACGGAGTATCAAGGGGCACGCAAGTTTGAACGGGGCCTTCGGTCAAGCATTAGGGCCAAGATAACCATATCCAAGGCAGCTACATTGGCAGAGGTGGTCAGTAGGGTCACTATAGCAGAGCAAGAGATGCCTGAGTTAGTGAATTTTGACAACCGCCGAGCTCAGAGTGGGAGGGGTACATTTCATCACAACAAGAGGTTCCGACCGAACTTTAGCAGACCCTCACCATCCACTGGTTCAACAGGGGGCTTTCGTCTCAATCATTCCTCCCCATCTGCATCAGTCACTCAGGCTCCCAGAGGGGTGAACAACTGCTTTCATTGTGATCAGCCGGGCCATTTTAAGAGGGAATGCCACAACTCAACAAACCCTTTTATTCCAAGGGTTCATCTTGTCCACCAGTTAGGCCAGCTAATTCACGAAGAGGCAGAACATTTAACCAGGCGGGACGGGCGCCTACAAGATCTGGACGGTTGTTTACCTTAGCTCCTCCAGCAGCAGAGGATCACTCTGTGATTCAAGGTATGGCTGTAGTCAGTAGTTCCTACGCCTTTGCTCTATTTGATTCTAAAGCATCCCATTCTTTCATATCTGCTACATTTATATCTGCAACTGGAACTTTAATACAAAAACCGTCCACATCACTCCCTATTGTATCCCCCGTCGGAGACACGTCATTGGGGTTTATATGCACAGCAGTGAATACTGAACTCGTTGGACTCAAATTTGAGTTCAATTATGTGGTACTCGATATGACAGAGTACAATATTATCTTCGGTATGGACTGGTTGGCCAGCTTTCAGGCCAACATTGATTGCTATCGCAGCAGGGTGATATTTTGGTCACCCGAGGGAAAACAACATGTGGTGCGTACTGACAAACAAAGCAGACTGCATGAGGGGTTGAGTCATCTGGTATTGAACAGTATCCAAATCAACAAGGTACCAGTGGCTTAACTTCCAGCAATAGTAAAGGACTAGACGGACATATTTCCAAAAGAACTCCCTAGCTTGCCTCCCATGAGGGAGATCAATTTTGAAATCAAGCTGTACCCTGGCACTGCACCAGTGTCATTACCACACTATCGGATGGCACCAGCAGAGATGTCCGAGCTAAAGAAGCAGATTGATGAACTGCTCAGACTGGGTTGCATCCGGAACAGTACATCGGCTTGGGGAGCTCCGATTTTATTTGTGAAGAAGAAGGATGGTTCACTCCGTATGTGTGTGGATTACCGAAAATTGAACCAGCTGACGGTAAAAAACAAGTACCCTTTACCCAGGATCGATGATTTATTTGATCAACTTACAGGTTCCAGTCATTTTTCTAAGATTGACCTGATGTCCGAATACCATCAAATTCGGGTTAGGGAGGAGGACATAGAAAAGACAGCCTTCAGAACGCGGTATGGACTATATGAGTTTGTATTCATGCCATTTGGACTCACCAATGCACCGGTTGTGTTCATGGATCTAATGAACAGGATTTTCCATCCTTACTTGGACCAATTTGTCATTGTATTTATTGATGACATTTTGATTTATTCCAAAACTCACGAAGAACATGCTGAGCACTTGAGGATAGTTCTGGACACTTTGAGGAAGAACAAGTTATATACCAAAGCCAACAAGTGTGAATTCTGGCTACCCAAGGTTAACTTCTTGGGGCATGTCATATCAGCAGAAGGTATAGCCGTGGACCCAGCTAAAGTGGTGGCAAGTGGGAGAATGGAAAGCGCCAAAGAATGTAACATCCATTAAGATCCTATGAACATATTATAAGGGTCAAATTATAATGGATGGGTAATGTACATCAAATTGGGTCAAAATAGTTAATTGGGTCAAAGAATTCTCAATGATTGGAATAATTATGAAAATGCCCCTAGATTGGTGAATTCAATAAATGTGATTGTAAGTAAGGAAATGGTGGGGCCCATTGCTCAAATTAAGGTCATATGAGCACATTATAAATATCAAGTTTGATTGGTTGGGTAATGAACATCAATTGGGTCGAAAATGGTTAAATGGGTCAAATGGCTCAATTGGACCCAATGGGTCAAATTGGATGATTTGACCATTGTGTAAGCTCAAATTAAATGAGGTCAAGCTAAACTGATAGGAAATCAGCTATAGCAAAAGTGGGTAGGCTTGATCCATATGTAAAAACCATTTACAAATGACCAAAATACCCATAATTGGGTCATGGAGTCAAAAACGGGTCAAGGAGCTAAAAATGGACCCAACGGGTCGAGTTGACTATGGTTGACCGTGTGGACCCTCAAGGGAGCTAAAATATGAGTTAAATCAGTTGAGTGGGGCTGAAGTGAGTTGGAATTAAATCAAGTAGTGAGTCAACACATGTGCATTAAATGAAATGCATTAAGTATGTGAGTTGGGTGAGTTGAGGTGGAAATCTAAATAGCCTTGAGTTCAAGTGAGTCAAAAGGAAAATTGAAGGGGCTGTAAAATCAGTGAGTTGAGTGGAAATTTGAAGAGGTTGGCTGGTCTCAAACCAACCAAAACAAGTCCCACACGTTGGGGACTTGTTTTGGTGAGTTCCATGTTGAATGATAAATGCAAATGATGGGTTTGAGATGAGTTACATGGAAATCTGAATGGCTGCATGGGTAGGTGCCTGTAACACCCGCCCCTTTTCACCGTAAAACCAGAGTACATTTTTTTTTTTTTTTTAAGATTAAAGTGACAAAGGGCGCGGACGTCACGACGCGAGTTAAGTTCCGAGCTTCTAAAGCCCGGCCCTTAACTGGCCAACCCTACGCGTGCGTGGAACATAAGTCCACGAGTACGGTTCACGCGTAGCAAGTAAGCTCACGGAACATAAAAATAAGTGCAGACGATAATAGACACTATCCTACCAATCTTCAGATAGCAGGGAAGAGATATCCATTAAATTACTAAAATGCCCTCATACTGTACTGTCCAAAATAATTTATAAAACATAGCAAGACATCTAAGTTATTACATTTCCGACAAGCTAAATTATGCAAATACACATTTTCCCAAAATAAACTTAAACAAAATAATTAGTCCGCCTTCCCAAGCTCCTAAGCTTGACTCCCGTCCTGTCCTTCCGTTCCGCCATCTCCTGCATCGTCAGCTAGGGTAGAAGTAGGGCGTTAGAACACGCGCCCAGTAGGACTCCGAGTAGGGCTAACACATGGATTAGTGATAACAAAGCATATAGATAATACATAACGGAGATCATAAAATGAATGCTATGCCATGGGTTTCGATGTTATGAATCCCACCCGTCATCCATACCATCATGCTGTCATATCCCCCTTGACGGCAAAACCTCGTCAAGATACAAACAATCACAAATCATCCCCCTGGACGGCAAAACCTCGTCCAGATATAAAACAATCACAAATCATTCCCCTGGACGGCAAAACCTCGTCTAGATGTAAAACAATCACAAATCCTCCCCCTTGATGGAAGAATCATCATCAAGGTATCATAATTACATACAACATCCCTGATACATCAAACACATCAAAATATCTCCATGTCTGTTTATCGGTCGCCCCGACGGAGCATGGACTCCGGTTTCATTTCATCCTTCCCCTGTCATATCCCTCCCATGCCATGCATGAGATGTAGATGTCATATGCCATGTAATGAATATAATAACAAACCATGACATTTAAAGAAAATCCCATCAATAAAGCATATAACTTGATTACCCAAAATAGATCAAGCAAAGCCTCAATAATCACATCATAGCATTAAAACCCATTTTAAACCAATCATATGCTTACCGGAATGAATCAAGTAAAAACCCCTGCATAATACATAATTCAAAACCAATCTTAAAACATACCATATTATTTCCAAAATAATTCAAGGAAACCATCACTCAATCCATGGCTTACAAAAAGGTTAGAATCCTACCCAATACCGACTTGCGTCCTTTTACATTTTCCGTTCGATAAGCCCGGTCGCCGATCGCGCACCGCCTGCGATGTCCAGTACCTTATTACACATTAATCATTAGTCCATGTTTCAACCATTTATAAGCCCTTATGAAAAACCGGTCACCATTTAGGTTTTGTGGGTCCCACCTAATCCATTATATACTTTTAAGTACATATGTCTAAAATCAGCCACCCTAGGCTTTATTAACCACTTATAAGGTTATCACATTAGATCCCCTCATTCCATGATCAATCTCCATAGAATTCTTGAATTTGGCATTTAATTACAGTTTTGCTACTACCTCATTTTCCATGATTAATCACCCATTTATCCATGCATGATTAAGTCCAAAATTGATTTTTAAACTTAGATCCCTAACTTAGGTTCGTTTATGACCCACCAAACTATTAAAACTTGCCATCTAATTAATCCAATTCCCATTACTTAATCACATACATACACATTAACCTTAGACCTAAAAATGATCCACCATTTGGGTCATGGATTCAAAATACATAATTCATCAAATCCTCCCATGGGGTTTACCTTATGCATTTAACTTCAATGAGTGCATCACTCATTCATTCCCTTTGGAGGCCACAAACACCATCCATCATCCAATCTAACCCACCAAACTGGATCACTACATTTGTTCATTTGAAACCCTAACTCATTAACACATTAATCCATCTTTTCCATCCTTTAAATCCATCATTTGATCACCATTACATCACCATAGGGTTCATGATCCACCATTCATTGCTCCAAAATACCTACATTCACCAAAATATTAATTTCATCAATCTTCCCATTTTTTTCTTTTCCATGGCTTCATACCCTAAAACCCTAATTAACTTCACACAACAACCTAGGGTTTGGCCATACACCATGGCCGAACCCATGGTTCATAATTCATTCTCTTTTATACCTTCCAATGCCATAAAATCCATTTGCATTTTTCATCATAAAACAATTTTAAAAAAAACTTACCCACATGCATTCATTTACAACCCTAAATTTCATTAGCTAAAAACCCTCATTGTCTTCCATTCTTCAAAACCCTAATTATTTACATCAACTAGCTAATCACCCACCATGGGGTTCGGCCATGCTACATGGCCGAACCCTATGGCCCATGATTTTCTTGCAGTCATCCAATTTCATGTTTAATTTCATAATTTATCCAATGCACATAATCCATTTATTTATTTCTTTTCCCTAACCCTAATTTACCCATTTAGGGTTTTCTCCATCTTCCACCCTCTCATTTGATGGGTTTAAACTCCATAGCATAAAATTATCTATCCACCATTTCATTCATTAAAATAAATTCCAATTCTTAAACCCTAAATCCAAAATTTCTTGTTTAAGAAATACTCACAATCAGACGTCTCCTCCGATTTCCGCCGCTCCCGTCGGTCTCCTTAGCCTCCTCTCTCTTTCCTCTTGATCTTTGATAGGTCAAGATGCTTGATCTATGGTGGCAACCCCTAACCTTAGGATCGGCCAAGGTAGGGTTTGTATTGAGAGAGGGAGAGGGAAAGATGATGAGAGGGGAGGTGGTAACCTTGACCTTGGAGTAAGTCTTCTTAAATTTCCACATCTTTCTTCCCTCCTTCTCTTCCCTTCTCCTTAGCTCTCTTCCTCTCCTTCACTTAGAGCATGGGACGGCAATGGAGAATGAAAAATGGAGAGAGTAAAAATGAAGAGAGGATGGGAAAAGAAATCAAGGCTTATCCCCATTTTTTTCCACTTTACATTAATTAGCCCACCAACCTTATGAGATATTTTCTTACTTTATGGTGGTGGTTTAGATACCCACCACCAAGTTCCAACGTGTTTTACTTTGAGTTGGAATGAGGTGATTTGGTTTTCACCTTTTGACCCCACTTTGACCACCTCATTTGGATAATTTTAATCATTCAATATTTAGATATTTTGGTTACTTTAATTCCCATTTATTTATTTAAATCACCTTAGGTTAATTCATTGTACTTAACCTAATTCCATTATTCCACCCATGGTTGACCAAATCAACCATGGTGGTTGGCCCCACCAAACCTTGGTTAAATTTTAACTTAACTTATGTGATTTAAATTCCATTGAATTCATTCTAAATGGATCACCATTTGGGCCCATGGCCCAATTACATTTCCATCTTACCCATTTACCTTAGAGCTTAACCATCTTGATCCATTGGGTCCCAAATGGGTATTTGACCCAATTTGACCTCCCATGGTCCAATTGGCCATCATTAACCACTTACATAATTTTAAAATCCACTCCATGGTCTATTGGGCCATAATTGGGCCTTTGTCAAAATTTTGGCCCATTTACCCCTTTATTCCATAAATTTTCCAATTTTCATCCTTAAAATAAATAATATTCCCATTTATATTAATTTTAAAAATTTCGGGCCCTTACAGTGCCAAGGGGTGCCTTGGATGGCACCAATGCCCATCGATTTTGTTGAGAAGTTATGAGGGAATTGAGAGATCATGGTGGCTGAAATACAAAAGCAATGAACACCAAGGTTAGCCGACTTTTGTCATTGCAAACCCAAGTGTTCCCATCTCTTTCTCCCTCTCTCCAATTCATGTTCTTGGCTGGAACAGCAGAGGGTTTTGGCACCAATTGTTCAAAGCTTAAACCAGCAAGGAATTAAGGAAGAAAGGAAGAAATAAGAGGAAGAAAGCAAGGATCAAAAGGCAAGACAAGAGCTTGGAAATTAGTAAGTATTTCCATTGAATTATGTTTAATAAAATGGGTTAAATAAGACATGATTCGGCCATGTGATGGCCAAATCTATCAAATGGTTAAACTATGATTTTATTATATCCAATTAGATGGAAAACATGGACATAGGGTTCGGCCACTTTGGATGGCCGAACCCCATGAAATATTATGGTTAATGTTGATGGTTTTGTAAGATTTAAACCATGCAAGTATAGGACTGATTTTGGATGTTAAGATGCATGCTTTGGAAAGATTGAAAGCATGGATTTGGATTTCATAATTTGGCCATGCTATGGCCGAATTTGACAAGGGTCTAAACCATGAAAGATGGTGTCAAAAAGGAGTGGAAATGGACCATTGGGTTCGGCCACTTTGGGTGGCCGAACCCCATGGAAAAAGTTGGTTAATGCTTATGGTTTTTGAAATTTAAAACCATGCAAGTTGGGACTGTTTTTACATGTTTTATTAGATTTAAAATACATGTTTTAAAGAGGGTTAAAACATGGGTTTGGATATCAGAAAAGGCTAAAGTTTATGTGGTCTAAATCAGTGGATTAAAATTGAAAAAAAAAAAATGGCCATGGGGATCGGCCATCTTGGATGGCCGAATCCCATGAAATTGTGTTGGTTTTTGGATGTTTGTTTGAAAGGTAAAACTTGATAATAATATACTGTTATTAATGATTATTGGAGGTTTAAAAATAGTAAACATAACCATTGGGTTCGGCCACCATGGAGGGCCGAACCCCATGTAAAAGAATGTTGGTTTTCATGTTGGGAAACATGGAAACCATAGACTTTTATGGACTGTTTTTGGATGGTTTTTGAAAGGTAAAACCCGATAATAATTATGCTGATTTTTACATGATTCAATGGACATGAAATGTAAGTGAAAAAGGTTCAAATCATGGGCATAGGGTTCGGCCACATTGGATGGCCGAACCCCATAAAACTATTTGATATTTGGTATGTTTTTGGAGAGATAAAGATCATACCCATAGCGGTGAGTGTTTATGTAATTAAAATGAAAATAAGATTGTTGTTTTGGGTTGGCCATAGGATGGCTAAACTATGTGTTTAACATGGCTAAGGGGTAGAGCCAATTGGTATTTAAATAATGGACATTATTGAGCAAAAGAATCATAAGGGTTCGGCCATGAGTATGGCCGAACCCCATGGACTATTTTCATGGATCATTTTATGGATGCGTATGTGATTTTAGATGGAATTATGTTTACTGATTTAGTCGGCTAAAACATGACTAAACCATGTTAAGGTTGTGGGTAAGTTGTAGAGTTTAATCAAGGTATTGGTAGTAATGGCATGTTTGTAAATAAGGATCACAATCATGAATTGGTATTTGTGGACTTAGACTCAAAAATGGGAATCAAATAAAGTAAGGGATTAAAGTTGGTCCATGATTTATGTGAATAAGGTGACGGATCTCTGTGACGGTGCACGACTGCGAGCGGTGACCGGATAAAGCCTAAGAAAGAACGGACGCTGAAGTGATTCTTCAATAGGTTTCCTACCTACTTGTAACCACAGTTTTACCCCAGTTTTCTTATGAGACTCTTGTTTTATTTTATGTGTTTCAAATGATATATTATGCATTAACAAATGGTATACAGGCATTGGCATCTCATGCATAGACATGGGATAATGAATGAGGTTCTACAGTGTTGCAATTTATGGGTTACGTCCTTCCTCGGTGGTGTAAGTCACGCCAGGAGGAGTAACATGATGATCATAGTCACATTGGTCTCCTTAGGAGATGAGAGTCCCGCCAGGAGGACTAATACGTGATATGAATCAGTCAATGATGAAGAGATGGAAGTTATATTGTGATTTACCTTGACGGTGCAAGGCACGTCAAGTGATGGCTATGAAGGTACATGATGGGGGATGCTCATTGCATGTGCATACTTCATAGCATGGTTTTACTTGTTTTTAATGATCATGTAATATGATATATATGCATGTTTTATATGCTAACATGTGGTAGCCCTGATTCGGGAACCTACTGGGCGCGTTGATCTAACGCCCTAATTCTATCGTCAGAGGAGATTGCAGGTACAAGTAAAGGGAAAAAGAAGGTCGATGACCGGGAGGGGAGCCAAGCCTAAGCGCTTGAATGATGGATTGGATTACTTTATATTACTGTCATTTGAATACTTTTGTTGGACATGTAATAATTCATTACCTGCTATGGTTTGATTAGGTTAATAACCTCTGGATCGTTGATTTATCTTAATTAATGTCTGAGACTGTTACTTGCTATCTAGTCTTTCTATTCCGCAATTAATCTAAGTTATTCCGCATGTTGATGTTAGTTCCATGTGTGATTCATAATCATGGTCTATTCCATGTACACATGGGTGGCCAGTTAATGTTCAGACTTGGGTAGTCTGAACTTAACTCGCATCGTGACGCCGCCCGCTCTTGTTCACTCTATGTTTCTTTCAAAAGAAATTTTTAGACTCTGATTTTCGGAAGGGTGAAAAGGGCGGGGCGTTACATAGCTGCAATGGTCTTCGCTCTCAAAAGCTGGAGACATTATCTATATGGCGAGAAATTTGAAGTGTTTTCAAATCATAAGAACTTGAAGTACTTGTTTAATCAGAAAGAGCTCAACCTGAGGTAGCGCAGATGGATGGAATATCTGCAGGATTATGAGTTCGTACTTCATTATCACCCTGGCAAGGCGAACAAGGTGGCAAATGTCCTCAGCCGCATATCACATGCATCAGTGGCATGTTTGATCAGGACAGAATGGGAGATGTTGAATATCATACGAGAGTTCAATTTATATATCAATAACCATAGGAGTATGTACAATTTGATCATACGGTTCAACATGGTTACCAAAATTGAACAGGAACAGTGGGTAGACCCGAAAGTGGAAGAGATATGGGCCAAGATGTCTACTGGTGAAGTCATACCGGAATGGGAGTTACAACCTGGACAGGGTCTTGTATTCCGAGGAAGGATATATGTGCCTAAGAGCTGCAGAAAAGAGTTACTGATTGAGGCACATCAAACAAAACTCTCTATTCATTCGGGCAGCACCAAGATGTATCACGACCTGAAGAGACATTACTTGTAACACCCCAATTTCTCAATGATATGAATATTTACGAAAATGCCACTGGAATGGTAAATTTAATAGATACAATTGTAAATGAGAAAATGGTGAGGCCCATTGTTCAAATTAAGACCCTATGAACATATTATAAGGATCAAATTTAAGTAAATGGGTAATGTACATCAAATTGGATCAAAATGGTTAATTGGGTCAAAGGACCCAATTGGGACCCAATGGGTCATGGTGGACTTATTTGACCATTGGGTAAGCTCAATTTGGTTATGGTTAAGCTGAATTGATTTGAAACTAAATGGAGCATAAATGGGTAGGCTTGATGCAAATATGAAAATCACATTTAAATGGGTAAACCACCCATAAATGGGTCATGGCGTCAAATTGGATCCATGGGCTAAATGGGGACCCAATGGGTCGAGTTGACCATGGTTGACCGTGTGGACCCTCAAGTGAGCTCAAATGTGAGTCAAATCAGGTTGAGTTGGGACTGAAGTGAGCTGGAATTAAATCAAGTAATGGAGTTGACTCAAGTGCATTAAATGAATGGCATTAAGTGTAGTGAGTTGGGTGAGTTGAGTTGGAAATCAAAGGGACCTTGAATTCAAGTGAGTCAAATGGGATGCGAAGAGTTGCTTTGATCTCAAACATCACAAGAAAACAAGTCCCACACGTTGGTGGGTTGGAATTAATGGTTGATGCAGGAAAACCAATGGAATGGCATGGGAATTGGGAGGGTTTCCATCTCATGATGGAAACTCCAAAGCTCCAACATTGGGAGTGTCAAGGGGTGCCTTGGTTGGCACCAAATGTCTCCTTGGTTTGATCAAGGATTGATGAGGAGTAATGAGGGGTTCAAGAGTTGTTTAACAAAAACAAAACACCACACCTTTGGCCGATTGTCACTCAATGAAATCATAGAATTCTTATCTCTCCCTCTCTCTCAAGAACATACCCTCTTGCCCGAATTACCCTTTGGTGTTTTCACCATTGTTCAAGCTTCTAATCAGCAAAGAATTAAGGGAGCAAGAAGAAAGAAAGCAAGGATCAAAGGCAAGAAGACAGGCTTAGAGAATTGGTAAGTACTCCATAGAATTTTGATTAATAAAGTTGGTTAAATGAAACATGATTTGGCCATGGGATGGCCGAATCTACCAAGGGTTTAGAGTATGAATAATGATGTTTAAAAAGATAGAAAACATGGACCATAGGGTTCGGCCACTTCGGATGGCAGAACCCCATGAAATAATATGGTTATGTTGATGGTTTTTGTAAGTTAAAAACCATACAAAATGATGGACAGTTTTAGATGTTTTAATTAGACCTAAGATGCAAGTTGAAAGGGTTTTAAATTGTGGATTTGAATGTCATGATTTGGCCATGGAATGGCCGAATTCATCAAGGGTTTAAACCTTGGGTAAAGATGGTTTAAAATGATAAAAATGGACCATTGGGTTCAGCCATTTTGGATGGCCGAACCCCATGAAGTTATTTGGGTATTTGGATGGTTTTTGAAGGGTAAAAACCATGCAACATAAGATGTAATTTAAAAAGGTCCAAATCATGGGTCATAGGGTTCGGCCACTTGGGATGGCCGAACCCCATGAAAGGAGTTGTCAAGCTTATGGTGAGTTTATGGTTTTTAAGGGATAAAATCCATATCATGTAATGAAGAAAAGTTCAATATCTTGGGTCGGCCATGGGATGGCTGAACCATATGGTTATTATGGCTAAAAGTATTGAGCCTAAGTTATGTACATATGATGGAATCATTGAAGCGAAGTTTCTGTAAGTTTCCTACCTACTTGTAACCACTGTTATATTTGGTTTAATCATGTTTTTATGAGATATGTTGTTATTGTTATTATGTTTCAAATTGGTTTTGAATGATGAGATATATATTTACAAATAACATATATATACATTGACATCTCATGCATGGCATGGGGTGATGATTATGGAACAACTTAATGATGAGAGTCCTATCCAGAGGAAATGAGGAGTACTCTGGATTACCTTGACATGAGAGTTCTATACAAAGGAAATGTGGAGTACTCTGGCTTACCTTGACATGAGAGTTCTATTCAGAGGAAATGTGGAGTACTTTGGATTACCTTAGCGTGAGAATCCCGTCAAGTGATAGCTATGGATACTTGTGATGGGTGGGACTCATTACATTTGCACTTACATACATAGCATTGATTTCAGATGTTTTGTTGGTCATATACTATGATATATGCATGTTTTATATACTAACCATGTGGTAGCCTTGATCGGAAAACCTACTGGGCGCGTTGATCTAATGCCCTAATTCTATCCTTAGAGGATAATGCAAGAAAAGGAAAAGGGAAAGAGAAGGTCGAGGACCAGGAGGGGAGCCAAGCTTAAGAGCTTGAGTGTTGGAATGAACTTCTATTTTACTGTCATTTGAATTACATTTTATGGACATGTAATAATTAGTAACTTTGCTATGGTTTGTTTATGGTTTGATATTGGATGCTTGGTTTAAGTAGTTTTAATGGGAGACTTGTACTTGCTGTCTATTCAGTTTAATTCCGCAATTGGTCTAGTTTTATTCCGCATGACTTGATTAGTTCCATGTGTGGATTGTTATTCATGGTTTAGTCCATGCACACATGGGTGGCTAGTTAAGGGTCGTACATTGGAAGTCCGAACTTAACTCGCGTCGTGACGTCGTCCGCCCTCTTCCGGTGTTATTATATTATTATTAAAAAAAAAATTAGACTCTGAATCATGGAAAGGGCGGGGTGTTACCTTATTGGTGGCACGGAATCAAGAGGGATGTGGCAGAATTTCTGGCTCATTGCTTAACTTGTCAGCAGGTTAAGACGGAACATTAGAAGCCACCAGGGTTACTCAAACCCTTACCAATGCTGGAATGGAAATGGAAGCACATCTCCATGGATTTTGTGACAGGGTTGCCAAGGTCTTCAAAAGGGCAACGATGCGATATGGGTCGTGGTAGACCAACTGACCAAGTCTGCACATTTCATTCCCATCAGGATGACAGACTCATCTGAGACTTTGGGTAGGCGGTATATCAGGGATATCATCAGATTGCATGGTATACCTCGGACTATTGTGTCCGACAGAGATGGTCGATTCACTGGCAGAGTATGGCAGAGTATGCAGTCGGCCATGGGAACAGATCTACTGACTAGTACAGTATTCCATCCACAAACTAATGGGCAGTCTGAGAGGACAATACAGACATTGGAGGATATGTTGAGAGCATGTACGCTAGATTTCAAGGGTGGATGGGAGGATCACTTACCGTTGGTAGAATTCTCATACAACAACAGTTACCAGGCAAGCCTCCAAATGGCTCCATTTGAGGCATTATATGGTAGACCATGTAGATTACCTGTGTGTTGGACAGAGGCCGGTGAGCCTGCACTGATTGGACCTGAGTTGGTTGTACAGACTACAACGCAGATACAGTTGATACGGCAGCATCGATTGACTGCGCAAAGTCATCAGAAGAGCTATGCTGACAAGAGGAGGTTCCTTGAATTTGAAGTGGGGGACATGGTGTTCTTAAAAGTCTGGCCACGAAAGGAACACATGAGATTTGGAAAGAAGGGGAAACTGTCACCAAGATATGTGGGACCGTTTTCAATCATAAGAAAGATGGGGGATGTGGCTTATCAATTGGCACTCCCTTCACAGTTGACATCCTTGCACGATGTGTTCCATATATCGACGTTGAGGAAGTACAATCCTGATCCCTCTCATGTACTGAACATATAAGACATAGAGGTCCAAAGCGACGAAACATACGTCGAAAAGCCTGTCCGAGTGGTGGACACAGAACAAAGGGTATTGCGAAACCGAGCGATCCAGTTTGTCAAGGTGGTATGGGATCGACATGGCATTGAGGAAGCCACTGGGGAACTCGAGTCAGAAATGAGAACAACTCATCCCGAGCTATTTATGTAAATGCTTGAAACCCTACTTCACTCGATTTTCGGGACAAAAATTTTAAAAGGAGGGTTGTATTGTAATACCCCGGATTTTCAAGTTATTATTATATATGAAAATGAACCATTTAATTTGCAAATTATTAGATATGGACCTTAAATGGGTAAAGTGTTGGGTCATTGCCCAATTAAGATCCAATGTATTGTGGAAATGGTTTCAATGGAATTAGATGGGCTTAATTAAAATGGTAACCCAATGTATCTATAAATAAGGGACACACAAGCATAGGCTAAGATTTTCTCTCACAAAATCAAGGAGTTATATGCGACCAAGGATTGTCCTAAATTGGGCAAAAACGTGAAGATGGATTGGGATTAGGCAATGATATCTTATTGCCTAAATAAAGAAGATGTCCAAATAAAGATAGGATTGCCTTGCCGTGTAGGAGTTGTACGCAAAAAGGAGTCCTTCTTTGATTAGAAACGCCACTAAGGGAATTGCTAAATGAAGGGTCATGGCACCTTCTAAATTAGGACCAATTGGAAGTGGAATAAAAAAAGGGCAGCAAGGGTGCATGGCTTACACAAGTTAAGAGAGGGGCTCACGGTAAGAACAAAATCAAGAGAAGGATAAGGCAGCCAGCAAGGGTGAAAGATCAAGAAGAATGAGGAAAAGGCTAAAGAATGAGAAGATTAGAAGAGCAAGAACAAGAGAAGGAAAACCGGAGGAGTCGCGGAACCGGTTAGTATTTTGATAATTTTGGTTTAAAATAAGGAACCATAGCGTTCGGCCATGGTGTATGGCCGAACCCCATGGAAGAAGATTGGGGGTTGATTATAATAATTTTAATGAAAAGGGATGAATCATAGGGTTCGGCCATGTTGTATGGCCGAACCCCATGGAAGGACTTGGTGATTTTTAATGGAAGTTTGGAGGATGAAAATCATAGAGTTATGCTTATGGTTTTAAAAGGTTTTACAAGGTTTGGATGAATGTAAGAAATTAAAGAACCATAGGGTTCGGCCATGAAACATGGCCGAACCCCAGGGAGGTGTGTTGGTAATGATTATGAGTTTTTGAAGGATGAACTCCATGGAAAATTATTCATATTTTTTAAAGGTTTTACATGGAGAAATATAGAATTGGTTACATGTATTTAGATCATGGAAGATCAAGGATCAATGATTTTTAAAGAGAAGATTTTGAGCCATAGGGTTCGGCCATGGTGTATGGCCGAACCCCATGGAAGATGTTACTAATTTAGAAAGTGATGGGAACGGTTGGATTGTCTCTATGAGTGAGGTTCGGCCATGGTGTATGGCCGAACCCCACTAGGGTTTATTTTATGGAAGATGGTTATTGATTTAGAAAGAAATTAATGATGGACTTTTGGATCAAAAAGGAAGGAACCTTGATTTATGGATTTAAGGATGGTAATTGATAAAATGGAGAATTAATTGGAGGATGCAAATAAATGCTAGACCATGGGTTCGGCCATGGTGTATGACCGAACCACATGGGAATTAATTGGTGGACTTAGGGTCTATGTATGGTAGATTAAAGAATGAAATGGAAAGTCATAGATAGAACAATGGCAGAAATGTAAATAGGTGAAAATAATGGACATAGGGTTCAGCCATGGTGTATGGCTGAACCCCATGAACTATTTGTATGGATCATTTTGGAACATAAGCCTTATGAAAATAAGCAAGGTAAATGGCTATGGATATGTATAATGGCAATGTTGTAAATAAGTAGAATTAATGGACCATGGGTTTGGCCATGGTGTATGGCCGAACCCCATGGGGAAGGTTTGATGGACTTAAGGTTTATGCATATTAAATGAATGGAGTGGTATGAATGGCAATGTTGTAAATATAAGTAAAAATGAAAGATCATGGGTTCAGCCATGGTGTATGGCCGAACCCCATGAGGAATGTTTTATGGACTTGGACTTTATGGTGAATCAAATGGGACATGGTTTTAATTGATTGATATATTATAAGGTAACGAGAACTCACAAGGTGTGTACGATCGTGAGTGGTTACCGGACGAAAGCGCAAGGACACGTTAGTGGTCTTTGGCAGGATTCCACCTCTTTGAAACCATGGGTTTAATGTACAATGTTACTATCTTATTTTGATGAATTATGTTGTAAATGATATTGTTTCAAAATGTGAGTTTTAATGTTATGTTTATATGATAAAATAGCATGTGATTCATTAGCATCTCATGCATGGCATGGGGTGAAGGATATGTAACCAGAGGGGCCACACTCCGTCGGGGTGTCCGAAAAACCTATGTGGGATACCTTGATGTGTTTTTCCATCAAGAAGAAACCGGAGGGGCCACACTCCGTCGGGGCGTCCGAAAGACCTATGTGGGGGTACTTATATGTACATGTGATGGGTGGGACTCATTGCATTTGGCATCATGACATGGCATGGTTTATATGGTTTTTGACATTATGATATTATTATATATGTTTTGTACTAACCATGTGTTAGCCCTAATTGGAATACCTACTGGGCGCGTTGTTCTAACGCCCTACTTCTGCCCTAGTGGATGATACAGGAAACAAGGAGAACGATGAACGCGAAAAGAGCCAAGCATAGGAGCTTGGATGCTTTTAATTTATATTTTGATTAAGTTACTTATGGACTTGTATTTGAGTAACTAGACTTCGAATATGTAATAATTTAGATGGTTTGCTATGGTTGGATGTTTATTTGGATAATTACGTTATGTTAATTATGATTAAAGACTTGACGTACTTTGTTATCAAAAATGGAATAGAACTAGGTTCTATTATAATTTCGCAGTTTTGATTTTAATTCTGCATGTTTATATTGTTATGTGTGAACCGTTTTCATGGACTTAGTCCATGCACACATAGGGTTGGCCAATTAAGGATTGGACTTTAGAAGTTCGGACTTAGCTCGAGTCGTGACGTCCCGCTCTCTATCACTCTTTTTAAAAAAAAAAATAGACTCTGATTTTCGGAAGCGTAGAGTGAAAAAGGACGGGGCGTTACATCACCAATGCATGACACCCATGGCATATCATTCTATGATTTTTGAGTTATCAGATTTTGGTACATTTTCTATCTTATGTTTGAGAAATGTATGTTAATCACACTTTGGGATTTTATTCATTATTATCCTCATTATATGATATTTTGAGATTTTACACTTTGTACATTTTATGATCGGAGCTTCCTATTGGGCAAGTTGACTAAGCCCATACATTTTTCCGTAGATGTTAACACAGATCAAGTTAAAGGAATAAAAAACTGGACCTAGTGGAAGTCATGCTTGACAAAGAGGTGGATCAGAAGATGTTTAAAGAATATCATAGTTCTTATTTTGACATTTTCCATCTTTGTTATTAGAAAGTTGATATTATAACTCCGCAAAATATTATTTCCACATATTTTAGTTCCGCAGTGTTGTGCTGGCACATACACAAGTGTTTGGTGAGTTGACTCAAGTATGTGCTAGAATTGGGTTAGTCGAGGGTTGAGTCTTTGGACTTGAACTCGGCTCGCGTCATGATGTATCCATTTTTTTTTTGGTATAAAAAAATACTCTGATCTAAGAAATGGAAAAAGGGTGGGTCGTTACAAATTTGACATGTGTCCTCTAGCTTTGGGCGATTTTGACATGTGTCCTCTAGAGATAATTTTTCCTCGAGTCTCTAATTCTCCATTGTTTTCTTAGATCCACAAAATTCGAATTATCTGACTATGCAATTATCCCACTCGAATTTTACAATATTTTTTCTTCCAAAAATCTTTGTCTCCACATCAACATGACTTGCACGACACTCCATTCGAATTTTATCTGTTGACACTTGGCAATATCTTGCTTCATGAGAATTTCATTCGGCCCCACCTTGAGCTAATGGACTTGGTCTTTGAATTATAGGCTTGGGCTTCTGGTCTTCATTCTTGGGCCTCTGACTTGGATCACAACTTGGGCTTAATTTTGGCTTGAACACTGGTGAACTTTGGCTCGTGGACTCTAACTTCGATTGAGCTTGGACTTCATACTTGGATCAATGGACCCATTAGTGTGTTTATAAATTTTTTCCACCTTTACAATTTAACACAATCTAAAAAATGTTATTATAATTCAAACTTTCATATCCAGATCTGAATTATAGTAATTTACAATAAATCCAAAATGAAATTAGGTAGTAAAATTTAAAAACTTTCCAAAATTATGAATATGGTCCACTTTTTTGCAGTTCTTTCCATTTTTAACTCAATTTCTTATATGTCCTTAGTTTTTCCTACAAAAGTAAAAAATAACATTAAACATATCTAATATAAAAAAATCAAGACTAATTAATCCAATAATCAAGGGTAAAATTGTCATTTTTCACTGCTCAACACAATCATGGAAGGTAATTGGCCATAGATGACTTTAGGGTGGACCCCACACCTTAGGACTCACTGATGCACTATGGACATATCGAACTGCTTTTAAGACGCCCATAGGTATGTCACCCTACAAATTAGTTTATGGGAAGGCTTGTCATTTGCCAGTATAGTTAGAACACAAAGCATTTTGGGCAATCCAACGTTGTAATATTGCTCTAGACTCTGCTGGAATGGGGAGAAAGCTCCAGTTTGCTGAGTTGGAAGAGATGAGAAATGAGACATATGACACTGTGAGGAAATACAAGGATCAAATGAAGACTTTTTATGACAAGCACAAATCATTCACTATTGGTCAAAAGGTCCTGTTGTATAACTCTCGATTGCACCTTTTTTCTTTGAAAATTGAGATCCAAGTGGACAAGTCCATAAATTGTTCATTTTGTTTTCCCGCATGGAGCAGTCCAGATCAGGTATCCTAAGAGTGGCCATGTTTTCAAAGTCAATGGTCAAAGGTTAAAGCCATTCTTAGATTTTCAAAAGCCTAAGGGAGAAGCTGAGATTCTATTCTAAGATCGTGTTCATTATGACTAATTTAAAAATCATTTTACCCATTCATCCAGAACCGTTTTCACCCATTTTTATCCATCCCTCTACCCAAACCCCCTACCCATCTGTCTATGTTTGAGTTGGTCTAAGTCTTCAGTGTCCAATTTAGGTTGTCTTCAAGTTAGTCTAGCCTAGGAGTCAGTTTAGAATTTCATGCACACTTCTCAGTTACGTCAAAACTCGGTTGTTCATTTTCTAAAATTTTTCTTCTTTTACACCTGGCCAATGTAGATTAGGGAACATTAAAGACAATGTTCAATTTAAGTTTAGGGGTATTGAGGTCATATAGGTCATGTGACATATATAAAAAAAAATCCCAACAGTCTTGTATTTGTGACGAGCAGACATTAAAGAACTAGATAAGAGTCATGCAAATAGACGATCGAGTTTTAGTTTTTGCACTGTGTTTGTCTAGAACACAAATTCCCGCAGATTTGTGTAAGGAAATCATTTTCTTTGTTATGAGGGTGAGGAAGCTGGAAATCAAATAGGATCAACCTAGACCTCTTTGTGGTCCGAAACACTCTTGCTGCAAAAAGGAAAGCTAAGAGGCTAAGTCAGTGTCACAAATGTGGACGAACCAATTGTAATGGGATAAAATTTGGTTATGGAGTCCGATGTGTTACTGACATGAGTAGACCCACAAACACGAATAAATAGATCTACTTGGATTTAATCAAGGGTAGAGTAAGTCAAGAAAGACTGAGATGCTTTGAGCTCCAAAGAACTGTTGATTTTCGCTTGAGGGAATACAAACATGTTGACAATATGACGTTAAACGAGTCATAATTTTGTTTAGACAGAGATAGGCAGAATCATGTTTTAAGGAAGAGTTAGTGCAGACAGAGACTCCTTGGGGCTAAAGCAACTATCAAATTTTGTCTAAAGAGATTACCTACATCTTGATGATCTGATGTTAAAAGAGTCAATTTTTTCAGCAATGATACATTTATTAAATGCTTTATATCATACTTTTCTGAAAATATTTTTATGGGATTTATGCTCAGAAATGTCCGCACACAGCCACGTTAAGATTAATTTGAAAAAGAAAAATATTCATGAGTTGAGTGATCATCAAAGGAATACCAGTGGAGACTTATACCCAGTAAACTTTAAAGTCATTCATCTTTCTAAGGGTTACAAGTCTATTCCTATTTTTTTGTCAAGCGCATTGAGTCATTGCTTGATCTCATTATGCCTTTGTCTTGGTCATATTACTGAGAACGACATCAAATTTGAGTCACTACACCTGATTTTTTTTTGAGTTTATTTGAAGTAAATAAATCACCTATTGAAGCTTAGGATAGGAAAGAGGCCATTTTTTGGATCGTTTGAGCCTTCAAGCCTACCCATTTTAGTCATTATCTTGATAGTTTCCCAGTTGAGCCTTATAAAGCTTATTTTCTTGACCAACCACATTTACCATACCCAACTCCAGTTACAAAAGTATGTGCCAAAAAAATTGAAATATCCATGACGTATTTTCAAAAAAGGAAAGGTTAGAGATACTTGTTACTAGGATGGTACTCTTAAAATAAAGGCACAAGAAAAAGAAAAGAAAATAGCAAGCAAAAGGGAAAAACAAACATCTAGATATCAAAAGAAGGATGTGAAGAAAGAAGAAGAAGAAAAAAAAAAAAAAGACATACTTTAAAAAAAGTGCTGAAACAAAAATAGAGGAGAACTATCCCATTCAAATAATGAAGACGTCTAACTTTTTCTGTTCAAAGTATTTAGTTTTAGAGCCTTATATCCTTCCTTGATCTCACTAGGTCCTAAACCACGTTTTGTCTTATTAGGAAGTCCTATTGATCTTAAGTTGAAATAGGGTGTTTAATGTAGAGAATAGAGGTAGGAAAATTATGGTGTTTGACTATAACACCCCGCTCATTTAACCATCAAAAAGGGCGCTACTTAATTTTAAAGGGATTCGACCCAACATGAGACGCACATTCATGGCTAATTTTTTATCCTGTGAAAGTGGATTATGGAGGCTTGGCTCCGGAAACACTATAAAACTATAAAGCGTCGTCTGTGGCACATGTGGTGAGTGGAATTCCCAGCCAAATGAATAGGTGGAATTCCTATTCTACACGTGGTGGGTGGAATTCATAGCCAAATGAATAAGTGGAATTCCTATTGTACATGTGGTTGGTGAAATTCCCAGCCAAATGAGTGAGGTGGAATTCCTACTCTAAATGTGAGGGTGTAAGTGCCCACTTAGTGGATTTGGGGATAGCTCAAGCTTGAGCTAGTCCTAACAGTGGATGTAGGTTGGCTAACTGAACTACTATAAATTTGGTCTTATGGTGTTTGATCGTTGTGTGTTTGCGTTTTATTATTTAAGTACTCTAATCAACACACATCACTTTGCATTTGATTATCTTTATTTTTACATTGTGGACAAGCATTGATAATCAAGCAATATACAAAGGGTTATAAACTTAGTGTGATCATTTAAGTAATTAAAAATAATTTATCACGCTAAATAAATCTCTTGATTAATATTGTTATTCCACTGCACTTAAACTTTAAACAATCAAGAAATTTGTAAACACCATGGAAACTGGGATTGACCTATTCCTCCCCTCCCCCCCCCCCCCCCCCCCCCCCCCCCCCCTTCCTCCTGAAGGCTCAATCTTGTTCTAGCACCAAAGGGAGAACTCTCAACATTAAATGCATCTTTTATTTACAAAATCAGGGCCAACTAAACTAAAGTTGAAGGGCAAAAATGTCATTTTTTTTTACTCAATAAATACCCCCAAACGTAGATTTTGCTAGTCCCCTAGCAAAACTAACCTAAAAACTCTAAAAGAAATCATAATATTATATTCTAAACCTAATATAAACCTAGACTACACCACTTTCTCTGGTTGTCTCTATTCCAGTTAGCGTATGCAACAAGCCTTTAAACTCCGAGGTTACCCCTAGTGGACGAGTTATAGTCTCGTGAGGGCTTGTAGTGATGATACCCACAAACATCCAAATTGTCTAGTATTAGTTTCAGTTTCGACAAAAATATGTCCATACAAATCTAGACATCATACGATTCCAAAATTTATTTTACAAAACTTATATCCGAAGACTAGTGTGTGCTTAACCAATATTATAATAGTTTTTATTTCTAAATAGACACAAGTTTTTTAAACCACTTTTAGAAAATTCACTTTGACTACAAACTTCACTAGATATCTCTCAGAAAGACTAACACTTAGAGGTTTGGATTTATTTCTCTCAAAGGTATATGTGAGTGGAGTTTATGTATTCAAATCAAACTTCTCACATATGTATTAGGAAGATGGCACAAATTGAAGAAAATAAACAGATCTCATGAATGGATATCATTTTCCTGAGAACGTTGAGTCAAACACCATAATTGTTTTCTACCTTTATTCTCTAAATGAAATACTCTATTAGACTTAAGATAAATAGGATTTCCTATCGGAAGAAACGTGGTTTAGGACTAGGTCATATCAAAGAAAGATATTAAGACTCTAAAAATAAATATTTTGAAAAAAAAAATTTAGAGGTCTTCAAAATGCAAAACGGGATATTTATTCCTCTAATTTTTTTATTTTTTTCAGCATTTTTCAAAATATTATTTTTCTATTCATTTTTTTAACATCTTTATTTTGATGTCTGGATGTTCCATTTCTTTTTCATTTTTATTTCATTTTTTATCATTTTTTTATCATTCCTATTTTCTTTAGAGTACCATCCCAATATTTTTTCATCTCTAACCTCTTCTAAGCTCTTTAGAGTAGGTCACATATATTTCAATGTGGCTCAGACTCCATAACCGGAGTTGGGTACAGTAAACATGTCTAAACAATAAAACAAGCTAATTTTTCAATAAGGCTCAACTGGGAACTATCCGGATGAATGACCAAAAATAGGTAGGCATGAAGGCTCAGACGATCCAAAAATGGCCTATATCCTATCCTAGGCTTCATACGGTAATTTCCTTGCTTCAAGTAAATTTAGAAAAATTTAGGTATAATAACTCAAATTTGATGGCGTTCTTAGTAATAAGACCAAAATTGAAGAATAATGAGATCCACAATGACTTGATGCGCTTAAAAAAAGAAAAATGGATTAAGTTATATCCCTCAAAAAAATAGATAAGCACTAAATCTCACTGGGTATAAGTATCCACTAGTATTCCTCCATTGATTACTGGACTTGTGAAATATTTTTCTTTTTCCAAATAATTTTAATATGGCTGTGTAAAAATTGTTCCAAATTTAAATCTTTTAAAAATCTTATTGAAAAAGTATGATATAAGAATTTTTATCTACCCATTAATGCCGAAAAATCACTTAGACTCAACAAATCTTTTTTTTTTCGTAAGGGATAATCTCAGTCTTCACTTACTCTTCCCTTGGTAAATCAGACATTGTCCTTAATGTTTCTTAATCTACAGTGATCAGGTGCAAATCAATTTTTTTTGCAACAGTGCTAATTTTGGGTTAAGACGTGCTTAAAAGAGTTTTCTCACAACAGACCAAAAAAATCCTAAACTAGACTGACTCAATAAAAATCCTAGATTGACTCTAAACTGACTCAACCTAAAAAAACCTACAAAGGATGCGTACTCAATTATTTTTTTACAAATTTCACATCCTTCCCTTTCTTGAGTGAGTTTCATTCAATTCGGTAGATGGTAGTGGTGAATGTGCACAATGAGTACACATTGTCATGGGCATAGAATCTCTTTTCCCAAACATTATCACTCACTGCCATGATGAAAGCCCATGGGTCATTTAAATAAAATGGGACACAGTCTGATGCGGGCTGTTTCTCAATATTAGGTTTTTATCATTGATAGGTTCTTCGTTGATTTCAGGCTCTTCCTTAACTTCAGGATTTTCCTCAATTTTAACTTTGACATTCGAATTATCACCTACCCTAGTTAAATTCTCCTCACCTCGGGTGCAACTCTCGGGATTTGATGAAGATGCTAGTGTTGAAGCAGACATGACCTCAAAGGCCATACTGTTATCGAAAGTGGATTGATGACTAACTTAACTAAACGCTTAATTGAATCACGCCTCCAAGTATTCATTGTTACTCAATCAAGACCAAACAAGACAAAACAAAATTCAAACAAAATAAATGACCTAAGATTCTAGAAAACTCCTAATTTTTTCTCCAAAAATTTTAAATATCCAATAGGAGTTTGAAAGTTCTCCCTTTGATCCTAGAACACGATTGACCCTAAAGAGGGGAGAAGGGGGGGGGGGGGGGGGGGGGGGGTGGGCGGGTGCGGCAATGAGTAGGTTAATCTAAAAATCATTGGTCATTTTAAAAAATTACTTGATTGGTTAATTAAGTGCAGCGGATGTAACAATTAAGTGTATGTGTGTTAGCAATTATGATTAAGCAATCAACACAAGAAATTAGATCTAACACCACAAACACAAGGACACAAGATATATAGTGGTTCGGTAAGCCAACCTATATCCACTGTTAGGACTAGCTCAACTTGAGCTATCTCCAAATTCATTAAGTGGGATTTTACACCCTCACAATTAGAGTAGAAATTCCACCTTACTCAATTGGCTGAGAATTTCACCCACCACATGTAAAATAGGAATTCCACCTATTTGAATTGGTTGGGAATTCCACCCACCACATGTGCTAGAGACAACTTAAAGTTTTTATAATGGTCCAGAGCTAAGCCTCCTTAATCCATTTTCACAGGACAAGGTTTAGCTAGTCCTAACAGTGGATGTAGGTTGGCTAATCGAACCACTATAAATTTGGTCTTATGGTTTGTGATCATTGTGTGCTTGTGTTTTATTATTTAAGCACTCATCTTAAAACACATCATTTTGCATTTGATTATCTTTATTTATACATTGTGCACAAGCATTGATAATCAGACAATATGCAAAAGGGTTTTAAACTTAGTGTGACACCAAAGGGAGAACTTTCAGTGAGTTTGAGTGAGACCTTTTGAGCATAAAAATAACTAGCTTCTCAAGGTAAAACTCCCATGGATCAAATGCAAATCATTCAGGCTTATTCTCTCTTGGCAAATCATAAGCAAATCATTCAAGTACCCAATCCATTTGAGATATAGATTAAGAGAGAAGGATTAAGCACATTTAACTACGATAGATATTGGAGGACCCAATTTCGTAGTCACTCAAGGACTACGATTGCTCTACACGACTAGTCTACAAGGCAGAACGTCGGGATTGTGCGAGCGCACATTGGGTGGATCTTCAAGAAGCACACTTCATCAGAATCAAGCTCCAAGGCAACTGCTTCTTGGTTTTAATTTTGATTTTAAAACCATATCAGTGTAAAGTGGATTAAGGAGGCTTGGCTCCGGAACCACTTAAAAAAATCTAGAGCTTTGTCTCTGGCAAACGTGGTGGCTGGAATTCCCAGCCAATCGAGTAAGGTGGATTTCCTACTCTACATGTGGTGGGTGAAATACCCGACCAATTGAGTACGGTGGAAGTCCTACTCTAATTGTGAGGGTGTAAGTCCCCACTTAGTGGATTTAGGGATAGCTCAAGGTTGAGCGAGTCCTAACAGTGGATGTAGGTTGACAAACCGAACCACTATACATCGTGTGCATTGTCTCTTTGTGTGATTGATTGATTATTATCTTGCACACCTCAAAAATCACACAGTTGATTAACTAAGATTTAATTCTGCACAATTTCACATTAATCAATTTTTTTTAAAAAAAACCATTCACATTGGGATTGATCTATTCGCCCCCCCTCTAGTCAATCCTTTCTAGTACACCGAGACTTTCAATTGGTATCAGAGCCTCGTGCTCTTCATAAGGATCTAACATCTGAGTACATCCTAGTGCTAGAACAATGTCTTATGATAAAGATCATTCATGTCCGATCTATCCATCTTTCTATATTCAATATGTTCTCCATGGAAAGATAAAATTGAGAATGATGAATGGACATCTATCCAAAATGAATTTATTGAAAATATTTGCATGGATAGTTCATTGGAAGGCTTCACCTCTCGTAACCAATTGGAGAATCATGAGAGAAGTGAAAATGTAAATTTTAAATGTTTGGTTCCTTCCAATGTTAATGACCAAGAGGGATCCTCTAGTGAAGAAGATGATGGTGATGAGGATCTTGATGAGGATGATGACCTCCAAGAATCTTACAATGCTTTGTATCTAGAAAGTGAGAAATTGGCTAAGAAGGTAGACATGTTTAAATCTGAAAAATTAAACCTTCCAAACCAACTGGAAGTCTTGAGGAAAGACTACGAGTCTCTCACTTTAGAGCTGAAATCTTCAAATGAAGAAGTTTTGAAGATTAAAGAAAATGAAGTGGACCTTCAAGAGACATTAAAAAGACAAAGGGATGACATCAAGATGTTGAGTGATATCAAGAAATATCTTGAAGATATTGTTATGGAACTGTCTCTAGAATTAAAAGATTTGAAAAATCATAAAGTAAAGTTCCAAGATAAGTTTACCCAAGGCGAAGAAAGATTGGAAAAAACTATTAAGTATGGGTAAACAATCTGGCAATAGGTCGGGTCTTGGTTCCTCATTGGACACCAATGGACCTATTGGCCAAAGGGTGCTTGTTAAAGGAGATGTGCATAAAACCCCCAAGGGTAAGTGTGTTTATTTCCATGAGGTTGGACATTAAAAGATGGAATGCAACCTTAGAAAGAGGCACATGGAGGATAAAACCCAAAACCAAGCCCCAAATCTTAATGTTAAAAGACACCTACAAAATCCTAAGGTAAAGCCTAAAAGATACCCACCAAGGCCTAATAATAGGATACTCCCAATGAAGGTGAACCCAAAGCATGACTCCTTGTTAAGATAAATCGCCCAAATCTTAAAGGAGTTGAGATATCCAATACTTGAACATCCAAGGTATTCCCAAAGGAATGTGTATGAGAGACCAAACTCAACCACATTGGGGTCTAATCATGTGTTGCTATGGTTTTAGACTCAATTTCATATCTTAAAACCTTAGCACATTGAACTCTAGTGACATGAGAATCCAAATAGCCCAAGTGCTATGTAACACCCCGATATCACTTATAATATATTGGATTTGGTCCATTTTGAATTACAAATTGATTGAATTTAAGATTAATGATTGAAAGGGACCTTAGATGGGTAAAGAGTTGGGTCAATAACCCAATTAAGACCCAATGGATCATGGATGGGATTTGATTTGAAAGTAATTCGGTAAATGTAATTAAATGGGTCAATTACACAATTAGGACCCAATGGGGGCATAGATGAGTTGATTTTGAAAGTAAATGGGTAAGGTTTGATTAATTAGGTCAACTACCCAATTAAGATTCAATGCATAGATCCACCTCATCAAGTGAAGTGGCATGTATGTGAGCTGGCATTCCCATGTGGCATGCATAGAAGCCAACTAGACCAAGTGCCACATCATCAAATGACATGCCCAACGTGGGACCTAAATGTCATGTACATATTGTTAGCTAAGTCATGACTTGGTCAACCATGAGTAAACTCAATTGAGTTGAGTTGGGAAATGAGTTCAAATAACTAAATTGAGTTGAGTTGAGTTGGGAAATGAGTTCAAATAACTAAATTGAATTGAGTTGAGTTGGGAAATGAGTTCAAATAACTAAATTGAATTGAGTTGAGTTGAGTGGGAAGATGGAGGGTTTCTATCTTGAGGGGACACGTTGGGAAGGTGAAGAGACTTCTTGGTTTAAGCCAAGAGTCTCCTTGGTTAAACCAAGGGTCTTGTGAGTTAAACAAACCATAATGAGGGAAGTTGAAGAGATGAGATTATCACTTAAAAGATACCAACCAAGGGGCACACCCCACCCCTTGGCCGAATCCATCTTTTGCACACAAGAGATCACTCTCCTCTCCCTCTCACATTTCCATCTCTATACTTAGAGAATCAGTGAAGAACAAAGAAAGGAAAGAAGAAGTAAGGAGGAAAGACAGAACAAAAGAAAGAAGGAGATGGGAAAGAAAGTAAGGTTTTGAGTTTAACAATATAGGATTAAGGCTAATGGTGAACCATAGATTTGGCCATGGTATGGTCGAACCTATGG